>NC_069473.1:4930936-4988310 GCF_026875155.1 Cherax quadricarinatus
GAGGAACAAGGGGAGCGAATACTGTGCCTTGGGGAACAGAGCTTTTCACTGTAGCTGCCTCAAACTTTACTCTGTATACTACTATTCTTTGTGTTCAATTAGTTTTGAAATTATAGATCCGGCTACCAACTTTTCCTGTTATCACTCATTTTGTGCGCTATTACACCATGGTCACACTTGTCAAAGGCTTTTGAAAAGTCTGTGTATACTACATTTCCATTTTGTTTGTTTTTAAAACATCCAGGACCTTGTCATAGTGGTGCAGTAGTTGGGACAGACAGGAGCGACCTGTTCTAAACCCATGTTGCCCTGGGTTGTGTAACTGATGGGTATCTAGATGGGTGGTGATCTTGCTTCTTAGAACCCTTTCAAAGATTTTTATGATATGGGACATTAGTGCTATCAGTCTGTAGTTCTTTGCAATTTCTTTACTGCCCCCTTTGTGGAATGGGGCTGTATGTTATTTTTAGCAGCTATGGGAAGACCCCTGTGTCCATGCTCCCTCTCCATAGGATGTTAAAAGCAAGTGATAGGGACTTCTTGCAGTTCTTGATGAACAGGGAGTTCCATTAATCTGGGCGTGGGACAGAGTGCATGTCGTTTATCGCCTTTTCGAAGCCGTTTTGCATCAGGATAATATCAGATAGGTTCAAGTCTACCAAATTCTGTGTCTCTCTCTCATAAAATAGTCATTTAAGTCTTCCACTCTCAGTCTGGTTAGCAGCTTGCTAAAAACCGAAACATTTTGGGCCTTGAGTAGCTCACTCATTTCCTTGCTGTCATCTATGTAGGACCCATCCGTTTAAGTAGGGGCCTAATACTGGATGTTGTTCTCGACTTTGATTTGGCCTAAGAAAAGAAATATTTTGGGTTTCTTTCAATTTCATTTATGGCTTTTAGTTATTGCCACGATTCTTGACTCCTGTAAGATTCCTTTAATTTTAGTTCGATGTTTGCTATTTCTCTGACCAGTGTCTTCCTACGTATTGCAGATATATTGGCCTCTTTTAGCTGCTCTGTTATTCTTTGCTTGTATAAAGAGTGCCTTTCTCTTTCTAGTTTACATCTTCTCCTCCTTTTTCTTAAAGGAATATGCCTTGAGTATACCTCGAGTGCCACGGAATTAATTTGTTCTAGACATAGATTTGGATCGGTGTTGCTTAGGTTATCTTCCCAGTTAATATCATTTAGGACTTGGTTTACTTGGTCCCACTTTATGTTTTTGTTATTGAAGTTGATTTTGGTGAAGGCTCCCTCGTGACTGATCACATTTTGTCAGTCTGAGTGGGCCTCAGACCGACAAAATGTCTGAACCTCTGTTATGTTGTTATCTGAGTATATTGTTTTTGATATGGCAATATTTCGTATCAGATCATCATTGTTGGTTAAGATGAGGTCCAGTGTATTCTCCAATCTTGTAAGCTCTATTATTTGGTAGGTAAGACACATAAGCAACATTTAGGCAAGTTTATTCTGAAACTTTTCGCCTACACAGTAGCTTCTTCAGTCGAGTACACAACGTAGGCAGGAGCAGTAGAGATGGAACAGAACTACTCCAGGCTGAGGGACTGATAACCTCAAATCTATGACTTCAAGGGTGGTGGACTGATTACATCGTCTTCACATCTCTACTGTTCCTGCCTACGTTCTGTACTCGACTGAAGAAGCCTACTGTGTAGGCGAAACGTTTCGGAATAAAGTTGCCTAAAATGTTGCTTATGTGTCTTACCTACCAACCTGTCGGTATTGTATACCATTTTGATATTCAACCTGCATTATTTGCTGGTTTAACGTGAATTTGGTGCAGAGATTTAAAGCTTGTGTGTGTGAGAGATTTCATCTGAGCTGCCTCTTGGTGTTATCTGCTACAACATTATATGCTATATTCCTCCATTTTAGGTGCCTTACGTTGAAATCTCCCAGGAGCAAGATGTTGGGGGCAGGAGTTGGGAGATTTTCCAAACAGTGATCAATTTTCAAAAGCTGTTCCTGTAATTGTTGGGAAGTTGCATCCGGAGGCTTGTACAACCACAATGGTGAGGTTTTGGTTCTCGATCTTTCCTACCAAACTTCAACTACATCATTGAGGCATTTAGTAGTTCGAGCATATAAAGTGACTCTGTGATATACAGGCCAGCCCACCATCCACCCTTCCATTTTTTGCCGTTCAATCTGTCACATCTGTATAGGTTGTAACCTGGGATCCATATTTCTTTGTCAAAGTGATCCTTTATTTGGGTTTCTGTGAGCATTTGACTCTGTAAGCAGTTCACGGATGAAAGGTATTTTGTTATTCGTTGCTGGCTTTAGACCCTGTATATTTGCAAGATGAATGTCGTCGGATTGGTGGGATGAGTGAATTTTTTTCCAGGCACTAATGTCTGTTGTTTTGGATTGGAGGCCATCGACTGTGATTCCACTCCAGAAATGATAGGAGTTGGTGTATGATTTCTGTCATTTCCTGCCAGCTGTTTTTTTCTTCCAGGCAGTAAAAAACCTCTTTCTCTGGAGTGGCTGTGGCTACCATAGGTTTTCCCATGGTCTTGATGTTCTTTATCTTGTTGTCCCCTTTAGGTGGTGTGCCTGGCAATATAAGTTATAGCATTCTTCTTCCTGAACTGAAGAGTGACACATTTTAGGGTGTGAGGGAAAAGTTCAATAGAAAGGAGTAGCAAGGGAGTATATAGTAACAATAGTTTCATTGACGGCTACTTGTTAAGGTAGGGTAAGTCAAGCTCCTGCTATTCCCATTCTTCCTTCTGAGGTTGACCTTTCATCACTGAAGATTGACATAAGTGTTTCAGATCCTCTTCCTGTAGAGTCAGAGAAGCCCCTCGTAAGTTCAGATAAGACAATGTCTCGTGAGATTCATGTGGGATTAAAAATCAGTGATGCTACTCTCGAAAGCGAGGTAGTAGGATCACCGGTTCACTTGTTAGATGAAAGTGAAGATATCACCTCCGATACCATAAATGTCTTGACTAGGGCTCAGACCAAAGCCCAGGCTTCTCCTACTGTCCATCCTTTGATTTTCCCTGACTTTAAGCCTTTAGATATATCGAAGGACTCCTTTGTCAATTTCCAACGTAATTGCCCTTCTCTTCAGAATTGCCATAATGCCGCTAAACAAATCAAGTTATCCAAAGGAAAAACTTTTCATATAAATTTGAATATATAAAAGGTATCTTGTACAAGTCAGTATTCAAATTAAATTCAGATGAGATAGACTATTCCATCTTAGTTGTTCCAAGTCAATGCAGAGAGACTGTTCTTAAAATGGCTCATGACCTGCCAATGGCCGGACATTTCTCGCATCATAAAACCTTAAATAAAATTAGGGAAACCTATTTTTGGCCAAAAATGTCCTCAGATGTCACTACCTATTGTAGATCGTGTAAAGTTTGCCAACTGTCATCCTCCCGAGGTACCAGGCGAGTACCTATGGTCAAAATGCCAGTCTTTACGGTACCTTTTGAAAGAGTAGCTATTGACATCGTTGGTCCATTATCTCCACTTTCATCTGGGGGACATAGATATATATTAATATTAGTTGATTATGCTTCGAGCTTCCCTGAAGCCGTTCCCTTAAAAACCATAACTACTACAGAGGTGGTTGAAGCCCTTTTGTCCATCTTCTCCAGAGTGGGCATCCCTAGAGAAATTTTGTCTGACCGTGGGACACAATTCACATCTGACTTAATGCAACATCTATACCAACCTCTGGGAGTGAAGCCTCTTTTCACCACACCCTATCATCCCAGCTGTAATGGGAGGACTGAGCACCAGCATTTGATTCTCAAGTCCATTTTAAGGAAACTTTGCTCCCTTAAACCTAAGGAATGGCATCGTTACCTACCCTGTGTTTTGTTTGCCATGAGGAAAGTTCCCAGTGACTCTTTGGGGTTTTCACCTTTTGAACTTCTCTATGGTAGATAGGCCAGAGGCCCATTGTCCATCCTTCATGACTTATGGACTAATGAAGAGGTGAGTGCTGAGGTTCAGTCTTCTTACCAGTTTCTCCTTGATCTTAGATCCAAACTTGAGGAGACCTCTGACATAGTTTCGAAAAACCTTAGCTTGTCAATGGATCAGTATAAAACCTATTTTGATTCCAAAAGTCAGAGGAGAAGTTTTAAAGTAGGGGATGAAGTTCTGGTACTTTTGCCTATCAAGTCAAATAAATTATTAGTAGCATGGAAAGGTCCATATAAAGTATTAAAAATTTGTGGGAAAGTTGACTACCTCATAGAAGTCAAGGGGAAACCTAAGCTTTATCATATCAACATCCTTAAGAAATATTACCGAAGAAATTCGGTCGACTGCCTTAATAACTTTGACTTAGTTTTTCCACACGAACTTGATACGACAACTGAAGAATGTAAGGTGTGCGTAATTGACACCTCTAACTTAGACTATGATGAAGAACTACATGACTTGGTGACTCTTGACCACTCGGACGCAACCAACATTAATATTAATGAATCTTTGGATGACCATAAGAGACATGAACTACTTCAATGTGTGAGTTACTTTTCAGACGTCTTTACTGATATTCCAGGTGTTACCTCCATGGTAGTCCATAAGATTGACTTAGTGACGGACAATCCTATCAAACGAAAATTATCCCCCCCTTCCAGTTCCAGTTCACCTTAGGGATGCATTTGACCGAGAGGTAGGCAAATTATTAAAACTAAAGATCATTGAACCTTCAGTATCTTCATATTGTTCACCAGTAGTCATGGTTAAGAAGGAGGATAATTCATATAGACTTGCTATTGACTTCAGAGGCCTTAATGCTATAACTCGGTGGGATGCTGAGCCTATGCCCTTAATAGATAGCGATCTACACAAATTTTGTGACCTCTTCTTCAGAGATTGATATTGCGCAGGCATATCATCAAGTAATGTTAGATCCTTCTTCTAAGCAGTACACTGCTTTTCCTACACACCAAGGACTGATGCAATATAGAACTATGCCCTTCGGTTTGGTAACTGCCTGTGCTACCTACATGAGACTGATGAGAAAGATCTTGGGTAATATGCCAAATGTTTCAGCTTATTTTGATAACATTTACGTAATGACATCCACGTGGGGCGAACATATCCAAACATTAGCATCAGTTTTGCGTAGGTTACGCTCACGTGGCCTCACTGCCAAGCCAAAGAAATGCTTCCTTGGGTATAACAAGATTAGATATCTTGGACTGATACTTTCTAATAACTCTCTGCAGCCTCTCCCCAGTAAGATCAAAGCTTTATTAGAATTTAAATTCCCCAAAACCAAGAAGCTCATGCGTAGCTTTCTTAGTTTTGTAAATTTTTATGCACAGTTTATCCCGAACCTTACTGATCTTACAGGCATCTTATCCGACTTCCTTAAAAAGTCTGTGAAGGAACCTTTAGAACATTCTGACGTAGCTCGGGAAAAGTTTAATGAGATTAAAATTATCTTTTCGAAAGACCCTATACTTAAGATTCCAGATATTAATAAAACATTTTGTTTAAGAACTGATGCCTCCAATACTGGGTTAGGTGCAGTGTTACTACAATAACCTGATGGTACTCCCTTCCCTGTATGCTTCCTAAGCTGGAAACTCCTTCCCGCAGAAACGAGATACTCCACAATAGAAAAGGAATGTTTAGCCCTTGTGTGGGGTACCTCCAAACTTAAATTTTATTTGCTGGGAAAAGAATTCACTTTAGAAACGGACCACAAACCTTTGATATACCTAGAAACTTTTAAGGGAACCAACAGTCGCCTCTTGAGGTGGACATTGGCACTCTAGGCTTTTAAGTTTCATATTGTGTATATCAATGGTTCATCCAATTATTTCTCTGACTGGTTAAGTCGTGACAGTCAGTAGAAGATTTGTTGCCTTACGCGACTTCCACATGTTAGAACTTTTTTCTCGCCTATTCTTCTTATACTCCTTGACTATAAGTCTTGGAATGGGGGAGTGTGAGGGAAAAGTTCAATAGATAGGAGTAGCAAGGGAGTATATAGTAACAATAGTTTCATTGCCAGCTACTTGTTAAGGTAGAGTAAGTCAAGCTCCCGCTATTCCCGCCTTTTTTCCCCCACCCCGAAAGTGATAGTTTGATTGCCGGCTGCTTGTTAAGGTAGGGTCAGTCTAGCTCCCACTATCCCTTCCCCTCCTTCTTACCCCCCCCCCCCGAAAGGTGACGTGTGGGGCTCCGGTCCAAACAGTAATCACTAGACTCACAGCTCCCATCACTACTGTAAGTACATGCCTGCCTTGTATTCTAGTGGATTTATTGGTTGAAAGCTTCACTTTTGACCAATAATAAACTTAGTCCTTTCAGTCTTGCTCTAAGTTGACTATTGTAATAATCACCACATCTTTTAGGTATTGTACTTATCATGGAGAGTGATTTCTTAAGCAGTGGGTAACCTGTCTATCTTTCCAGCTTGGATGACAGAGAGGGTCACCTGTCAATCAACGAGTAGAATTGATGGAGTTGGACTAACGTCCTGAGACTTCCCCATTTTGGATTTAATTTCCTGTGCACCTGTATGAAATTGCAGGGCATAACTCCTCATCATTGCAGTGGTAAAGAACCTGCTTTCCTGTTATCGGGATAGAATACTCAAGGCTATACTGTGAAGAACTAGCCAGTGGGTTGTAACCAACACCTGCGACCCCCCCATCATCGGCAACGGCTACGATTTCAACAAGCAGTGTCACCAACACCAGACACCCAAGTTTTATATTACGTTGAATTCATTTATCATTTATATTTTTCATTTTTCATTTTCTTTAATGTAGGATTAATATTTCATGTTTAAAGGACCCCAATGAAAATAAGTCACTCTGTCTGACTTTTTTGGGTTATCCTAGGTTCCCTACACATATGCTGCTATGTATGATAATTCTATGTTACTGTATTTGTGTTTACCTGAATAAACTTACTTACTTACTTACTTACTAAGTGTTTTATATTTTATATTTTCTATATAATAAAGTGTTTATGTTTGTCTGTTATTATTTCTTTTTCTATTCATTAATTTTCCTGAGGAGGAGCCAGCCTTGGTAATACTGTCTGAAGTTGTTACAGGGCTGATTAAGCCTTCACAAGGGTCAAAAACCTTACAGGAAGGAAGGTTACATTCTCCTGTTGTCATATGGCACGGCATCTCCTGGGGTGGTCAAAGTTGCACGTCCCTTCTGTTTTTCCAGATATTCCATGCCTGCAGACACCTAATGCATAGAATTTGCATAGGCCTGGTTTCTGTTCACTTTGTTTTATTTTGTGACTGCATTTCCTACTAGTGTGTTTTCCTGTCTCATTACTATCTTCAGCACTTGTACTTACAATGGTGCCCTCTCCAGTTATTTCTGGTAGTTTATCTTCACTATTTCTTGGGGCATCCCCTTGTTTACTATCTCCCGTGGTATTGCTAGATTGTAACATTGGTTACATGTGCTTGTCTACACCTGTTTCCCCACTAGAGCTCCTATCTCCCTCTGGGCCACCAACTTTCATTTCTCTATTCTTACAGTTACTGTCTACCTGGACAGCATCTGAACCAGGGGCGATAGCACCATCTGGCCCAGTCCTTTTATTTTCCCATCTGTTATAGAATACTGTCAGATTTTCTAAGAAGGCCCTTTTGGTGCTTTCATCTTTTAATACCAAAGTGATTTTTTTCCACAGTTGGTTCTCATTTGGGCATTCCCAAAAATACTTCTCTGGTTTAATATCTCTTGTAGATGATTCCTGAATATCTGCACAAGATGCGTGGGCCCATATCCCACAGAAGTTGCACATAATCCATGCAGAAGCCCGTTTGGTTGCTTGGTTGCAGACTACACAGAATATCATTATATGATTTTTTTGGTTGCTGTACTGTATATTCTATTAATAGCCTCCTTAAAGTGTAGGTCTCTCTATTTGTATGTATAACTATTTGTATGTGTATGTATATGTGTTTGAGACAATCTTACCACTGCTAGCAGTAACTGTTTGGGTGTTTGATAAGGGCCCTAAAACCCCGTCAGTGTATGAATCAGGTCAGAGGTTACCTTATTTTTTCAACGAATCTTGATTGGGTGTTAAGGGCACCTAGAAGCTCTGTCAGTTATGGGGAACATAGAGGACCAGTGTAAAGAAACACACCCAATGTTTTCTACCCTTGCTGGGAATCAAACCCAGACACCGCTTGTCGTGTGAAGCGATAGCTATAGCCACCAGTAATAGTAAACAGAGTAGTCTGAGGTGGTTATAGTGAAAAGCTCTGATCCACAAGGCACAGTACTTGCTCCCATCCTGTTCCTCATCCTCATATCTGATGTAGACAGAGACATAAGCCACGGCACTGTATCTTCCTTTGTGGAAACACGTGAATTTCCATAACAGTATCATCCATCGAAGACATTGCAAGACTCCAGGCAGACATCAATCAAATCTTTCACTGGGCCACAGAAAACAATTTGAAGTTCAATCAAGAGAAATTTCAATTACTCCGATATGGAAAATTTGAGGAAATTAAAACTGTACCAGAGTATAAAACAAATTCTAACCACATGATTGAGCAAAGAACTAATGGGCGCCACGAGGACACTAAGAGAACAACATAATAAGTGTCAGGGCCCCAAGACTGTTCAACTGCCTCCCAGCATACATAAGGGGTATTGCCAATAGATCCCTGGCCGTCATTAAGAAGGCACTGGACAGGCACCTAAAGTCAGTACCTGACCAGCCGGGCTGTGGCTCGTACGTCGGTTTATGTGTGGCCGTCAGTACAAGCCTGGTTGATCAGACCCTAATCCATCACGAGGTCTGGTCATAGACCAGGCCGCGAGGGCGTTGATCCCCAAAACCCTCTCCAGGTATATGCAAAAGAATTTTTTTTAATTTTATTTTCTTGTGCTCTCCATCTCCTCGGATCAAATTTTTTGGATTCTCCTATGGGGTTTTGAATTTCTTGTGCTCTCCATCTCCTCGGATCAAATTTTTTGGATTCCCCTTATGGGGTTTTGAATTTCTTGTGCTCTCTATCTCCTCGGACCAAGTTTTTCTCGATATCAATAATACAAGACCCCACTTCCACGGATCAAGTTTTTTTTTGCATTCCCCCCTCTGGGGGTAAGCATTCAAATGAACTCCTCCTATGGAGCATGGTACTTTCTCTTACTACAGGTCTAAACAAGTGTGACGTCACCCCACCTGTGTTTACTCAGTGGTCAGTGACATCACGTGATGACCTCACACACACAGGCTGAATCTTGTTGACTTCCCCCTATGTCAGTTATGTCACGTGATGATCCCACACACAGGCTGAATCTTGTCGACTTCCCCCTATGTCAGTGATGTCATGTGATGACCACACACAGGCTGAATCTTGTCGAGCAGACAATAAGTTAAAATGCAGGATAACATTATTTATTATACAACTAATGCATTTCATATACATCCAACAAAAAAAATTAATTGAAAAAAAGGTACAATTCATTGACTAAAATCAACATATTTTTCTCTTGAAGAAATTCTGTGCATTTTGTTCTGGATCTTCTTCGTCGTCACCATCTCAGTATTACACATTTCATATACAACATAGGGAAAACATTACACATTTTCACTCTTAACCCAGGATAACCCAAATAATTTCACATTTTTTCGTTAATACCCACATCATTCCACAATTTCTTTACAAAATACAACAAAAGATTCACTCTCCTCAAGTCTAGACATTTTTCTCGTTTTAACTATTTCATCAGAAAAAGTCACCACAACACTTACAACTTATAGCCACTTTTCAATAAATTCACTAGTCACAATTTTACCCCCTCCCCCAACTACCTTCCTCCCTCCAATAACCATCCTCCCCCTCCCCCATAACCATCCATCCCCTCTCTCTCTCAAACATGTACTCCCCCCTACCCTAACCACCTCTCCCCCTTCCCTATCCACCTAACCCTAGCCACCTACCCCTCCCCCAAACCATCTAACCCCTCCCCAAAACCATCTAACCCCCTCCCACAACTACCTCTACCCCTCCAATAACCATCCTCCCCCTCCCCCATAACCATCCATCCCCTCTTCTCCTAACCATCTATTCCCCCTCCCCCTAACCACCCGTCCCCCCCTTCTGTGGAGCAACGGGGAACCTAGAACCAGGATGAGGACAAGGAGTCCAAGGACGAATCTGGGAGGGAGGACTGGGAGGCAGAGCTCAAAAAAAGGGAGGAAGACTAGGGAAGGAGACTAGATGAACTGGAAAGGAAGATGGAAAGAGAGGTTAGCAGCAGAATGCAGAAGGTGGAAGCAACAGGCCACAGCAGCAGAAATCAGATAGAGAGATTAGAAGAGGAGCTGAGACATCTGAAACAGCATAGAGACAAAGATATTACAGAAGTAGCATCTGCCATGGCTACATCAGACACAGACAACAGGCCTGAAGGGAGCATGGAAACTAAACCGTATGCAGAGGTCCTGTCAAAACCCACATGGGGCCAAAACAAAGACAGGAGCACACTAGGACAGAAATTGAGACACATGTGCAACATCTGGGTATCTTTATTGTAGACGTTTCGCCATCCAGTGGCTTTATCAATACAAATTCCAGGACATAACTTGAAGATAGGAGAACTATGTACAGAAGATGAGGTAATCAGTCCCTCAACCTAGCAGTAGGAGTGAAGAGCACCATAGTCGTGGAGATTCTGAAGCAGAAGCAAGGCACCTGACGCTTATATAGTAACGTCAGGTGGAAATGGTATTGTATACCATTCTTGAACAACCTGCCAGACACTGCAACATCATGGAATTTTGATTCTGAGGACATGTTCATAATCTTCACGACTACGACAACTACTACTACAACTAACCCATCTCTTTGGGTAGGACCTACTTCCACTGGGGAATCCCGCCTACCAGTGACTATGCCTTGTCTGCTACCATCCCATTTCCACCTGACGTTACTATATAAGCGTCACGCGCCTTGCTTCTGCTTCAGAATCTCCACGACTATGGTGCTCTTCGCTCCTACTGCTAGGTTGAGGGACTGATTACCTCATCTTCTGTACATAGTTCCCCTGTCTTCAAGTTATGTCCAGGAATTTGTATTGATAAAGCCACTGGATGGCGAAACATCTTCAATAAAGATACCAGATGTTGCATATGCATCTCAATTTCATCTTGTCGGTACTGTATACATTTTTGAACACACTATGACAGAATGAGAGGTTGGAAGACATTGAAGGAACTAGGACATGTACAGGGACCATACTAGATACCTGTGGGGGCCAGGAACAGGTAAGCAGGAAGGACAAACCAAGATGCATAGGGGCCATAAATAGGGAAGGGACTGAGGGAAGGAACACTCCATGGGAAGGAACTAAAACACATCACAGGATGGAATGGGAGTCACAGTGGGAGGTGGAAAGGGAGATCCGTGTTTGTCTATGGGCTAGATGAAGCTAAAGGGGAAACTTTTGATGAATGAAAGCAGGAGGAGAAAAAAGTGATTGAAGTATCATGAAGGTGATAGGTGAGGAGGAAAATTTTCGGAGAATTGGGTGCTTCACAAAGAAATGGAATCGGCCTCTCCAAAGTAATTTTTCAAGGCAGAATCAATCCGAACCATGATCCTGCAGGAGAAAGCAAGGCTGAGAGGCAACCAGGAGTTCCGGAGTGTGTACCTCGATCGAGACAGAACACAGGACGAAAGGAAGATGATGAAAGAGAGAGTTCAAAAATGAAAGAGGAGAAATGGGGGGAAATGAAAAGGGAGAGCAGAATAACCCAGGATCAAATGGAAGGATAAGCACACACCCCAGACACACCTGCAGAAGGACTCCAGTCACGACACCCCCTAGGCAACTGAACAATCCAAACCAACCATCACACACCGATCCTCTGTTCCCACCCCCCGCACCACAGTTACAGTATTAGAACAGAAGTTGAAGGTTTGGTACACAAATGCAGATGGATTAACGAATAAACATGAGGAATGGCAAGAAAGAATCAATGAGAAGTCCCCAGATATCATACCAGTTACAGAAACAAATCACGGAGACAATAACAGATGCAATCTTCCCACCAGGATACCAGATCATGAGGAAAGATAGAAGGTGCAGAGGGGGGTGGGGTTGCTCTGCTCGTAAAAAACAGATGGAAATTCGAGAAAATGGAAGGCATAGATGAGACGGGAGAAAGAGACTACATAGTAGGTACACTTCAGTCTGGGGAACACAAAGTGGTCATTGCAGTGATGTATAATCCACCACAGAACTGCAGGAGGCCAAGAGAGGAATATGAAGAGAGCAACAGAGCAATGGTGGACACACTTACTGAGGTGGAAAGAAGAGCTCACTCCAGCAGAGCAAAGTTGCTGGTTATGGGGGATTTCAACCACAGGAAGATTGACTGGGAAAACCTGGAGCCACATTGGGGTCCCAAAACATGGAGAGCAAGGATGTTGGACGTGGTGCTGGAAAACCTCATGCACCAACATGTTAAGGACACTACCAGAGTGAGAGGGGAGGATGAACCAGCAAGATTGGACCTTGTGTTCACCCTGGGTAGCTCAGACATTGAGGACATCAAGTATGAGAGTCCCCTAGGAGCTAGCGACCACGTGGTTCTGTGCTTTGAATACATAGTAGAGCTGCAAGTGGAGAGAGTAACAGGAGTTGAATGGGAAAAGCCTGACTTTAAAAGAGGGGACTACATAGGATTGAAGAACTTCCTGCAGGAGGTCCAATGGGACAGAGAACTGGCAGGAAAGCCAGTAAATAAAATGATGGAATATGTAACAACAAAATGCAAGGAGGCAGTGGAAAGGTTTATTCCCAAGGGCAACAGAAACAACGGGAAGACCAGGACGAGCCCTGGTTTACCGACGGTGTAAGGAGGCAAAAGCAAAGTGCAATAGAGAATGGAAAAAGTACAGAAGGCAGAGAACACATGAAAATAGGGAGATGAGTCGCAGAGCCAGGAATGAGTATGCACAGGTAAGGAGGGAGGCCCAGCGACAGTATGAAAATGACATAGCATCGAGAATCAAGACTGACCCGAAACTGTTGTATAGCCACATCAGGAGGAAGACAACAGTCAAAGACCAGGTGATCAGATTAAGGACAGAAGGTGGAGAACTCACAAGAAATAATCAGGAGGTATGATAGGAGTGAACAGGAGATTTAAGAACAGATACAGATACTAATGCCGGAAAAAAAATCCCCCCCCAGTACCAACAATACCACCAGTCCGATAACATTCTTCTTTGCAAAAATACAGGGTCTAAAGCCAGCAACAAACAACAAAATACCTTTCATCCGTGGACTGCTTGCAGAGGCAAAGGCAATGTTCGCGGCTTCACTGAGACCCACATAAAGGATCACTTGGACAACGAAATATGGATCCCAGGTTACAACCTATACAGATGTGACAGAGTGAACAGGCAAAAGGGGGGGTTGGCCTGTACATTGCAGAGTCACTTGTTTGCACAGAACTGCTTAATGCCTCAAATGACGTAGTGGAAGTTTTAGCAGTAAAGGTCGAGAACCAAAACCTAGTCATTGTGGTAGTCTACAAGCCTCCGGATGCAACTTCCCAGCAATTCCAGGAACAGCTGTTAAAAATTGACCACTGTCTGGAAAATCTTCCAGCTCCCGCACCCAACATCTTGCTCCTGGGGGATTTCAACTTAAGGCACCTAAAATGGAGGAATATAGCAAATAATATTGTTGCAGAAATAACACCAGGAGGCAGCTCTGAATGAAAACTCACACTCACACGAGCTTTTAAATCTCTGCACAAAATTCAATTTAAACCAGCAAATAATAGAGCCTACTAGACTGGAGAATACACTAGACCTCATATTCACTAACAATGATGATCTGATAAGAAATGTCACCATATCAAAAACAATATACTCAGATCACAACATAATTGAGGTTCAGACATGTATGCGTGGAGCCCCAGACCGACAAATGAGACTAGTCACGAGGAGCATTCATCAAATTCAACTTCAATAACAAAAACATAAAGTGGGACCAAGTAAACCAAGTCCTAACCGATATAAGCTGGGAAGATATACTAAGCAACACAGACCCAAACTTATGCCTAGAACAGATTAACTCGGTGGCACTCGATGTATGCACAAGGCTTATTCCTCTAAGAAAAAGGAGGAGTAGATGTAAAATAGAAAGAGACAGGCGCTCCCTTTACAGGCGACGGAAAAGAATAACAGAGCGGCTAAAAGAGGTCAATATATCTGAAATGCGCAGGGAGACACTGGTCAGAGAAATAGCAAGCATCGAACTTAAGCTAAAAGAATCCTTTAGGAGTCAGGAATCGCGGGAAGAACTAAAAGCCATAAATGAAATCGAAAGAAACCCAAAGTATTTCTTCTCCTATGCCAAATCAAAATCGAGAACACGTCCAGTATTGGGCCCCTACTTAAACAAGATGGGTCCTACACAGATGACAGCAAGGAAATGAGTGAGCTACTCAAGTCCCAATATGACTCAGTTTTTAGCAAGCCGCTAACCAGACTGAGAGTCGAAGATCAAAATGAATTTTTTATGAGAGAGCCACAAATTTGATTAACACAAGCCTATCCGATGTTATCCTGACGCCAAATGACTTCGAACAGGCGATAAATGACATGCCCATGCACTCTGCCCCAGGGCCAGACTCATGGAACTCTGTGTTCATCAAGAACTGCAAGAAGCCCCTATCACGAGCCTTTTCCATCCTATGGAGAGGGAGCATGGACACGGGGGTCGTCCCACAGTTACTAAAAACAACAGACATAGCCCCACTCCACAAAGGGGGCAGTAAAGCAACAGCAAAGAACTACAGACCAATAGCACTAACATCCCATATCATAAAAATCTTTGAAAGGGTCCTAAGAAGCAAGATCACCACGCATCTAGAAACCCATCAGTTACACAAACCAGGGCAACAGGGTTTAGAACAGGTCGCTCCTGTCTGTCTCAACTATTGGACCACTACGACAAGGTCCTAAATGCACTAGAAGACAAAAAGAATGCAGATGTAATATATACAGACTTTGCAAAAGCCTTCGACAAGTGTGACCATGGCGTAATAGCGCACAAAATGCGTGCTAAAGGAATAACAGGAAAAGTCGGTCGATGGATCTATAATTTCCTCACTAACAGAACACAGAGAGTAGTCGTCAACAGAGTAAAGTCCGAGGCAGCTACGGTGAAAAGCTCTGTTCCACAAGGCACAGTACTCGCTCCCATCTTGTTCCTCATCCTTATATCCGACATAGACAAGGATGTCAGCCACAGCACCGTGTCTTCCTTTGCAGATGACACCCGAATCTGCATGACAGTGTCTTCCATTGCAGACACTGCAAAGCTCCAGGCAGACATAAACCCAAAATCTTTCAGTGGGCTGCAGAAAACAATATGAAGTTCAACGATGAGAAATTTCAATTACTCAGATATGGTAAACATGAGGAAATTAAATCGTCATCAGAGTACAAAACAAATTCGGGCCACAAAATAGAGCGAAACCCCAACGTCAAAGACCTGGGAGTGATCATGTCGGAGGATCTCACCTTCAAGGACCATAACATTGTATCAATCGCATCTGCTAGAAAAAGGGACAGGATGGATAATGAGAACCTTCAAAACTAGGGAGGCCAAGCCCATGATGACACTCTTCAGGTCACTTGTTCTATCTAGGCTGGAATATTGCTGCACACTAACAGCACCTTTCAAGGCAGGTGAAATTGCCGACCTAGAAAATGTACAGAGAACTTTCACGGCGCGCATAACGGAGATAAAACACCTCAATTATTGGGAGCGCTTGAGGTTCCTAAACCTGTATTCCCTGGAACGCAGGAGGGAGAGATACATGATTAAAATACACCTGGAAAATCCTAGAGGGACTAGTACCGAACTTGCACACGAAAATCACTCATTACGAAAGCAAAAGACTTGGCAGACGATGCACCATCCCCCCAATGAAAAGCAGGGGTGTCACTAGCACGTTAAGAGACCATACAATAAGTGTCAGGGGCCCGAGACTGTTCAACTGCCTCCCAGCACACATAAGGGGGATTACCAACAGACCCCTGGCAGTCTTCAAGCTGGCACTGGACAAGCACCTAAAGTCAGTTCCGGATCAGCCGGGCTGTAGCTCGTATGTTGGTTTGCGTGCAGCCAGCAGCAACAGCCTGGTTGATCAGGCTGTGATCCACCAGGAGGCCTGGTCTCAGACCGGGCCGCGGGGGCATTGACCCCCGGAACTCTATCCAGGTAAACTCCAGGTAAACAGACGAGAAGGGCTGTGGGAAGACAGCACAGAAGAGAACATCAAGAGGGAATATGCCAACAAGTGTTGGATGATATACGAACAACTGAGGAGGAGGTGAAGAAGCTCCTAAGTGACCTTGACACCTCAAAGGCGATGGGACTGGACAACATCTCCCCATGGGTCCTTAGAGAAGGAGCAGAGATGCTGTGTGTGCCTCTAACCACAATCTTCAACACATCCCTTGAAACTGGGCAACTACCTGAGAAATGGAAGACAGCTAATGTAGGCCCCATATTTAAGAAAGGAAACAGAAACGTGGCACTAAACTACAGACCTGTGTTTCTGACATGTATTGTGTGCAAAGTCATGGAGAAGATTATCAAGAGGAGAGTGGTCGAACACCTGGAAAGGAAAAAAGATTATAAATGAAAACCAGCATGGGTTCATGGAAGGCAAATCGTGTATCACAAACCTTCTGGAGTTTTATGACAAGGTAACAGAAGTAAGACACGAGAGAGAGGGGTGGGTAGATTGCGTTTTCCTAGACTACAGGAAGGCCTTTGGCACAGTTCCCCACAAGAGATTAGTCCAGAAGCTGGAGGATAAGGCGCATGTAACAGGGAGGGCACTGCAATGGATCAAGGGATACCTGACAGGGAGGCAGCAACGAGTCATGGTACGTGAAGAGGTATCACAGTGAGCGCCTGCGATGAGTGGGATCCCACAGGGGTCAGTTCTAGGACTAGTGCTATTTTTGATATATGTGAACGACGTGATGGAAGGAATAGACTCTGAAGTGTCCCTGTTTGCAGATGATGTGAAGTTGATGAGAAGAATTAAATCGGATGAAGATGAGGCAGGACTGCAAAGAGACCTGGACAGGCTGGACAAGTGGTCCAGTAACTGGCTTCTCGAATTCAGTCCAGTCAAATACGAAGTCATGAAGATTGGGGAGGGGCAAAGAAGACCGCAGACAGAGTATAGGCTAGGTGGACAAACACTACAGACCTCACTCAGGGAGAAAGACCTTGGGGTGACCATAACACCGAGCACATCACCGGAGGCACACATCAACCAAATAACTGCTGCAGCATACGGGCACCTGGCAAACCTGAGAATAGCGTTCCGATACCTTAATAAGGAATCGTTCAAGACACTGTACACTGAGTATGAAAGGCCCATACTGGAGTATGCAGCACCAGTCTGGAACCCACACCTGGTCAAGCACGTCAAAAAGTTTGAGAAAGTACAAAGGTTTGCATCAAGGCTAGTCCCAGAGCTCAGGGGAATGTCGTACGAGGAAAGGTTGAGGGAAATCGGACTGACGACACTGGAGGACAGAAGGGTCAGGGGAGACATGATAACGACATACAAGATACTGCGGGGAATAGACAAGGTTGACAGAGATAGGATGTTCCAGAGAGGGGACACAGGGACAAGGGGTCACAACTGGAAGCTGAAGACTCAGACGAGTCACAGGGACGTTAGGAAGTATTTTCTTCAGTCATAGAGTCGTCAGGAAGTGGAATAGCCTAGCAAGTGAAGTAGTGGAGGCAGGAACCATACATAGTTTTAAGAAGAGGTATGATACAGCTCAGGAAGCAGAGAGAGAGAGGACCTAGTAGCGATCAGTGAAGAGGCGGGGCCAGGAGCTGAGTCTCGACCCCTGCAACCACAATTAGGTGAGTACAGTTAGGTGAGTACACACACCACACAAAACCACACACACACACACACACACACACACACACACACACACACAACACACACACACACACACACACACGTACACACACACACAGGAGCTAAGACTCGACCCCTGCAACCACAAATAGGTGAGCACACACACCTCACATTACTTTTGAACACCTTCAAAACACTCTCATAAATCATTTGAATATTCACAAAAGCACCTTTGAACATTTCCAAACAACACTAAAACATTTCCAAGACAACATTTTGAATACTCCCAAATAAGATTTGACATCTCTAATTTATCTACACTTACATATTTCATTAAATTACAACTCATCCCCCAAACTCCTCCCTCATTCTCCAGATTTTTACAACAGTATCACAAAAAAAACTCAGACACTTTACTTTGAACAACACCAAAAACACCATCAATTACCTT
Source organism: Cherax quadricarinatus (assembly GCF_026875155.1). NCBI lineage: Eukaryota > Metazoa > Arthropoda > Malacostraca > Decapoda > Parastacidae > Cherax > Cherax quadricarinatus. The sequence goes on from NC_069473.1 coordinate 4,949,328, forward strand.
TGAATACTCCAAAAACATCATTCGAACACCCCCAAATCACCACTGAATACTCCCAGAACACCTTCATAAATACTCTTGCACATCATTTGAACACCTTTAAAAACACCTTTGAATAGTCTCAAACACCACTTGAGTACTCCCAAATACACCACTGAATACTACTAAAACACCACTGAATACGGTCAAAACACCACCAAAATCACCATAAACTAAGATCAACATCACAGACTAACACCCATTTTCACACAAATCCTCTCAAATCACTATAACCAAGACGATTACCAATTTCTATGAGTACACTCACCTCCAACTAAGATATAACATGAGCGCAAAAAACATGAACACAAACCAAACACACACGAACACTTACAACAGAATCACCTCTTTTTCGGTATCTCTAGTTCGACAACAACGCCCACAACCCACATCACCCACATCCCACAACACCCACAACCCACATCACCCACACCCCACAACACCCACAACAACCCACAACTTATAACCACTTTTCAGCATCTCTAGTTCGACATCACCCACAACCCACAACACCCACAAACAACAACCCACTTATAACATCTTTTTTTGGTATCTCTAGTTCGACAACGATACCCACAACCCTCATCACTTACCAATTTATTCACAATTTTTCCTCTTTCGATTCAAATTTTTTCCCCTTCTTTTTACTGAATCTTAAATGTAATGCACATTCCTCCCTACATAACTAAAATTCTAATAAAATCCTCTCCATACCCATCTCCTTGTATTCACATAAATTGATATTATATTCACAACAACTAATCATCTCACTACCCAACTACTGCGGCATGTTTCTACACCCTCCAATCTTTTCCAATGCATCATAACTTTTCACTTCTAGAATTTTTTTTTTAAATATTCACACATTACCTTCATTTTCAGTAAAATTCCACCATATTTCATTAAATTTCTAATACAACCCTCCCCATACCCCTCTCCATCTCACCCACATTTTCTTCACATCCACTCACTCGTCTCCCAACACACCTCTTCAGAACAAACACAAAAATTACATTTCACATCCACAAATGCATCTCATCACTCATCTCAAATCCACTAAAATCACTGTAACCAAGATAGTCACAAAATTCTATGACCACCTAGCACACACAGACAACTCACTTTACTTTGAACACTACCAAAAACACCATCAATTACCATTGAATACTCCAAAAACATCATTCGAACACCCCCAAAACACCACTGAATACTACCCAAACAATACTAAAAATCACCAGAAACTAAGATAGACACTACCAGCTAATACCCATTTTATAGAAATCCCCACATTCCTCCCTACACTCACTAAATTTATAATAAAATCCATCTCCTCAAATCCACATAGTTTAATATTATACTCATAACCCACAATTCTTTCTCCTTTTAAGAACATTTCCAAATTGGAACACTTCCAAAATACATTAGAGTACTCTAGAATTACTTTGACCGACTCCATTTTTTGGATATTTCCAAATTAGTTTTGGAGACTTTATCTTAAAATCGAACATTATTTTCTTGTTGGTAAACACACTCAATGGTAGAAATATTTACTCGATTTCCGGATAGAAACACAATCCTCACTCTGAGAGACTCCTTGAGCTTATATGGCTTACCCCAAAGTATTGCGTCATGATTTTTGTACAATCCCCTCCGGCGACGCCATGAAATGGTCTTCACACCCAAGGTAGAAAATCACATACTCATTACGTATCTCCTTGCAACACACCTGTGTGTAATCATGAATAAGAGATATAACATTTGTATTCTACCTCAATACTTTTTCATGGTAACCTGGAGTTTCCCTGGAGAGAGTTCCGGGGGTAAACGCCCCGCGGCCCGGTCTGTGACCAGGCTCCTGGTGGATTCAGAGCCTGTTCAACCAGGTTGTTATTGTGGCTGCACGCAAACCAACGTATGAGCCACAGCCCGGCTGGTCAGGAACCCGACTTTAGGTGCTTGTCCAGTGCCAGCTTGAAGACTCCCAGGGGTTGTTGGTAATCCCGTTATGTATGCTGGGAGGCAGTTGAACAGTCTCGGGCCCCTGACACTTATTTTTAGGGTTTCTGATTGATTTAAAATTCATCATGTCTTGAAAATTTTTTAAACATTCTCTTTTTAATGAATGAATCATTCATATATTATTAATCTTGGTGTAACAAACACGCTCTAAACATCAAAAATCCTCCCTCTAGGTCTTGTTCTTCCAAGCCCCGTCAATCTTTAAACCTGTAAATGTTATTTTTTTTTTTTATTTCATTAGCATATAATGGGGAGAATTTTGCTCATCACCTGAAAAAAAAGATATAAACCAACTAAAACTTTTTTTTTTTTTTTTCACTACCCCAAACATATGCCTCTCAAGTGTTGCATCAGTATTCTTCTCGTTAACTTAATTCTTCCCATTATTAACTTTAAAAGCAAAATTTCCTACTGTGTCCCCTTATTAACTTAAATGAACTAAAAGCTTTGTTGTTAACTTTAATGATGTAAGTTTTTATGGTAGACATGATTCTTGGTGTTCTGGTAGAGAGAGAGAGAGAAGGCCGAAATGGTAAGAAACCCACATTTCACGAGGTGGTAAATATGAGTTATATATGAGTTCAAATTTTATTTCTCTCTTCAAGTTTATAATTACTTCCTCAAAATTTAATTTTAAAATGAATTAAACCACTGATACAAGGTAAATAATTTTGCTTACCTCATGAGGGATGCCAAGCACTTCCTTCAATTTTTAGAAGATAATTTAAATTCGAATCATCTTCTAATTCTTGACCTTGGTTAATGTTTTTCTTTCTTCTCTGACAACCATTGTTGTACGAATACCTTCTTCCTTAAATTTCATTATCTATCTTCGAGTATGGGTTCATAATGTGTATTCCAGATATAATAATCATTTGAAGTTTCATACCTCCCAATACCTTTTCAGAAAGATAACCTCTCTTATATTTTTATTGTCTTTCACACTTTTTATGACTCTCTCAACGGCTTCTTGAAATATCTTATTCTGTCTGCGATAGTATCTTTCTTTAAACCATAAACTAAATGGGAATCTCTTGATTTTTTCAATTAAATTTTGAGAAATGGCATTTTCCTCCAATGGTCCAGCAATACCAAATTGGCTTATTATGGTGCTAAATAAGGAAGATTCAATTTTCTTTGATCCGGTGAAGGTTCAAACTCGATAACAGTTCCAGGGTATCACGATCTTCAACTCTGCATCTTCTCAGATTAAATAAGGTTCTCTACTCCAATGCACATCAGCATAAGGATATTTCTTACCCAAATAAATACTTGCACCATATCCTTTTATAGCAACACAATTCCCCTGAAAAATAATGCAGGCGTTGTCACGACAATATTTTTCATCTTACAATTTTCCTTCTTCAATTTTAAAAATTTTTCCATCCTATTGTCTGTCTCTATTTTCTTGAGATGGTTAGTCGCACCCTGGTGGAAGAGGTACTAATTATGAACAACGAAGATCAAGATGTTTTTACTCACCCACCATTCTGCCAGATGTATGACCTCTATTCAGTTGCCTAAAAAGGTTTTAGAGTGATGGTGAATAAAACAAAAAAAAGTATTATGGGAGTTTATTTTATTTGTCTATTTTACAATAATGACAACAATTTTTTCTACGACGTTTTTTTAATTCTTTTGTAAAATCATGAATGATTTTAAGATATGCATGCCAATCACCTCCGGCTAAAGCACATCCAATTCCTTCTGGAAACACAACTTTTTCCATTATTATCCCGTTGGGATCTGTTAATAACCACTTAACAAGATCATTCATGCACTCTTTGAATATAATCTCACTCCCTTTTTCTTTGTATCTAAATATTTGCATGTATTGTAGAGGTCCTTATCAACTTTACAGTTCATATAATACTTATGCGGAGGTCCCATCAATACTGTGCGAACTTTGGCAATCATGGGGTTATTTTTTCCATTATTTACAAATTTTATGCTCCCAAATTTATCACGAGTGACTTCACTAGCTAGATTTGCTTTATGACATTTCCGGTGATCTAAATAAATATGGATTGCTAAGTGGTAAAAACCTGACTTAAAGCATCAGCAAGATCTCCCTTTTTCAATTTAACAGCACAACAATTTGCTTGTTGTAAATAAAAGAATTTTATCACTGCCACTAAAATCTTTCATAATATTACCTTTCATTAACGAAAGAAATTTTTTTTCATCTTTTGTTGCTTCTTTACCTGTAATTTTGATAAAATAAAGTATTATATCCCAAAAATTAAATTTGTTACTTAACAAATGAAAAAAAACAATATTTCTCATTAGATTTCTAAAATTACATTGTGGGGGGAAATTTACTCAATATAATATTCATTAAAAACTCACGTTCAAATCTTCCATTGCTATAAGCATTTTTTTTATCAGTGAGATATTGTTCAGTCACCTTCCTTCGTTTTGGAGGGTTGTGATCAAGGCCTTCTATTGAATTAATCATTTCTTTATCAGATCAGTGGACACTTTTGCTTCTGTAACAAATTTTTTTCACATGTAACTTCCATTATTAATTGACTTTTTCCTCTTGTTAACTTAAACACAAGATGGACTTAACACACAAATTTTTTTAGACTATAACAAAAATCTCACTTGAATTTTTACAGTCCAGGGAACTTTTCGTAGATCTGAAGTCTCCATCTAAATACTCTTGTAACTCAATACAGATGTGTCTTCTTATACTCTTTTTCCCCCGGGGTTGTCGAGTTAGTAGTTTTTATAACTATATGTGTAGAGAAATTTGTTCCATGAAAACACTACGTAGCATCACCAAGACGATGGTGAATGAACCACTTGAGTTTAGTGTCATACAGGATGGGGAGAGTTAAACATTTGGTTGGATCTCTTTGATGAGGTGAAAGAATCTCAAGTGGAATGAATATAAACCTTTTAATATGTAAAGTCTTACCCCGGAGGAGGTGATCTTAGCAAGAAATATTATGAAAAAATTGTATCGTGGATGATGATTTAACAAACCCCCACAAGGGACTTCACCAACTCTGCAGTCCTCTGTGCCGCACTCCACTCATCTTACGAATATGTTCCTGTGTGCCTACCCGCCTGCTACAAGCAAATATCCCAAATGGTTGACACGGGCTTAGCAAGCACATTTCAAGCAGGCTTGAAAGCAGCATTCCAAGCTAGCCAGAACAAGCTAAGGTAGCCTGCAGTTACAGCTGTCCTAAGGCCCAGCATGTCTACGTATACATTCTACAGTGCTGCTGGTATACCAGTGTTTCCTGTAGTGGCTTAGTTAAGAACAATTTAACGAGCATTGCAGTACTGACTTTTTAAGTGGGACATGCCAGAGGTTTACCTAAAACATAGTAAGTTTGTGCTAGAAGTGTTAAGTGCTGCAGATTTGTTGTAACTATTTGCACGAGTGGATTTCACTGACTTAGGACATTGTGCTACCATCAGTACCTTCGTAGGCTTAAAATGAGTGAGGAATGTCTGGCCTGCTGGGTGACCTTGAAAATGGCACTGTAAGACCCACATGCCACTTACACCCATACTGCGTGTATCTAGTGAGGTGAATGTCCCTTCCTCAACTTTCCTATTCACTGGTATCCCTTAACTCATCACCATTATCTACATATGGGATAAGGGCGAGTTTAGCTGATCCAGGCTAAACAGCGCTCCAAGCCAGCCAGTGAAGGCCAAGTTACACTGCAGCTACATCTGTTCTGAATCTCAGAATGCCTTTGTGAACGAACGTTCTACAGTGTTCCGGCCGTACCTTCGGTGTTGTGAGAACTAGTTCTTATGTAGTGAAAATTTGTCTGTCATTCCAAGACACGTGTGCTAGATGTGTTAAGTGCTGTGGGTTTGGAGTAATTAACAAGTAGTACAGTGTTGGTAACTCTCGAGACGACTGTGGGCCTAGTGAATGACCTTGAAAATCGCACTGCGACCTGCAGGCCACTACACCCATATTGCCTGTGTCTAGCGAGGTGAATACCCCTTCCTTGTCCCTTCTCTCTTATGGAATAAAGGCGGTTTCGCTGACCCAAAAGTAACAGACTAACTCTTCCACCTCAAGCAGCTGAACTAAAAGTGACCTATGGATGTGAATGAAGTAAATGATGGTGAAGGCGAATTCGTACTTTTAAGAAGTAAGGGAGCTTTGAAAAAAGAAAGAGGATTTCAAAGGAGGCTTGCTGCAAGAAACAACGAGAGCAACAACAACCATCGCAGAATGGTTAGGCTTGATTTCCCTGCTAACACTGAGTTTGAGGTCAAGTTTAGATGGTTTTACGAAGCTTCATTAGACAACCCAGAGGAAAACCTTCGGATTCGCTTTCATCATGACGAGGATAATTACGTTTTTGTTACTAACGACCCAACATTCATAGAAAAACTTCTTACTCATAAATATGCTAACATCCAACTCCAAGCTACCCCACCAAGATCACCTAAAGTGCTTATTGTTATCCACAATGTCAATAAGTACTTGGATCCTAAATTCCTGTTGTCAGATCAAGTTGCAAACCCTCGTCGACTTCCAAATGATCTGATATTGGCTGAGTGGATTGGCCAAGAGACTCCACCATCATATATCTACTCTCGTGCAGCGCTTAACAGGAGTTACAAAATAGCTTTGTACAAACCACCTCACCGTAGATGCTACAAGTGTCAGCGATGGGGTCACATTGCTTGGAAATGCCCACTTAAGTCACACTGGTGTGCAGTGTGTGCCAAGGCCCATCCTTCTCACCAGTGCTATGATATGATCAAAAAACACCAGACCATTGCATTAGAATGTATCAATTGTAAGACTCCAGAAGTCACAGCTGCTCATGCTGACTGCAGAGCAAAGCTGCTATAAACAATCACCAACTATTTTAATACCTTACCTAGTCCCTACCATAGAGAGAATAATCTCATTGCTGGTGGAAACCGTCTGTGTAACCTGCGTTGAAGAGTTCCAATGGTAATTCAGAGATGGAGTTGAATCTTGATTCAGTAGAAAGTTTGATTACCTGGCAAGGTCGCCACTTGTGAAGGATTACTCAGCCCTGTATCAACTTTCAGTCATATTACTCAGGCTGTACCCTCCACAGGAAAATTAGAGAATCGAAAAAGAAATAATAACAGACCATCATAAACACTTTATTATATATGCAAATATAAAATATAAACACTTAAATATGAAATATTAATCCCCTACAAATAAAGAAAATGAACAATAAAAATAGTAAATGAAACTGACCAACGCTAATTTAACACTTGGGTGTCTGGTGTTGGTGACACCTGCTGTTGAAATCGAACCGTTGCTGATTTGATGGGGGGGGGGTCGCAATGTTGGTGAACCCACAGGCTAGTTTCTTCTCAGATAATCGCCGTGATTATTATCCCGTTGACAGGAAAGCAGGTCTTTAACCGCAGCAACATGATGTGGGGTTACGTCCCTGCAATTTTCATACAGGTGCACAGGTAATGAGATCCAAAAAGGAGAAGTCCTCTGGACGTTAGTCCATCTCCTTTCTGCTCGTTGACTGACAGTGACGCTCCCTCACTGTCATCCAAGCTAAAAGATAGACAAGTTTACCCACTGCTTAAATAATCACCTCCATGGTAGTGTACAATTACTCAAAAAGACGTATGTGATTATTACACCAGTCAACCTAGAGCAAGACTGAAAAGACTAATTTTTAATATATTGATCAAAATGAAGCTTCAACCAATAAAACCACTAGAATACAAGGCCGGGCATGTACTTACAGTAGTGTTGCAGCTGCAGGTCAAGTGATTTACTGGTTGACTAGAGCCCCATAACGTCACCTTTCGAGGGGGAAGAGGGAGGGAAGGGATAGCGGGAGCTAGAACTGACCCTACGTTAACAAGCGAGCCGGCAATCAAACTATCACTTAGGGGTGGGGGCGAAAACGGCGGGAACAACGGGAGCGTGACTTGACCCTACCTTAACTAGTAGCCGGTAATGAACTGTTGTTTACTATATTGCTACTCCTATCTATTGAACTTTTCCCTCAACACACTCTCTCCAAATTAATTACGTTGATGGATTCTGTTCACCAGTCCAACTGGTGCAGCAGGTGTTGCTGCAGATTGTCGATTACAGATGATGGCTCTCATAAAGAATTGGAGCACGCATCACATAAGCTGGCCACTAGCCTTCAAACAGACTGTTTGCCAGACTCCTTGCACTCAAATGCGTCCATGATCCAAGGTTGGCTCTTTAATAGTAACTGATTCTCTGGTCATCCATAAATGCTCTCAACTCATTAAGTATAAATTGTGGGCATGCTTGTGTCAGAACCAGACATAGGATGGTAAGATGTGGACAGTGGCGTCAAGTGTCACATGCTGTGAATTCCATCTCACATTTGTCTTCAGGATGCATGAATAGAACTGATAATTGGCTAAGCTGTAATGCTTTCAAAGAGGGGATAGATCAATCTTGGGTTGTCAGGTTAGCAGGTTGAGAACAACAATACAAAAAAGAACTCAAATGAACTTATTGACTTTAAAACTTTTGAGATTGACACAAGTCAGTCCTCTATCATCATTCATCATGCAGGAGAGCCACATTCTAAATGTTCAAATTCAACAAGATAACAGACTCTTGGATTCACTACCGCCCGGGCTCACGTGCTCGTTACTAGTATCTATGGCAGGTTAAATCAACCACCATCAGATTGCAGACCAAACGAAATTGTAAACTTTGCAATGGATTATTGACACATCCTGCGTCATTATGTACTGGAGGTGATCAAAATTAATGAATTTAGAAACAACTCACTCAGAAATGTTCAAGAAATGTCAAAGTATTTTATCCACAGTGGATATTACAGACCATTCTGGAGAAATACCCGACTTTTGCTACTGTAAATAATGCATAACCATGTGTGTGTGTGTTGTGATGTGTGTGTTGAGTGAGTGATGTGTGTTGATTTTGTGTGCGTGGCGTGGTGTGAGTGTGTGTGTGTGTTCTGTGTGTGTGTTGTAGTTGGTGAGTGTGTGGGTGCGTGGTTCGTGTGCGTGGGTGTTGGTGTTGTTGTTGTGAGTGTGTGTGTGCGTGTGTGTGTGTGTGGTGTGTATGTGTATTGTGTGTGTTTTGTGTGTGTGTGCGGGTGGTGTGTGTGATGTGTGTGTGTGTGTGTTGTGTGTGTGTGTGTGTGTGTTGTGTGTTGCCGTGGGTGTGAGTGTGTGTGTGTGTGAGTGTGTGTGTGTGTTGCGTATGTGTGTGTGGTGTGTGTGGGTGGGTGTGTGTGTGTGTGTGTGTTGTGTGTGTGTGTGTGTGTGTGTGTGTGTGTGTGTATGTACTCACCTATTTGTACTCACCTATTTGTGTTGCAGGGGTCGAGTCACAGCCCTGGCCACCGCCCTCTTCGCTGATTGCTACTAGGTAGGTCCTCTCTCTCCTGCCCCATGAGCTCTATCATAACCCGCCTTAAAACTATGTACGTTCCCGCCTCTCACTACGTCAATGTCTAGGCTAATTCACGCTACTACACAGGGTGACTGAAGACATACTTCCTAACATCCTTTGATTCATCTGAGTCTTCAACTCCACTTGTGACCTCTTGTTCTGTGTCCCATCTCTGGAACATCATCCCGTCTTTGTCCACCTTGTCTATTCCGTGCAGTATTTATATTCGTTATCATGACTCCCTACCCTCCTGTCCCTCCAGTGTCGTCAGCCGATTTCATCTCAACCTTTCTTCTTAGATAAAGGATTAAGATAAGATAAGATTTCTTCGATTTTTAACTCCCGAGGGTTAGCCACCCCCCCAAAGTCAACCCAAGAAAGTCAGTGCGTCATCGAGGGACTGTCTATACTTATTTTTCCATTGGTGCCTAAATCTTGTCCCCCAGGATGCGACCCACAACCAGTCGACTAACACCCAGGTACCTTTGGCTGCTAGGTGAACAGGACAACAAGGTGTAAGGAAACTGTCGAAATGGTCCACCCTCGGGAATCGAACCCAGGCCCTCCGTGTGTGAAGCGGGAGCTTTAGCCACCAACCACCGGGCACCAGACAATCCCCGTAGCTCTGGGACTAGTCTTGTTGCAAACCTTTGCACTTTCTCTAATTCTTGACGTGCATGACTAGGTGTGGAAGTCCAACTGGTGCTCATACTCCATATGGGGCCTGACGAAATGGTATAACAGAGCTTAAACGAATCCTTACTGAGGTATCGAACGCTATCCCAGTAGGTGCCAGCGCCCGAACGAGCGGCAGCAGTTATCTGTGTGAGTGTACTCACCTAATTGTACTCATCGTCAGCTGTTGCTCCTCAAGTCCCACACCTGGTGGAGGAGTGTTTACTACATCAACAACAATGGCGACTGCGTTTCGCACAGCCGCGTTAACCTGGTTGTATCAACTAACGCAGGATCTATCACCGGCGAATCAGTAAATGTGTTACTGCCAGCTTCATCCGTGATACGATGGCATTCAACGTGAATCCTTGTTTGGCGTCGCCTTGAATGGAACTACAAAAAAAAAAAACACGGATCTTCGTCAATTTTGTGACACTCAGATTTCGAGAAGATTGTGACCCAGTACCAGGATATAATAAGCAAGTCCACCCAGCAGTTTCTGTCCAGTTGCATGAACGTTTCATCACCGGTACTATACGTGGGGACGTGTTCGAAACGTGCCTTTTGAGGCCATGAGGTTGATTATAACGACGTTTTTTGAACGTTATGGAAATCACCGGTCACCATGGGTAGGTGGTTCTGACCGCCACTAAAATGGCCTTCAGGAGGGGTCATTTTACGTGAAAATGTCCCGCGTCAGCCGATTCTTCGTACATTCCAACAGGAGGAGTTTTCGTACCCAGTGTCGTTACGTACCCTGGACACGAGAAGAACTTGCCCCTCTGCGGCGCGCTGGATCACATAGCGGCCCACATGTGTCCAGCGCCAGCGCCATCGGGCGGTGTCGACCGACCTGAAGGTGAGGTACCCGTCAGGCTCTGGAAGAAGAGGTTGTTCGAGACATCGCCGCGTAATGAACACTTGGAGTGCTTTGAGTTGATAGGGCATGCCTACTAGAGTCATCTTGTGTGACTCTACCTGGGACTGCTCCCTTGACGAGGGGAACATGTGAACAGTGAATCCCTATACAAGAGAGGCAGGTGAGGATGGAAGGCCGACATTGAATCTGTTTTTTAAGTGACCTATTAGCGTCGGCATGATCTGAATTCTGGTTGTTTCTGATGAGGGGAAATTACGTGCAGATGATGCTGATCAGATAACGAAAGTGAGAGATTTGGAGATTCGAGTTTTCACACTGTTTGAGGGCAGAAATTTCACAATAATATCCCCAAGTACTCTGACATGACTGAAGATGCTGTTTTCTAGAAGCGTGCGGCTACCCCGTCCCACCCGATGATGTCTTGACCCCTGGACTACGTTCAGGGAAGAAGACGTGGTCGGAAATCACGATGGTGCGGGGAGGTCGCGCGAGTCCAGGACAGCAATGTAATATCACGGGAAGCCAAAGGTGCGGGAAGTGCCCTTGGTGCATGCCGGCGCAAATGAGGAAAAGGGAGTGGTAGCCCCTAGAGGAAAGCCACCTGTTTAACACAGTTAGGTTGTGTAACAATTAATGTTAATGGTTTGAAATCTGTCATGAAAGTGTTGCAGGTGCGTGAATGGTATAAATCGTTTTTGCAGTGGATGTGTATTTGGGGATATATCCATAACCATAAGTAGGAATTTGTTTGAGAATTGTATGTTATGACATTTCTGTACTCATTCCAAACGTCCTGAAAGTGGAGTGGCTGTGTTGATAAACAGCGACCAGCCCGTTTGTGCTAGACATTGGGAGGAAGGGGGGGGAGGGTCGCGGGTGCGAGTCGTGGGGGATTGGTAGATAGAAGATTGGGTTTTTGTAGGGTATAGGGCCGGCTGAACATGATGTTTAAATTAAAAATAAACGTTTGTTAAGACGTCATGGTAAAATAATTAGGTTCTGCCAGAAATTACAGTGGTAGGTGGTGACTGGAACTGTGTCGTGCGCCGAAAGATGTTGACCCGAGGGGGGCGGGTTCTGTACGCTTTGTTTTGGGTGACATTGTTGTCTGGTTGGTTGTAGATGTACCGGAGACTGACTTAGGGATGAGGCAAACTTTTGTGCTAGGGGCTATGCAGCCTGTTTAGATAGGGTGTATGTGTCTCGGGCGGGGGTCGTAATCAATGTGCGTGTATGGGACGTCTTTTTTCTCCGACCCACCGGGAGTTTTTGTGGAGTCTTCGACTGGGAGGTCTCCCGCCTTTCCGTTTTAAGGGATACTGGAACTGAATACGCGGATGCTACCAAGTGCGGATGATAGGAACTATTCGAGGACTTCTGGGCGTCTATGGAGTAGTACTCCTGGGAGGGATGGGTATTTAGTACGACAGTGGTATGAGGAGTGAAGCCTCCCGAATTAAGGATTTTTATGTGAATTCGGTGTAAAGGAGCCACTCGCCATGGAGTTTGGGTTTTCAGAGGTACCTGGAGGGCCATCTACGACAATGGTTAATGCACAGGAAGGCATCTGGGGTTTACCCAGTGGGATGAGATCGATGCTATTAAAGAACAAATCCACGTAATGAAAAATAAGGGTTTTCGATGGGCGTGCATTTTCGAGGAGGGGGGTGGAGGAGGCTTTGTGGGGTGACAAGCCGTCTGCTTGCGTCTTACAAATTCAGACACAAAGGCGAAAAGCGACTGAAATTGTGAGTTTAGTGGTGCAGGATGAAAGTTGACGGGTAATAGTGAGGGACTGGTCTTAACAACAACTGAAGGCGATATGTTTTTTATGTCGATATTGGAGTAAGATCCAGTCGCAAAGTAAAGACGTGAGTGAGCATGGGACGATACAGGATTTGGGAGTGGCGTACGATGCGAGTTAAATATTTATTGATCGCCTTCTCATGGGTGGGCCTATATATCTGACAGAGGTGTGGGAGTGCACTACAAGGAATGAGTCAGGGAAGGCTCCAGGCATTGAGGCATCCCTGAGAATTTTATATACACTGATCACTCGAGTGACGAGGTAATACGACTATTATTGTTCGCTTACCTCAATGCGATAAGAGGGGGGGTTAGGTCCTTCTCAGCGTATCGGCGTGTTGGTAATAGTTAGGAAATGTGATGTGCCGTTTAGCGATTAGGGACTACGTCCCATATCGTTGATTGTGTAGTGACTAAAAACTATATGCGAAAAATAGTGATGAATAAATTAAGAAAGTGTTGATAAGTTCATCCATAAGAGTCAGTTTGGTGTGGCCAGGTAGGTCAATGTATGATGGTCATTGGGAATATCAGGGAGTTTGTTGAGGAAATGCGGGGTGAGGGGTGGGGGTGGTGTTTTGCCCCTAGACTGGCGAGCCCGCTTTTGATAGGTGAAAGAGAGGTCTGTGGAAATTTATGGATGGCAGATTTTGGGAAAGAAGGTCATCATGTGGGCCCTCGTTTGTACAATGAGAGCGGATTTAAAGTACAAATAATGCAAGCTAGGCGCTTTTTTGTACACCATGACAGAGGCATTCGTCAGGGATGCCCCATGTCCTCAAAGATTTGTATGCATGTATGCAGACCCTTTTTTACTGGGCTGTGTGGAGGGACAATCAAGACAACGTTGGGTCCAGTAGTGGTCGACACCTAGTGGGTTATGTTATGATCTACTGTGTTATAACGTTCACCGGGAGCAATTGGGTTTTTGTAGGAGACTTGTTGAGACATATTTGGCGAAGGCTACGGGGATGTGTGTTAATAGAGAAAAAATCGAAAATTATGGAGTTAGGGAGTGGTGGGTGATGGGTGGATGCAGAGGGGTGGACTTTGGTTGATCGTATCACTGATGTGGTATTCATTATATGCGGGAGGTACGCTCAATGAGGTCTGCAATTCGAGGAGGGTTTACATAGTGTCTTATGGGGCGCTTAAAATAGTTTACGGCCGACATATAACCCTGCGCATCAGAGGGCGTGGTCATTAATGTCCTGCCTTTATAGCAAATGTATGGCACGATGCTGCACTGTATCCTCTGTGCAGGGGGACGTCCAAACGTCTTTTTGCATAGAATTTATCGATTTTTGTGGGGTTCTGGATGCGATTGGCTCACAAGACGGTGGGGTGGGAGGACACCACTTCATCAGGGAGGGTTGGGGCCTCATTCCTCCAAAGAGGTCATCGAGTCATGGCATGTTACTGAAGGCGCGTTTTCCTCCGACTGGTAGGGATGCATGGCGGGTTAAGGCGAATTGTTCACGACCTACTCAGGTTGTTGGAGTGAGGATTTAATTTGGTGCGACGCGATGCTTATCGCGTCTTATTCAACATGATGTGGACGTGCGCTTGTAAAATTATGTACCTTAGAAGCGGCTGGTAGTGGAGTAGTCGTTGGTGCGAGTTTGAAGTGAAGTAATCCCATGTTGCGTGGGGTGGATATATGGAGCGAGTATCAACAGTGCGTCTAGCCTGCTCAAGTACGGAAGTGGTTTTTTAAATTTTACATGGAATCTTGCCGTCTGGGGGTGGTGTTTGTATAATAGGCTTTTGAGGAAGACAGTGTGTTGTCCGGTGTGCGGGATGGAGGAATCTGCCTTCATGTTGTGTATTTCCTGTGAGACTATTAGGTATGGTACGAGAGTGGTTCAGTATGGTTTTGCGTTTGTAGGGGGGGAGTTTGTCGGTACGCCGGGACGTTGAGTTTTGCGTAGAGGTGGGTTTGACTTTGCTGACAACGTGCGGTGTCGTATGTTGTGGCAGATTATATTTTCGTGTCATGGCTATAGAGCACGTTGATGGTAACAGTAAGATTAGGTGTTAGCAGGGGACCTATATAGGACAAAATGTCCGAAATAGGTTGGTATATGGAGGGAGATGGGAGAGAGACTTCCCGCCTGAATTAAACCTGATAACGAGATTTGAGATAGTTTGTGGATGTTCAGTGGGTAAATCTAACGGGCCGGTCAGCTGTGTCTTTGTGTTTGGTCAAGTGCGGTGAAAGTTTTGAGTTCTCAGATTTTAATGTGCGTCTCCTATGTAACGTGATACAAAAAATCTGACGTGCTTTGTATATACACCTTTAGGAATGTTTCTTGTCTTTTAAGCCTCATTTACAATCCATTGGAGTCCTTTTTTGTATATGTGTGCTTCCCTAGCACAGTTAGAAACGTTTTTCTTATTTTCCGTTATACTTTAATGCCCGTTCCGGTGGTGCGGTTGCAAGAAGAAGGTATATAGGCAATTTTTCGTTTTCCTTAAGCTGTGATGGAGTTGAACCTTTGTCATAGTCAGTCACAGTATTTAACTTACAAATCTGAAAGGTTTATATAATTTTTATATTTTTCTATAGTTTATATAGTTAATAGTTATATTGTTAATATTTAGTATGGAAAATTGGGTGAATGGATATGGGTAACCTCTTTTATTTCCATTAAACAATGTGTTTTAAAACTTGTTAGTGGTAGTGTTGTGTAGATTGAGATCCTACTGTACCCTTTTTATATCTTTATTTAATATTAAGCAGTAAAGTTTTTTAATAAAAAATAAAAAAAATGACTCCACCAATTGTGGTTGCATTGTGTCGAGACCAGCTCCTGGCCTCCGCCTCTTCACTGATCGCTACTGGATCCTCTCTCCTCACTGCTTCCTGAGCTTTGTCAAACCTCTTCTTAAACAATGTATGGTTCACTGCCTCCACTACTCACTTGCTAGGCTATTCACTTGCAGACAACTCTATGATCTGAAGAATACTTCCAAACGCCCCTGTGACTCCGTCTGAGTCTTCGCTTCCAGTTGTGACCCCTAGTCCCAATAATGGCAATCAAGATCTCCGGTCCTGACTTTCGCGTGGCTGATTTCATAGGACGAAAAATTAACTTAGTGGGCTGAACTGGAATGACTACTAGGGTACAGGTAGGTGGTGATGAGAGTTGCCGATAATGATGCTTTCCCAGGCATAGTTCTAGCTGCTGCAGTCAAATTAAATTTTCCAAATAGGGAAAAACATATCAAACAAAATGAAGCCTAAATGGATGAACAATAGATTAAAATTATCGGGTAGGGAATTGTCAAAAGAGAGCATATATAGGTCAAATCAAAAAGGAGAGGCGAATTAAGAAATCGAGATATATTCAGTTAAAGAGAGAAATAAAAAAGGAATTAGAAAATCAAATAGAGATATGAGGTTAAAGTTGCAAGAGAATCGAAGAGGACTAACCCAAAAGATTCTTTCAGTATACAGAAGTAAGATCAGGGACAAGAATAGGCCCACTCAAAAGTTTCCTTCGGGTCAGCTCACTGACAGTGATAAGGAAATGTGTAATATTTAACACGATACTTACCTCCATTTTTACACATGAGGATACCAGCGAGATATCCAGTAATGATAAATTATGTAGAACACAGGAACGATAATAAACTGATGTGCACTATTAGGGTCACAAGTGACATGGTCCCTAAGCAAATAGATAAATAAAACCTAACAAATCCGCCACCCTGATGAACTGTATGCAAGGGTCTAAAGGAATGGAAAGAGGAGCTTATCACACCTTTGCTAATATTTTCAACATATCACTACAACTGGCATGGGCCGAGATTAAGTGGAAAATGGCAATGTGATACATAGTTTAAAACAGGTGACAGGTCCTTTATCTTCGAACTATAGACCAATAAAGCCTAACCTCCATAGTGGGGAAATCTATGAATCAATGAAATGCCGAGGCAGCTTCGTAGCCACCTTGAAAGCATAAATTACTCAACGAATCTCAGCATGGGTGTTACAAAGGGGCGTTCCTGCCTTAACAATATATTAACTTTCTTTTCACTAAGGGTTTGAGGAGGTAATCAATGTAATGAAATAGCATATTGTGTACATGACTTCATTAGGCTTTTGACAGGTCCCACATCAGAGACTATTGAGGAAAATTAAAGCACATGGAATAGGAGGAGAAATATTTTCCTGGATAGAGTCATGGATGACAATAGGCAGCAGAGAGTTTTGCATAAATGGGGAGAAATCAGAGTGGGGAAGTGTCACGAGGGTGTTCCCCACAGGGTCAGTGTGGCCCCCTGCTGTCACAACTCTACATTAAACGACATAGATGAGGGTCATAAAGGGGAGCGAACCACGCAAAGTTTGCCGATGACACCAAAATAGGCCGTCGAATCATTCTGACGAGGACAATCGAGCACTCCGAGGAAGATTTGAATAGACTGATGAGTGTCGGAGAAGTGGCAGATGCAGTTTAATATAGAACCAAATCAAATCTAAATGTTGACAGGACAATTTTTGGGGGGGGGCCACATATAAACTAAATAATGTAGATCATAATATACGGATTTGCGAAAAAGATTTAGGAGTTTCTGGTTCGCAGAATCAGAACCAAGACAACAGTGCATAAGTGGTTCGCAATAAAGCTAATAGAACCCTTGGCTTCATATCAAGAAGCATAAATAATAGAGTCCTCAGGTTGTTTCTTCACTCTATTAACACACCTTGTTAGGCCTCATTAGTATTATGCTGCACATTTTGGTCACCGTATTACAGAATTGGATTTAAATTCTCTGGAAAATGTACAAAGGAACATGACTAAGATGATCCCAGTGTATCAGAAACCTTCCCTATGAGGATAGACTAAGAGGGCCCTTCAAACTGCACTCTCTAGAAAGACGTAGAATTAGGGGGGATATGATTGAGGTGTCTAAATGGAAGACAGGAATAAAATAAAGGGGATGTAAATAGTGTGCTGAAAATATCTACCTAGACAGACTTCGAGCAGCCAATGGTTTTACAGTTGGAAAATATCAGATTCAGGGAGGGATATAGGAAAGTACTGTTTGGTAATAGAGTTGTGGATAGTGTAACAAACTCCCAAGTACCGTATCTAAGGCCAGCACGTTGTGTAGCTTTTAAAAAGGTTGGATTAAATACATGAGTAGATGTGGTGGTGTGAGTTAGACCTGATAGCTTGTGCTACAGGTCGGGTTTGCCGTGTTCCTCCTTAAGTCAGTGTGACCTGACCTGACTAGGTGGTGGCATTGCTTAATAGCCGGAGGAGCTTTTGGACCTGCCTCCGCATGGCACCGTTGCCATCTGCAGTGTTCCTTCGTTCATTAGTTCATAGGTTCTTAAAGCCGCTTTTGAATGTGCCAACCGACATGTAACATTGTGAACATGCCAGAATGGATTTGGAGATCGGCTTCTCTGCCTGGATGAGAAAGTTACCGTCTACCAACAGAAAAGACGTCCAGTTTCAGTTCTGGGAACAGAGAATTAATCTAAAGATTTTGACGTTAGGAACCCCAAAAGGAAGAAACACAAAAACAAAAAAAACAGTGTGCCATATCGTCCGCACCCTTTCTTCTAACATATTTGATAATAAGCCTTACTAATGCGCCAATTCCTAGCCAGGCCCCAAACATAGATTGTTAGTTTTGCATGATGACATAATTGATTACACACCACGGATTTCTCCACACCAAAACATCTATACATCACATTTACTGAGCCTCCTGTCAGACCTAGGTTAAAATAATCCAGTGATAACAACAGATTATACTCAAACAGAGGTATCCTCCTCAAGCAGAAGAGGCAACAGTCCGATCAGATCCAGTTTGCTTGATTGGGTCTCGTTCTAGACAAAATTAAAATGTTAAGCAAATAACAGGTATCAACTTTGAGAGTTACCACTACGTGGTCCTGTTAGTAAACGAAACTTTGTGTGCGTCGCCAAAACAAATGAAAAGGCTGAGAGCACTTAATTGTGGCCAGTTATTTCATCCCAGGTAATATGGAATGCTAATGTTAAAAAGTTCTGTGAAAATGATTTATCTGGCTTATATTAGATCAAAAATGTTGATTATGCGGCATCACTAATTGACACTCGATGTCTGACGGAAGCTTGGAGTGCTGGAAAAACTTGCGCAAAACGCGAAGCGCACATATGATGAGACACTGCATCCTACAGGCATTACACCTCCAGTTACTATGAGCCAAAAATTGAATTCATATACAAATATGCTTCTAAAAGACATTTATAATCTTCCCAAGCATTAAGAATGCGAGTGTTCTCCTGAAAGAAATATCCTTTATTTGGGCTAAATATGCTTAGTCTAGCCAATTCAAACCCTGCAACATCGATAATGCCCTCCAAACTTTTCCTCACACTGGCAACATCCTGCCAAGGGAGCTAAAAACTGGAACCGACCTCCTACGGCCCCCCGCATGAACCACTACATGATCTATGTCAAGTAGACAAACAGAGACATTTCCCTGCTCATGGGATATTACCCCATTCCAAACTAACTCCTCCATTTCCCCCCAAAACTCTTCTTAAATCAACAACCAAATCTTCGTCTTGAAGCCAAACATGACTGCCTTAAGCTGTATTGATAACTTAGTCACACAGAACACGGTGAAGGCTTACTCAGCCCTGTAACAACTCAGTCAGTATTACTCCAGGCTGGTTCCACCTCAGAAAATTATGAATAGAAAAAGAAATAATAACAGAACCAATCCATAAACACTTTAATATATATGAAAATATAAAATATAAAACACTAAATAGAATATTAATCCTACAATAAAGAAAATGAAAAAGGAAAATATAATTAACTGAACTCAACGCAAATTTTAAGACTTGGGTGCGTGTTGTGACACTACTTTTTGAAATCGTTAGCCGTTGCTGATGATGTGGGGGGGGGGGGGGGGTCGCAGGTGTTGGTGACCACCACCTGCTAGTTCTTCACAAGATAATCGACCGTGATCATTATCCCCGAGACAGAAAGCAGGTTCTTTACTGCTAGAATGATTGGGGTTACTCCTGCAATTTCATACAGGGCACAGGTAATTGAGATCCAAAATGGAGAAGTCTCGGACGTTTAGTCCTTCTCCAATTCTTGCCGTTATTGACAGTGACCCTCACTGTCCCATCCACGCTGAAAAGATAACAGTTACCCACTGTCTTAAATAAATCACTCTCCATGGTAGTGTACTTACTCAAAGACGTGGTGATTATTACAACAGTCAACCTAGAGCACAGACTGAAGACTAAGTTTATTATTGATCAAAAGTGAAGCATTTCCAACCAATAAAATCCACTAGAATACAAGGCAGGCATGACTTACAGTAGTGTGGGAGCTCGAGTCGATTGATTTACTGTTTGACCCAAGCCCCCTACGTGACCTTTCGAGAGGGGGGGGGGGGAAAAAAAAAAAAGAAGGGAGGGAAGGGATAAAAGAGTCACTGGACTTCCTCATGGCAAAACCAAAGCACAGGGTAGGTAACGATGCACTCTTAGGTTTAAAGGTAGCAAAGTTTCCTTAAACTGGACCTTGAGATCGAATGCTGGTGCTCAATCCTCCATTACAGCTGGGATGATAGGTGTCGTGAAGAGAGGCTTCACACCCAGAAGTCGGTACAGATGTGCATTAAGGTCAGATGTGACTTTATGTCCCACGGTCAGTACAAAATTTCTCTAGGGTGCCCACATCTGGAGAAATGTCAAAAGAGCTTCAGCCACCTCTGTAGTAGTTAGGGTCTTTAAATGTGAAACGCTTCAGTGAAAACTCGAAGCTAATAAACTAAGTTAATATATATCTATGTCCCCAGATGAAAGTGAGATAAAGAACAACGATGTCAATAGCGTACACTTTCAAACGGTACCCGTAAAGATAGGCATTTTGACCACTGAAGGTACTCGCCTGGTACCGCTCGGAGGATGACATTTGCAACTTTACAACGATCTACAATAGGTAGTGACATCTGAGGAAATTTTTGGCCAAAATAGGTTTCCCTCACTTTTTAATTATTAAGTTTACGAATGCAGAAAAGAGTCACGCACTGGCAGTCCTGAGCCATTTTAAGAACAGTCACTCTGCAATGACTCTATGGAGAACAACTAATAAAAGTCTGTCTCATCTGAATTAATTTGAATACTGACTAGTACAAGATCCCTTTTTTATATATTCAAAATTTATATGAAAAGTTTTATCCTCTCGGATAACTTGATTTTGTTTTGAATGTTAGCGGCCATAAGGCAATTCTGAAGAGAAGGGCATTACGTTGTAAATTGACAAGAGTCCTTCGATATATCTAAAGGCTTAAAAGCGGCAGGGAAAATCAAAGGAAGGACAGTCTGAGAGCATGAGGCTTTGGTCTGAGCCCTAGTCACGACAAAAAGGGTATCGGAGGTGATATCTTCACTTTCATCTAACAAGTGAACCGTGATCCCACTACTTACGCTTTCGAGAGTAGCAACACTGGTTTTTAATCCCACAAGATCTCACGAACAATTGTCTCATCTGAACTTTTCCGAGGGTGCTATCTCCGACAACTACAGGTAGAGGATCTGAAACACTTACATCCATCTGGGTGTATGAAAAGGTCAACCTCAAAGGAAGGAATGTCACCTTTTACATTAACTATTAGTACAGAGCAAGAATGAGGGAACAAGTACTGCATTCAGACCAACCTGTGAACCATTTAGACCTAAGTAACAACGGATGGTATGAAAAAGTTCCATACGGCCCTAGTAAACTGAAAGTATAGCAGAGAATGAGTTTCTTTAAGGGGTGGGGAAACAGCTTATCCAAGAAATTAACTATACATGTCATCTAGTTCCTCTCCCGTAAAATGTAGATACATTAAGTCCATTAACTTTTCCTGAACAGAAGGGTGCTAAGTCATTTACAGTCTTTAAAAACATCTTCCCCTACTGTTTGGACCTTCCTAGAAGACAATCTTGACGTTATGTCCCTTAACACCACTACAAATGACAAACAGGAATAAAAAAGTCATTTTACTTTCCACTAGAGGCTTATTTCTTTAAGGTCTGATGAACCCTTGCCTAGTTCGATCCATTTAGGTCTTTAGAGGAATTGTGAGCCCTCACTAATGGAACAATAGGGGGGGGGGGGGGGGGGGTCAATTCCTCACTTAATCATGGTTAACGTTCTCTAATGAATGTTCGATCTGGTGAGGAAGAGCTGTCAGAAACCAGGTCAGCAACCAGGAAGTCTCGAAGGGGGAGGAGATTCATAACTGTGGTCAATTCCTGAACTCTCTATCCAAAAGTCGAAGAAACGAAAAGATGTTACCTGTAACTGTTGAAAGTTCTGGCCACACTGTAAGGGGCATACCTGAAATCTTTCCTGGAAGAATAGTGGTTTTTGATATGCTTTAAGGATTGCCTCTTTAGTAGGTATATAATTACCATATGATATCCTGCGACAAAGTTGCATAGATTATTCAAAGCAGTATACCAGAAAATAATATCCATAACCTGGTAGCCCAGTGTCAGCAGCCATCACGAAGGTAGACGTATTTTTCAAACCAATAATGTAGCGAAGTTATGTCATCCCCCTCTGTGAAGGAGGTAAATTAGGTGTGGAAATATGTGTACTGACTGCACGTTGTCCATTACTCCTTCCTCTAATTGTTTGTTGTGTAACAATTAACTTTTTATCTCAATTCAAGCGAGATTTTTCGAGCTCGCGATCCTTTTCCCTCTTTCCCTCCTCAGTTCTCTTAAATTTAACTTGTTCTTCACGTACTCTAGCTCATTCCTCACGATCAAGTCTATTCATGCTCTTTTTGGTCTTCTCGCTCTCTTTCTAACGTCTTTCTCGGATTTCTCTCTCAATCTCTCTCTCCTATTCTCTTCTCTTTGCGATTCTCGTCTCTCTCCTTAATCTTCTTCTTTCCCCTTTCTAGCTGTCTTTCTTCCTCTCAATTCACCTCTTTCAAGTCTTTCCTGGATCTTAGCACTACTGAAAGATTTCTAAATTTTTCCCTGTTATTTCTAACTTACTTCCAGCGTTCATCCAAAACTGGTATTCATACATCCAATGCTTGCAAGAATAACTTAAACTATCAGGGGAAAATGAAATGGGTATTAAAGAAAAAACCAGGATTCCAATCCCTGCTCCGCTCAAACTGTAAATAAACCAGAGGGCTCGATCCCTGCTTCAATTAACAATATGTTATTACCGAAAACGAAGGTTCTATGCGGTCTGAGCAAACAGGAATAAATGGGGTCCCTTGAACATCACCAATCTTCTCACCAACAATCAAGATGTCCTATGCACAAGTTCCCTGATCTAATAAAGACTCAATGGAACAAGTTGTCACTGGAAAATCTCGGGTCCTTAAGTCTAATCCTCCAAAGTGTTTATCAAGCACAAGGGGTCGAATTAATATTATATCAGCCTGACTTACATTATCAATAATTGAGACTATAAACAATCACCAACTATTTTAATACCTTACCTAGTCCCTACCATAGAGAGAATAATCTCATTGCTGGTGGAAACCGTCTGTGTAACCTGCGTTGAAGAGTTCCAATGGTAATTCAGAGATGGAGTTGAATCTTGATTCAGTAGAAAGTTTGATTACCTGGCAAGGTCGCCACTTGTGAAGGATTACTCAGCCCTGTATCAACTTTCAGTCATATTACTCAGGCTGTACCCTCCACAGGAAAATTAGAGAATCGAAAAAGAAATAATAACAGACCATCATAAACACTTTATTATATATGCAAATATAAAATATAAACACTTAAATATGAAATATTAATCCCCTACAAATAAAGAAAATGAACAATAAAAATAGTAAATGAAACTGACCAACGCTAATTTAACACTTGGGTGTCTGGTGTTGGTGACACCTGCTGTTGAAATCGAACCGTTGCTGATTTGATGGGGGGGGGGTCGCAATGTTGGTGAACCCACAGGCTAGTTTCTTCTCAGATAATCGCCGTGATTATTATCCCGTTGACAGGAAAGCAGGTCTTTAACCGCAGCAACATGATGTGGGGTTACGTCCCTGCAATTTTCATACAGGTGCACAGGTAATGAGATCCAAAAAGGAGAAGTCCTCTGGACGTTAGTCCATCTCCTTTCTGCTCGTTGACTGACAGTGACGCTCCCTCACTGTCATCCAAGCTAAAAGATAGACAAGTTTACCCACTGCTTAAATAATCACCTCCATGGTAGTGTACAATTACTCAAAAAGACGTATGTGATTATTACACCAGTCAACCTAGAGCAAGACTGAAAAGACTAATTTTTAATATATTGATCAAAATGAAGCTTCAACCAATAAAACCACTAGAATACAAGGCCGGGCATGTACTTACAGTAGTGTTGCAGCTGCAGGTCAAGTGATTTACTGGTTGACTAGAGCCCCATAACGTCACCTTTCGAGGGGGAAGAGGGAGGGAAGGGATAGCGGGAGCTAGAACTGACCCTACGTTAACAAGCGAGCCGGCAATCAAACTATCACTTAGGGGTGGGGGCGAAAACGGCGGGAACAACGGGAGCGTGACTTGACCCTACCTTAACTAGTAGCCGGTAATGAACTGTTGTTTACTATATTGCTACTCCTATCTATTGAACTTTTCCCTCAACACACTCTCTCCAAATTAATTACGTTGATGGATTCTGTTCACCAGTCCAACTGGTGCAGCAGGTGTTGCTGCAGATTGTCGATTACAGATGATGGCTCTCATAAAGAATTGGAGCACGCATCACATAAGCTGGCCACTAGCCTTCAAACAGACTGTTTGCCAGACTCCTTGCACTCAAATGCGTCCATGATCCAAGGTTGGCTCTTTAATAGTAACTGATTCTCTGGTCATCCATAAATGCTCTCAACTCATTAAGTATAAATTGTGGGCATGCTTGTGTCAGAACCAGACATAGGATGGTAAGATGTGGACAGTGGCGTCAAGTGTCACATGCTGTGAATTCCATCTCACATTTGTCTTCAGGATGCATGAATAGAACTGATAATTGGCTAAGCTGTAATGCTTTCAAAGAGGGGATAGATCAATCTTGGGTTGTCAGGTTAGCAGGTTGAGAACAACAATACAAAAAAGAACTCAAATGAACTTATTGACTTTAAAACTTTTGAGATTGACACAAGTCAGTCCTCTATCATCATTCATCATGCAGGAGAGCCACATTCTAAATGTTCAAATTCAACAAGATAACAGACTCTTGGATTCACTACCGCCCGGGCTCACGTGCTCGTTACTAGTATCTATGGCAGGTTAAATCAACCACCATCAGATTGCAGACCAAACGAAATTGTAAACTTTGCAATGGATTATTGACACATCCTGCGTCATTATGTACTGGAGGTGATCAAAATTAATGAATTTAGAAACAACTCACTCAGAAATGTTCAAGAAATGTCAAAGTATTTTATCCACAGTGGATATTACAGACCATTCTGGAGAAATACCCGACTTTTGCTACTGTAAATAATGCATAACCATGTGTGTGTGTGTTGTGATGTGTGTGTTGAGTGAGTGATGTGTGTTGATTTTGTGTGCGTGGCGTGGTGTGAGTGTGTGTGTGTGTTCTGTGTGTGTGTTGTAGTTGGTGAGTGTGTGGGTGCGTGGTTCGTGTGCGTGGGTGTTGGTGTTGTTGTTGTGAGTGTGTGTGTGCGTGTGTGTGTGTGTGGTGTGTATGTGTATTGTGTGTGTTTTGTGTGTGTGTGCGGGTGGTGTGTGTGATGTGTGTGTGTGTGTGTTGTGTGTGTGTGTGTGTGTGTTGTGTGTTGCCGTGGGTGTGAGTGTGTGTGTGTGTGAGTGTGTGTGTGTGTTGCGTATGTGTGTGTGGTGTGTGTGGGTGGGTGTGTGTGTGTGTGTGTGTTGTGTGTGTGTGTGTGTGTGTGTGTGTGTGTGTGTATGTACTCACCTATTTGTACTCACCTATTTGTGTTGCAGGGGTCGAGTCACAGCCCTGGCCACCGCCCTCTTCGCTGATTGCTACTAGGTAGGTCCTCTCTCTCCTGCCCCATGAGCTCTATCATAACCCGCCTTAAAACTATGTACGTTCCCGCCTCTCACTACGTCAATGTCTAGGCTAATTCACGCTACTACACAGGGTGACTGAAGACATACTTCCTAACATCCTTTGATTCATCTGAGTCTTCAACTCCACTTGTGACCTCTTGTTCTGTGTCCCATCTCTGGAACATCATCCCGTCTTTGTCCACCTTGTCTATTCCGTGCAGTATTTATATTCGTTATCATGACTCCCTACCCTCCTGTCCCTCCAGTGTCGTCAGCCGATTTCATCTCAACCTTTCTTCTTAGATAAAGGATTAAGATAAGATAAGATTTCTTCGATTTTTAACTCCCGAGGGTTAGCCACCCCCCCAAAGTCAACCCAAGAAAGTCAGTGCGTCATCGAGGGACTGTCTATACTTATTTTTCCATTGGTGCCTAAATCTTGTCCCCCAGGATGCGACCCACAACCAGTCGACTAACACCCAGGTACCTTTGGCTGCTAGGTGAACAGGACAACAAGGTGTAAGGAAACTGTCGAAATGGTCCACCCTCGGGAATCGAACCCAGGCCCTCCGTGTGTGAAGCGGGAGCTTTAGCCACCAACCACCGGGCACCAGACAATCCCCGTAGCTCTGGGACTAGTCTTGTTGCAAACCTTTGCACTTTCTCTAATTCTTGACGTGCATGACTAGGTGTGGAAGTCCAACTGGTGCTCATACTCCATATGGGGCCTGACGAAATGGTATAACAGAGCTTAAACGAATCCTTACTGAGGTATCGAACGCTATCCCAGTAGGTTTGCCAGGCGCCCGAATGCTGCAGCAGTTATCTGTGTGAGTGTACTCACCTAATTGTACTCATCGTCAGCTGTTGCTCCTCAGTCCCGACACCTGGTGGAGGAGTGTTTACAACATCAACAACAATGGCGACTGCGTTTCGCACAGCCGCGTTAACCTGGTTGTATCAACTAACGCAGGGATCTATCACCGGCGAATCAGTAAATGTGTTACTGCCAGCTATCATTCGTGATACGTATGGCATTCAACGTGAATCCTTGTTTGGCGTCGCCTTGAATGGAACTACAAAAAAAAAAAACACGGATCTTCGTCAATTTTGTGACACTCAGATTTCGAGAAGATTGTGACCCAGTACCAGGATATAATAAGCAAGTCCACCCAGCAGTTTCTGTCCAGTTGCATGAACGTTTCATCACCGGTACTATACGTGGGGACGTGTTCGAAACGTGCCTTTTGAGGCCATGAGGTTGATTATAACGACGTTTTTTGAACGTTATGGAAATCACCGGTCACCATGGGTAGGTGGTTCTGACCGCCACTAAAATGGCCTTCAGGAGGGGTCATTTTACGTGAAAATGTCCCGCGTCAGCCGATTCTTCGTACATTCCAACAGGAGGAGTTTTCGTACCCAGTGTCGTTACGTACCCTGGACACGAGAAGAACTTGCCCCTCTGCGGCGCGCTGGATCACATAGCGGCCCACATGTGTCCAGCGCCAGCGCCATCGGGCGGTGTCGACCGACCTGAAGGTGAGGTACCCGTCAGGCTCTGGAAGAAGAGGTTGTTCGAGACATCGCCGCGTAATGAACACTTGGAGTGCTTTGAGTTGATAGGGCATGCCTACTAGAGTCATCTTGTGTGACTCTACCTGGGACTGCTCCCTTGACGAGGGGAACATGTGAACAGTGAATCCCTATACAAGAGAGGCAGGTGAGGATGGAAGGCCGACATTGAATCTGTTTTTTAAGTGACCTATTAGCGTCGGCATGATCTGAATTCTGGTTGTTTCTGATGAGGGGAAATTACGTGCAGATGATGCTGATCAGATAACGAAAGTGAGAGATTTGGAGATTCGAGTTTTCACACTGTTTGAGGGCAGAAATTTCACAATAATATCCCCAAGTACTCTGACATGACTGAAGATGCTGTTTTCTAGAAGCGTGCGGCTACCCCGTCCCACCCGATGATGTCTTGACCCCTGGACTACGTTCAGGGAAGAAGACGTGGTCGGAAATCACGATGGTGCGGGGAGGTCGCGCGAGTCCAGGACAGCAATGTAATATCACGGGAAGCCAAAGGTGCGGGAAGTGCCCTTGGTGCATGCCGGCGCAAATGAGGAAAAGGGAGTGGTAGCCCCTAGAGGAAAGCCACCTGTTTAACACAGTTAGGTTGTGTAACAATTAATGTTAATGGTTTGAAATCTGTCATGAAAGTGTTGCAGGTGCGTGAATGGTATAAATCGTTTTTGCAGTGGATGTGTATTTGGGGATATATCCATAACCATAAGTAGGAATTTGTTTGAGAATTGTATGTTATGACATTTCTGTACTCATTCCAAACGTCCTGAAAGTGGAGTGGCTGTGTTGATAAACAGCGACCAGCCCGTTTGTGCTAGACATTGGGAGGAAGGGGGGGGAGGGTCGCGGGTGCGAGTCGTGGGGGATTGGTAGATAGAAGATTGGGTTTTTGTAGGGTATAGGGCCGGCTGAACATGATGTTTAAATTAAAAATAAACGTTTGTTAAGACGTCATGGTAAAATAATTAGGTTCTGCCAGAAATTACAGTGGTAGGTGGTGACTGGAACTGTGTCGTGCGCCGAAAGATGTTGACCCGAGGGGGGCGGGTTCTGTACGCTTTGTTTTGGGTGACATTGTTGTCTGGTTGGTTGTAGATGTACCGGAGACTGACTTAGGGATGAGGCAAACTTTTGTGCTAGGGGCTATGCAGCCTGTTTAGATAGGGTGTATGTGTCTCGGGCGGGGGTCGTAATCAATGTGCGTGTATGGGACGTCTTTTTTCTCCGACCCACCGGGAGTTTTTGTGGAGTCTTCGACTGGGAGGTCTCCCGCCTTTCCGTTTTAAGGGATACTGGAACTGAATACGCGGATGCTACCAAGTGCGGATGATAGGAACTATTCGAGGACTTCTGGGCGTCTATGGAGTAGTACTCCTGGGAGGGATGGGTATTTAGTACGACAGTGGTATGAGGAGTGAAGCCTCCCGAATTAAGGATTTTTATGTGAATTCGGTGTAAAGGAGCCACTCGCCATGGAGTTTGGGTTTTCAGAGGTACCTGGAGGGCCATCTACGACAATGGTTAATGCACAGGAAGGCATCTGGGGTTTACCCAGTGGGATGAGATCGATGCTATTAAAGAACAAATCCACGTAATGAAAAATAAGGGTTTTCGATGGGCGTGCATTTTCGAGGAGGGGGGTGGAGGAGGCTTTGTGGGGTGACAAGCCGTCTGCTTGCGTCTTACAAATTCAGACACAAAGGCGAAAAGCGACTGAAATTGTGAGTTTAGTGGTGCAGGATGAAAGTTGACGGGTAATAGTGAGGGACTGGTCTTAACAACAACTGAAGGCGATATGTTTTTTATGTCGATATTGGAGTAAGATCCAGTCGCAAAGTAAAGACGTGAGTGAGCATGGGACGATACAGGATTTGGGAGTGGCGTACGATGCGAGTTAAATATTTATTGATCGCCTTCTCATGGGTGGGCCTATATATCTGACAGAGGTGTGGGAGTGCACTACAAGGAATGAGTCAGGGAAGGCTCCAGGCATTGAGGCATCCCTGAGAATTTTATATACACTGATCACTCGAGTGACGAGGTAATACGACTATTATTGTTCGCTTACCTCAATGCGATAAGAGGGGGGGTTAGGTCCTTCTCAGCGTATCGGCGTGTTGGTAATAGTTAGGAAATGTGATGTGCCGTTTAGCGATTAGGGACTACGTCCCATATCGTTGATTGTGTAGTGACTAAAAACTATATGCGAAAAATAGTGATGAATAAATTAAGAAAGTGTTGATAAGTTCATCCATAAGAGTCAGTTTGGTGTGGCCAGGTAGGTCAATGTATGATGGTCATTGGGAATATCAGGGAGTTTGTTGAGGAAATGCGGGGTGAGGGGTGGGGGTGGTGTTTTGCCCCTAGACTGGCGAGCCCGCTTTTGATAGGTGAAAGAGAGGTCTGTGGAAATTTATGGATGGCAGATTTTGGGAAAGAAGGTCATCATGTGGGCCCTCGTTTGTACAATGAGAGCGGATTTAAAGTACAAATAATGCAAGCTAGGCGCTTTTTTGTACACCATGACAGAGGCATTCGTCAGGGATGCCCCATGTCCTCAAAGATTTGTATGCATGTATGCAGACCCTTTTTTACTGGGCTGTGTGGAGGGACAATCAAGACAACGTTGGGTCCAGTAGTGGTCGACACCTAGTGGGTTATGTTATGATCTACTGTGTTATAACGTTCACCGGGAGCAATTGGGTTTTTGTAGGAGACTTGTTGAGACATATTTGGCGAAGGCTACGGGGATGTGTGTTAATAGAGAAAAAATCGAAAATTATGGAGTTAGGGAGTGGTGGGTGATGGGTGGATGCAGAGGGGTGGACTTTGGTTGATCGTATCACTGATGTGGTATTCATTATATGCGGGAGGTACGCTCAATGAGGTCTGCAATTCGAGGAGGGTTTACATAGTGTCTTATGGGGCGCTTAAAATAGTTTACGGCCGACATATAACCCTGCGCATCAGAGGGCGTGGTCATTAATGTCCTGCCTTTATAGCAAATGTATGGCACGATGCTGCACTGTATCCTCTGTGCAGGGGGACGTCCAAACGTCTTTTTGCATAGAATTTATCGATTTTTGTGGGGTTCTGGATGCGATTGGCTCACAAGACGGTGGGGTGGGAGGACACCACTTCATCAGGGAGGGTTGGGGCCTCATTCCTCCAAAGAGGTCATCGAGTCATGGCATGTTACTGAAGGCGCGTTTTCCTCCGACTGGTAGGGATGCATGGCGGGTTAAGGCGAATTGTTCACGACCTACTCAGGTTGTTGGAGTGAGGATTTAATTTGGTGCGACGCGATGCTTATCGCGTCTTATTCAACATGATGTGGACGTGCGCTTGTAAAATTATGTACCTTAGAAGCGGCTGGTAGTGGAGTAGTCGTTGGTGCGAGTTTGAAGTGAAGTAATCCCATGTTGCGTGGGGTGGATATATGGAGCGAGTATCAACAGTGCGTCTAGCCTGCTCAAGTACGGAAGTGGTTTTTTAAATTTTACATGGAATCTTGCCGTCTGGGGGTGGTGTTTGTATAATAGGCTTTTGAGGAAGACAGTGTGTTGTCCGGTGTGCGGGATGGAGGAATCTGCCTTCATGTTGTGTATTTCCTGTGAGACTATTAGGTATGGTACGAGAGTGGTTCAGTATGGTTTTGCGTTTGTAGGGGGGGAGTTTGTCGGTACGCCGGGACGTTGAGTTTTGCGTAGAGGTGGGTTTGACTTTGCTGACAACGTGCGGTGTCGTATGTTGTGGCAGATTATATTTTCGTGTCATGGCTATAGAGCACGTTGATGGTAACAGTAAGATTAGGTGTTAGCAGGGGACCTATATAGGACAAAATGTCCGAAATAGGTTGGTATATGGAGGGAGATGGGAGAGAGACTTCCCGCCTGAATTAAACCTGATAACGAGATTTGAGATAGTTTGTGGATGTTCAGTGGGTAAATCTAACGGGCCGGTCAGCTGTGTCTTTGTGTTTGGTCAAGTGCGGTGAAAGTTTTGAGTTCTCAGATTTTAATGTGCGTCTCCTATGTAACGTGATACAAAAAATCTGACGTGCTTTGTATATACACCTTTAGGAATGTTTCTTGTCTTTTAAGCCTCATTTACAATCCATTGGAGTCCTTTTTTGTATATGTGTGCTTCCCTAGCACAGTTAGAAACGTTTTTCTTATTTTCCGTTATACTTTAATGCCCGTTCCGGTGGTGCGGTTGCAAGAAGAAGGTATATAGGCAATTTTTCGTTTTCCTTAAGCTGTGATGGAGTTGAACCTTTGTCATAGTCAGTCACAGTATTTAACTTACAAATCTGAAAGGTTTATATAATTTTTATATTTTTCTATAGTTTATATAGTTAATAGTTATATTGTTAATATTTAGTATGGAAAATTGGGTGAATGGATATGGGTAACCTCTTTTATTTCCATTAAACAATGTGTTTTAAAACTTGTTAGTGGTAGTGTTGTGTAGATTGAGACCCTACTGTACCCATTTTATATTTTTATTTAATTTTAAAAACTGAAAAGTTTTTTAAATAAAATAAAAAAAAAAAATTGTCCCACCTAATTGTGGTTGCTTTGGGTCGAGACTCAGCCCCGGCCCGCCTTTTTCACTGATCGTACGGATCCTCTCTCTCTCTGCTTCCTGAGCTTTTCATACCTCTTCTTAAAACTATGTATGGCTGCCTCCACACTTCACTTGCTGGGGCTTTCCTTTGTGAAAAATCTATGCTGAAGAATACTTCCTAACGTCCCTGTGACTCGTCTGAGTCTTCAGCTTCCAGTTGTGACCCCTTGTCCCTGTGCCCCCTCTGGAACATCCTATCTCTTCCACCTTGTCTTTTCCCGCGTATTTGTTGTCGTTATCAGTCTCCCTGCCCCTTTCGTCCCCAGTGTCGTCAGTCCGATTTCCCTTAACCTTTCCTGTACGCCCATTCCCTTGAGCTCTGGGACTAGCCTGATGAAAACCCTTTGTACTTTCTCAAACTTCTTGACGTGCTTGACCAGGTGTGGGTTCCAGACTGGTGCTGCATACTCCAGTATGGGCTAACATACACAGTGTACAGTGTCTTAAAACGATTCCTTATTAAGGTATCGGAACGCTTTCTCAGGTTTGCCAGGCGCCCGAATTGTTTGCAGCGGTTATTTGGTTGATGTGTGCCTCCGGTGATGTGCTCGGTGTTATGGTCACCCCAAAGGTCTTTCTCCCTGAGGGGGGAGGTCTGTAGTTTTTGTCCACCTAGCCTATATTTCTGTCTGCGGTCTTCTTTGCCCCTCCCCAATCTTCATGACTTGCATTTGGCGGATTGAATCGAGAAGCCAGTTACTGGACACTGTCCGCCTCCCAGGTCTCTTTGCAGTCCTGCCTCATCCTCGTCCGATTTAATTCTTCTCATCAACTTCACGTCATCTTGCGAACAGGGACACTTCAGAGTCTATTCCTTCCATCATTGTCGTTCACATATATCAAAAATAGCACTGGTCCTAGAAACTGACCCCTGTGGGACCCCGCTCTTTAACAGGCGCCCACTGTGATATTCTTCACGTACCATGACTCGTTGCTGCCTCCCTGTAGGTATTCCCTTATCCATTTCAGTGCCCTTCCTTTTACGTGTGCCTGACCCTCCGGGCTTCTGCACTAATCTTTTTGTGGGGAAACTGTGTCAAAGGCCTTCCTGCAGTCTAGGAAAACGCAATTACCCAACCCTCTCCTTCGTGTCTTACTTCTGTTACCTTGTCATAAAACTCAGGAGGTTTGTGTACAAGATTTGCCTTCCATGAACCCATGCTGGTTTTCATTTATAATCTTGTTCCTTTCCAGGTGTTCGACCACTCTCCTCCTGATAATCTTTCCATGACTTTGCACATCCCCATGACTTTGCACACAATAAAATGTCAGAGACATAGCTCTGTATTTTAGTGCCTCGTTTCTGTTTCCTTTCTTAAATAGGGGGACAAACTTTTAGCTGTCTTCCATTTCTCAGGTAGTTGCCCAGTTTCAAGGGATGTGTTAAAGTTTTGTGGTTAGGGCACACAAAACATCTTGCTCCTTCTCTAAGGACCCAGGGGGAGATGTTGTCTGGTCCCATCGCCTTTGAGGTGTCAAGGT
Organism: Cherax quadricarinatus; assembly: GCF_026875155.1. Classification (NCBI taxonomy): domain Eukaryota; kingdom Metazoa; phylum Arthropoda; class Malacostraca; order Decapoda; family Parastacidae; genus Cherax; species Cherax quadricarinatus. Next base: position 4,982,872 of record NC_069473.1, read on the forward strand.
CACTTAAAAAGCTTCTTCACCTCCTCCTAGTTGTTGTATGTCACCCAAAAACACTTGTTGGTATATTCCCTCTTGATGTTCCCTTCTGTGCTGTCTTCCCACAGCCCTTCCTGTCTCTACTGTAAAAACTTCCTTAAAAATTTTCCTGTTCAGCTCCTCACATAACCTCCTGATCATTTCTTGTGAGTTCTCCACCTTCTGGCCTTATCTGATCACCTGGTCTTTGACTGTTGTCTTCCTCTGATGTGGCTTTACAACAGTTTCGGGTCAGTCTTGATTCTGATGCTATGTCATTTTCATACTGTCGCGGGCCTCCCTCCTTACCTGTGCGTACTCATTCCTGGCTCTGCGACTGATCTCCCCATTTTCGTGTTTTTCTCTGCCTTCTGTACTTTTTCCATTCTCTATTGCACTTTGGGTTTTTGCCTCCTTACACCGTCGGGTTTAAAACCCGGGGCTTGTTCTGGTCTTCCCGTTGTTACTGTTGCCCTTGGGAAACCTTTCCACTGCCTCCTTGCATTTTGTTGCTACATATTTCCATCACTTCATTTACTGGCTTTCTGCCAGTTCTCTGCCCCCTGGACCTCCGCAGGAAGTTCTTCAACCCCATGTAGTCCCCTCTTTTATAGTCAGGCTTTTCCATTCTACTCCTGTTATTCTCTCCACTTGCAGCTTACTATGTATTCAAATCACAGAACCCCGTGGTCGCTAGCTCCTAGGGGACTCTCATACTTGATGTCCTCAATGTCTGAGCTGCCCAGGGTGAACACAAGGTCCAATCTTGCTGGTTCATCCTCCCCTCTCACTCTGGTAGTGTCCTTAACATGTTGGTGCATGAGGTTTTTCCCGCACCACATCCAATCCTGGCTCTCCATGTTTCGGGACCCCCATGGGCCCAGGTTTTCCCAGTCAATCTCCCTGTGGTTGAAATCCCCCATAACCAGCAACTTTGCTCTGTGGGTGAGCTCTTCTTGCCACCTCAGCAAGTGTGTCCACCATTGCTCTGTTGCTCTCTTCATATTCCTCTCTTGGCCTCCTGCAGTTCTGTGGTGGATTATACATCACTGCAATGACCACTTTGTGTTCCCCAGACTGAAGTGTACCTGCTATGTAGTCTCTTTCTCCCGCCTCATCTATTCCTTCCATTTTCTCGAATTTCCATCTGTTTTTTACGAGCAGAGCAACCCCACCTCCCCCCCTGCCCCTTCTATCTTTCCTCATGATCTGGTATCCTGGTGGGAAGATTGCATCTGTTATTGTCTCCATGAGTTTTGTTTCTGTAACTGCTATGATGTCTGGGGACTTCTCATTGATTCTTTCTTGCCATTCCTCATGTTTATTCGTTAGTCCATCTGCATTTGTGTACCAAACCTTCAACTTCTGTTCTAATACTGTAACTGTGGTGTGGGGGGGTGGAAACAGAGGGATCAGTGTGTGTGTGTGTGTGGTGTGTGTGTGTGTGTGTGTGTGTGTGTGTGTGTGTGTGTGTGTGTCTGTGACTCAACAATCAATATTTGCACCAATAACTCATTACAGTTGTGACCGGGTGTGGAAGTGTGAATTGCTCATTACTCTATAATTTGTTCATGATTGTAGCCATGTATAAACGTAAGTAACCATTCTTAACAGAATTCATTACCTTTGTTACTTGTGAGCTCATTACCTTTGTACCTAGTTCAGCTATCAAAACTTTGGGGGCCCAGTCCCTGGACCCATTACGTACCTCTGTAATCTGTAAATACCTTTGTAACTTGTCATGATTGTGACCAGACCTACCTGGAGTTCATTACCTTTGTAAATTGTGAGTTCATTGCCTTTGTAAATTGTGAGTTCATTACCTCTGTAACTTGCTCAGCTATCAAAACTTTGGAGTCCAGTCCCTGTACCAATTATGTACCTCTGTAATCTTTTGACTACCGCCCTCAGGATGGTTATGGGGTACATAATAAACGTATTATACTACTACACCAACTGTGTTGATTTCTAGCAAATGACTGGAATTGGTAATGCGTTTGTTGGATCCTGTAGAGCGTAATCATAACTTACTTCAATGGTATTATGACTTGTTATTACTATACCGATGGTACATATCTGGAAATGCATGAAGACAATTAAAGGTAAGAAAATATGTTGATAATTTGATTAATGAGTATCGTGACGTCAAGCTTTTAGTTCATTTAAGTTAATAAGGGGACACAGTATGATTATGTTTTTAAGTTAATAATGGGAAAGATGCTCTATCCTGTTTGGTGGAGCATGACGTCACAAGCGAGTAGTAAGTGTTGCCAAAAAAATATTGTCTGAATATTTCTTTTTTACTGAAAAATAAGGATAGTTAACAATGGCTAAACATATTAATTGAAATATACGATGGATAATATATATGCTTTGAAGAAATTCCCTGTAATGTGTATTTGTATTATTAAAAAAATTATATTCGATGATGACAACAATTGAAATTTTTTGGTATAAATGTTTGGAGTGAAATGGTAAGGAATCACTTGAGCAGAAGAAGAAATATGGAGGTGGTTGCGACAAAACATACTAGTGTGGTGTTTATAGAAATGTTATATACAATTAAGTGAGTCGAAAACCCCTTCAAAAAAGAATTGACGCGGGAACGTGTTCTCTCAAAAGAAGAGATTGTAGCTAAGGTACGAGAAATGACAACGATGAAGTGAAGAAATATTGGAAAATTTATTGTTACGAGAATGTGAATGGAGTAGTCATTTATCTCAAGCTTTTATTATACCAATGCCCAAAAAATTAATTACGAAAATGGATTTTGAAATGGCTGATCCTAGTTTAGGTAAGTTTAATGAAATTTTCATTTAATACTATTTAGCAACTCTTTATGTGTATGGGAGAGTTGTGTGTAAGTCACCCCAGACATTGTCAGGGAACCACATGGACAGCATCTAATATGGGAAACTTGATGATTTCATTGTTATTTGTGAAACAGTGAAAGATCTTCCTTGGTTGGAATTTTGCAACACTGTCAATCAACTCTTAAGGATAGATGGTGAATCATTGAGTGAAAAAAATTTTCAACGAGTTTAAAACTGATTATAAAATGAACTTGATTCGCATGAATTCATTGATGAAATGGTAACGGAATGGAGTGACGATCTGGTATATTATATTTTGGAAAACAATATATCTGAAAGCTTTGCCAGTCAAATATTTAATAGACAGTATAATCTGTGCATTTTGCATAGATGCTACAACACAAAGAAGTGGAAATTAATTTGGAGAGAACTTTTCACAGATATTAAACAATATATTAAAAACATTGAACCTAATGTGTGAGTAACTTATAAGGTAAGCAAAATTATTTACAAGAACCCTCGACACCCGCCTCAATGAACACATTTACGCATGTAGGAACGATAACTTGAACAACGCCTGTGTACAACAACCGAAATTCCACCAATCATCTCATGAAATTCAGAGACGCCCAATTAGTGATCAATGAACTAATTTCCGCAGACGCAAGTGCCTCGAATCCAGCACTGATCGCTGTTTCGAATACAATTAAACAAAACAACGGCAGCTTCACCATCTCCGAAGTCTTAGCAAAGAATCCTCCTGAAAACAGTAAACCCTGCCATCACATAGTCTCTCCTGTTATACTACACAAAGCACATTACAGAGAGTGAACACTGAAACAACCTGCCTCTTTCCAGTCTATATTTGTCCAACCTATTTTTATGTTACCCAAGTAATAGCTTTTATATCCTTTTACTCATGTACGAATTAATTGCTCTACCATATTGTATTACTTTTGTCACTACCACTACTACTACTACTACTACTACTGCTACCATTAGTGAACATCGAAATGGTACCTCACTAGTATTGCACCTCACTCTGAGCCTTTATATACCCTCTGGTTCCATGTATTGTTTGTATTGGCTTGATAAAGCTCCTGGAGAGCGAAACGTTGTCACAATAAATGTCACATTAGTTGCACTTGTGTCCTTTTACTTTACAGAATTATTTACCTTGTATCAGTGGTTTAATTCATTTAAATTATTATTATGAGGAAGTAATTATAACTTGAGGAGAGAAATATATATTTGAACTCATATATAACTCATATTTACCAACCTCGTGAAATGTGTACTTACCATTTCGGCCTTCTCTCTCTCTCTCTACCAGAACACCAGAATCATGTCTACCATATACTTACATCATTAAAGTTAACAACACGCTTTTAGTTCATTTAAGTTAATAAGGGGACACAAGGATTATGCTTTTAAGTAAATAATGGGAAGATATTTAAGTTAACGAGAAGATACTGATGCAAACTTGAGAGGCCCTATGTTTTGGATAGTGAAAAAAAATATATAACTTTTGTTGGTTATATCTTTACAGGTATGATGCAAAATTCTCCCCCATTATACAAAAAAAAAAATTATTAAACAAATTACAGTATGATGGTGACGGGCCTGAAGAACAAGACCTAGAGGGGAGGATTTATGTGTTAGAGCGTGTGTTACACCAAGATTAATTATATATCTCATTCATTAAAAGAGAAATATCTAATTTAAAAAATTTTAAGACATGATGAATTTTAAATCAATCAGACCATACAATAAATGTCAGGGCCCGAGGGCTGTTCAGCGCCTCCCAGCATACCTAACGGGGATTACCAAAAACCCTTAGTAACAAATGTTTATTTTTATCATGATTACACACAGGTGTGTGTAAGGAAAACGTAATGGGATTTATTTTCTACCTTGGGTGTGAAGACCATTTCATGGCCTCGCCCGAGGGGATTGTACAAAAGTCAATACGCAATACTTTGGGTAAGCCATATAAGCTCAGGAGTCTCTCGAGTGAGGATTGTGTTTCTACCGAAATCGAGTAAAATTTCTACCATTGATGTGTTTACCAAACAAGAAATTAATGTTCGATTTTAAGATTGTCTCCAAAACTAATTTGGAAATTCCAAAAAACTGGAGTCGTCAAAGTACTGGAGTCCTAATGTATTTGGAAGTGTTCCAATAAATTTAAATGGCCCAACGTAATTTAAAAGGTCTTAAAGGACAAAAAAATTGTGGGTATGAAATATTATATTACCTATGTGGATTTGGGAGATGGATTTTATTATAATTTAGTGAGTGCAGGGAGGGAAAGTGGGGATTTCTATAAAATGGGTAATTAGCTGGTAGTGTTATCTTAGTTTCTGGTGATTTTTGTTGTTTTTCCCCGCTCAGACGCTGCTGAGCGGTCGTCAGCTGCTCTCTCCAGTCCGACACCGTGAGGCTTTGAGGACAACACAAAGGCGACGGGTTATCGAAGAAGAGTATAGTGTGTATTGACCTTATAAAGGGCAGATCCAGCTCATCGATTAAAAGTGTTGGTGCCGAAGCCCCATTGGCATTTTTTTGGGGCCCCCCCCCAAAGGCTTATCCGGATTTTTTTAAGGCCCCC
>NC_069473.1:4988810-5022177 GCF_026875155.1 Cherax quadricarinatus
ATCACCTTAATCACACAACTCAAAAGTGAAATATAGAAATATCTTTTTCTTCAAGCTAACCAATACAAACATCGACCTCAACAGTTTTGGACTAAGATTCGCCAGCCTCTGGGGACTAAACAATTATTATTATAATCAAAAGGAAGCGCTAAGCCACAAGGGCTATACAGCCACCAAACACAAACCTATTACCTAATACATTCCCTCACCGACGACGACGATGAGGAAGTTGATATTAAACTTGGTGACTCACAAGACCAAGCTAATCTGATGTGCGATGTCTGAGAAAATTCTCTCACACAGTGATAGAAGTTATTAACAATAACCATCACAAGTGAGGCAACGAATGGGGAGATGACAACCGGACTAATTTCGAACCAATACAATTAACTGATACATGAACACCCCCTTACAAGACCAATCACACTCAGTGAGATGAGTCAAGTTATAGGCAGAATGAGAAATAAAGCCCCTGGCCTCTCAAGTATTACAGTGAAACAATTAAAGTTCTCACCTCGAAACTGCAAAATGTCTCTGGTAAATATCTTTAATGCCATCTAGGCCTCGGGACACTTTTCTGAGACACTTAAGACGGCAAGGATGATATTCATTGCAAAACCCAATAAAGACAAAGATAAACCGAAGGACTATAGACCTGTCTCATTACTTGAAGTCACTAAGTCCTTGAAAAAATAATTTCCAACATAATGAACTACTACTACATGGAGTACAATCACCTCTTAACTGAAAAAAGTTTGGTTTCAGGACAGAACAGGGTAACCCAACACGTATCAGTATCGTCTTCGATGCTGTGGACAGCTTGAGGAAATAGGGCAACCTTGCCCTAATTGCAAATAGGGATGTACACAAAGCATTTGGCATTCTGTGACACGACCGTCTCTTATTTAAATTTGCCGACCTTCCGGACCACAACTGGATTTCTCTCAGGTTCATACACAACTTCTCAGAAAGACGCATCATCCCCTCCTTCAACGGCAAGTCGGCAGAGCCTTTCACACCGACAGCTGGAGTGCCACAAGGCTCGTACTGTTCAACCTATATGTAAACTATCTCCCTCAATCCGAATTCAACGACATTATCATACAATTTGCTGACGATGTTATCCATGCATGTCATCCACCCCATATCGGTAAAACATAAGCGTGTGAGGGTAAGAGAAAATGAACAGCTAACTGGGAGAAAAAAATGGAAAATCATGACCAATACAAAGTCTTCATCAGCACCAATGGATGTTTTGCAAAAACTATAGAAGATGAAGGGGTTATCTCCATCAGAGGCACACCTATTGCTATCAGAAACCCGAACAAGATCCTGGGATGTGAGATAGACATATTACTCCACTCCAAATCTCACATCTCCGTCAAGGTGAACTTAGTCAAAGCCGCCTCAGCAATCTATACATGTTTAATCAAGGCTCTTCCCACATCTAAAAGCACCTGTACAAGATAAGACCTATGCTCGAATATCCTCGTGTGCCCATGTCACTGACAACAAAATCCAACATTTTACAGCTACAAAGAGTCCAGATCAGAGCACTAAGTTGGCCCAAGAAACTCTCCCAATATAGGAGTAAGGCGAATAACACTACACACACACACACACACACACACACACACACACACACACACACACTTGTATTAAAATGCACCAAAGTGGTTAGGCTACTTGCCTTCATTACTTCCCTTCCCTTCCCCAAACCCACTCATTTCCCATATTTCCATCCTTAACCCATCCTTCTTCCTTTCCCATCTTACCAAAGTTCTGGTCATAACTCGACTCCAGATCCATTATCTCTACCTTGCGCCTCTCCACAATATCCTGCATTCCAGAGTATTAAGCTCTAAAATACAAAATACAAAAATTTGTAAGCCTTTGCTCATGTATGAGTGTGCATATGTAAGCAGCTACAAATGTATTCTTGTGTGCTTGCATGCATGCACATGTTTGCATGTGCACATGTTTACGTATGTGTATATCTGTGTTCGTATGTAGGTAGTTGGCAAAATTTCATGATCGTATATAACTATGTATTAAGAGCTTCAAGGAGAGGAAGCTTGTGAAAGGAAACAGTCACTGATCTCCTGAATGAATCAGTCTGGATTACTTTATCACTGCAACATTGCAAGCTCCTGATGACTGATAGCTCTAGGCAAATCGTGTTGATTGCAACACGAAATGCCTCGAGTTATCATTCAACTCCACCTGTGCGTATTTTGCATCTTCTGTCGCTCGTTCGCGATTACTGCATATACACGTGAATGTATCCAAGTGCATATGTATACCTGCATGTACAGTAACACAAAGCTGGAGATCAACCCATTCAAACACTGCAATAACAAAGGAGAAATACTCTGGCGGTCATTTCCAGAGAATTTCCGTAAAGTGTCGAGACGACAGACCTTCAATCTTCAGCGCGTTTCCAGTGCTGGCTTTCTGAAGCTTGTTCTGTCGTTTATAATGAATCACTAACGAAGCTCATAAGTTATTTTCGTATAAAAGAACACAGCAGACCATAACAGTAGAAGGAATATGTCATGATGTTTATAGATCTGCAACTATTTCTTTTCATCCACAGATGTTTGTACATGTTAGAAGATAATAGTTAACACTGGAACGCGATTTACGAGACGACTGGTATAAAGTGGGAACTTACCTTAGCAATGGTGGGTCAACTCTCCCATAACAGTTGTCACTTCTCACTTACCTGCAAGGTAAATAGTGCTTATTAGAACGCTAATCATGCGCCAGGTATTCCATTCAACCTGCACCTTCAGCAAGCACTTCCTGTTAAATTAGACACATGTGCAACTCTTGGGTATCTTTATTGAGGAAACGTTTCGCTACACAGTGGCTTCATCAGTCCATACATAGGAGAAACTTGAAGAACAGGAGGAGAATGAGGTAATCAGTCCCTCAACCTTGAGTCGATGTAGTCAGTCCATCAATCTTAAATAGAATACGGCATATGAGCGGAGAAGCAGCTTATAAACCGTATGGCAGGAGAGGTGCAGCAGTCGTAGGTGGTGTCACATTTGTCCAATGTGGAAGTAGGTCGTGCCCAAGGGGTAGGCAAGCGAAGAATTCCCAAGTGCTAAGATCCCAAGAAGTTGCATGGTTCTTTGAATCATTCATCTACAATCCTGTCAGACACTGCAACTTCTTGGGATCTTAATACTTGGGAATTCTTCGCTTGCCTACCCCTTGGGCACGACCTACTTCCACATTGGAGAAATGTGACACCACCTACGACTGCTGCACCTCTCCTGCCATACGGTTTATAAGCTGCTTCTCCGCTCATATGCCGTATTCTATTTAAGATTGATGGACTGACTACATCGACTCAAGGTTGAGGGACTGATTACCTCATTCTCCTCCTGTTCTTCAAGTTTCTCCTATGTATGGACTATGAAGCCACGGGTGTAGCGAAACGTTTCCTCAATAAAGATACCCAAGAGTTGCACATGTGTCTAATTTAACAACATGTCGGTTCTTTGAACCATTCATCTACAAGCACTTCCTGTTACACTTTATAACCTCCACCTTCTTCAATCATTCCCAGTTATACCTCATAATCAGCAACTCCTTCAAGCATTTCCTGTTATACCTACGCAACCTACACCGTTAAGTGTTCCTAATAATACTCATTTATCCCACATCTGCAGGCATTCCTAGTTATACCATTCAACAGTCTAATTCAGCAAAGATGCCCAGTTGTACTGTTCAACCTGCATTTTCTACAAGTATCAGTATTTCTAGCCTTCAGCGTGCTTTTTCAAGCACCATCAGTTACACCCTTCAGCATCATTGTCCTTATCGCTCTCGGGCCGTGTGGACCTGCTGCGCAGACGCTCCTGAATCAGCTGGTTTTCTGCGCAGTTTTCCTGTCAGCACTTTCATAATGGTGGAAGGTGGACGTAGGCGTATCAACACTGTCTTGAACTTGTGAATGGCTCGCTCAACAGTCAGAACACCCATCTTTTACTGATGGCGATATTAAGGGAGACGTATGGCATCGAAAATGAGGAGCTTTATGGAGTGTCGTTGAATGGTAGTTCAAGGCTTTTCGTCAAATTCCGGCAGAGCAGCACTTATGAAAACATGGTGGCCAGGTACCAGGATGTGGTTAAGCCGGTTAACCCTGGTGTTACTGTCCGCCTCCATGATGTATCACGGTTTTACACTTGGATCAAGGTGCATAATTTTCCTTTTGAAGCTGATGAGAGTGATTTAAGGAACATTTTTGGGCGTTATGGTACGATACATTTGGCGACATTGGGACGTTGGCGTGATGGACCACTTGTTGGTATGCCGGAAGGGTTGTTTTCCCTTAAAATGTCCCTTAAGCACCCTATACCATCGTACGTAGTGTTGGAGGACTTCCACTTTCAAGTCTTTGTTACTTACAGGGGTCAGAGGGAAATTGCCCGACTGTGGGGGAAACATATGACCACATCTCGGCGCAACGTCCAAACGCGACAAGGAAGATCAACAAATGAAAACGGGGACTGAAATGCAATGAAGCACAAACAATGTACGGCAAGGGCAGCATGAGTTTGGCATGAGAGCCCTTGAGTGGGGAGGTAGAGAGGGAGCGGATGTCTTCTGCATGTGTGCCCCCCTCCCTTGGCTTTGGGGGAAAAGGAAACGTGGGCTGGTTATCGGCACGGCCGAGGGGGATTCTGTAATTGCCGGAGGGTAATGGAGGCATCCTTTAGGAGGCTCGGCATGACTTGCTGGACTTTTCGGGGGTCTGCGTTAAACCTTTGGGTTGGAAAAAAGGGGGGGTTTTAGAGGAAAGGGCAGGGGGCCCCAACGTGGGGTCGCTTTGGTGGGGGTGGAAGCAGAGCAGGTTTTTAGTAGGGGACTCCACAGGGTAATAGTCAAAGGGGAGGTTTTTTGGTTGCAGTTTAAGTAGCTCTCGCAAGAGAGCTGTGTGGGGGAAAAATTTCATTTGATAGGGTAGCGGGGGAAAGTATATAGAACAATAGTTTCATTGCCGGCTACTTTTTAAGGGTGGGGTTTAATTTCCAGCCCCCACTTTTTCCCCCCCTTTTTCTCCCCCCCCCCTTAAATTGATAGTTTGTTTCCCGGGGTTGTTTAACTTTGGGTCAGTCAGCCCCCCCACTTTTCCCTTCCCCCCCTTTTCCTTCCCCCCCCCCCCCCGAAAGGTGACGTGGGGGACCCTCTGGTCAAACAGTAAATCACTCGTTCAGCTCAAAATACTGTAAGTAAAAAGGCCTCCCTTTTGTATTCTAGTGGATTTATTGGTTGAAACTTCATTTTGACCAAAAAACAAATTAGTCTTTTCACCCTTGCTCAAAGTTAAACTGTTGTAAAACCCAAACGTCTTTGGGTATTGTACTTATCAGGGAAGAGTGTTTAAATTTAAGCAGGGGCGTAACCAGTCTATTTTTTCAGCTTGGATGAAAAGGGGGGGTCACCGGGCAATCAACGAGAAAATGATGGAGACGGACTAAGGTCCGGGGAAGTCCCATTTTGGTTTAATTACCTGTGAAAGCTGTATGAAATTGCGGGACTAACCCCACTTAAATTGCAGGGGTTTAAAAAACCTGCTTTTGTCATGGGGAAAATTAAACTCAGGGCCTTCCCTGTGAAGAAACTAGCCAGGGGGGTGGGAACCCAAACCCCTTTGGCCCCCCCCCCCTCCATCACCCAAAAAGGGCTACGATTTCAACAACATGTACCAACCCCAAAACACCCCTAAAAAATTTTTACCCATTGAATTCAGTTTTTTATATTTTTTTTTTTTCCCATTTTTTTTAATGTGGGAATTAATTTTTCTTTTTTTAAGTGTTTTTTTTTTATATTTTTATAAAATAAAGTTTTTATGTTGTCTGTTATTTTTTCTTTTTCTTTTTCATTAATTTTCCGGGAGGGGAGCCAGCCTTTGGTAATACTGACTAAAGCTTTTTTCAGGGTTTGATTAAGCCTTCAAAAGTGGCGCCTTGCCAGGATTAACTCGACTAAATCAAAAATTTCAACTCCATCTCGAATCACCATTGGAACTTAAACGCCCCCATACCACAAAAAGGGTTACCACCACCATGGTAAAATTCTTTTTGGTGGGGAATTTCCAGTACGGGCCCATTTAAAAGATTTGGTTTTGTTATATTTCCCCAATTTATTGTAAGAAAGTCAGGCGGGAAAAAATTTTTTAATTTCTCCCACTTTTTGGAGCTTAAAAACCATTTTGGAAAAAGGGCCTCTAGGGACCCGAGTTTTTTCCAGTGACAATTTTTTTAAACTAGCCTTTTTTATATCAAGGGGGGGGTCATAGGAAAATTTTGGGATTTTTTGGGTGAGAAGTTTGGGAAAGGTCAAATAAACCCCTTTTCTACTTACTTTTTTTGCTGGGGATTCGGCTTTGAACCCTTCGTTTTAATTAAAACATGTTTAATTAAAGCGGGGATGGGACCCCCCTTTGGTTTATTTACAGTTTGAGCGGAGCGGGAAATTTTAAAACCCCCATTTTCTTTAATACTCGTTCTTTTCCCCCCTTGATAGTTTAAGTTATTCTTGCAAGCAGGGAGGAATCCCCATTTTGGATAAACGCTGGAAGTAAGTTGGAATAACGGGAAAATTTAGAATCTTTCATTGTGTTTAAGATCCAAAAAAGGGAACTTGAAAGGAGAATTGAAAAGGGAAGAAAGACATAAAAAGGGAAAGAGAAGAGAAAAAGGAGGGGAAAAGAGAATTGGGGAGAAATCCGCGAAAGAGGGTTTTTAAGAGGGAGGGCCCAATTTAAAGCCCCTAAAGGGATCGAACCCAAAGGGAAAGGGGTTTCATCAGCCCTTTAAGAAACCCAAAGCCTCTAGGGGAAATTTAAAAGGGACTTCTTTTATTCCTTTTGTCATTTGTGTGGTTTTAAAGGGACTTTAAAACGCCAGTTTGTCCTTTAAAAAGGTCCAAAAATTGGAAGATTTTTTAAAAGACTTTTAAGGCCAAGAAACCCTTCTTTTCCCGGAACATTTTAAGGGGGGGGGACTTAATGTATTACCATTTTACGAGAAACGGGGTTTCACATTGTATTTTATTTTGAAAAGGGCTTTTTCCCAAACCCTTAAAAGAAACTCATTCCTCTGCTATATTTTCCCAGACTTGGGCCGTACGGCCATTTTCCTCCCATCCGTTGTTAAAATTATTTTCAAAAAGGGTTTCACGGGTTGGTCTAAAAAGCCGAACTAGCCCCCAAATCATTCTTGCTCCGTCTAATAGGTAATGAAACAAGGTCCCATTTTTCCCTTTCCCTGGGGTTTGCCCTTTTCACCCACCAAAAAAAGGACATAGGTTTTAAAGATCATTTTCCCCTAGAGCAAAAGAAGCCCTCGAAAGTTCAGAGAACAATGTCTCGTAAGTTTCATGGGGGAAAAAAAAAAAACCATGATGCTATTTCTCGAAAGCGAATTTGGATCCCCGGTTTCCATTTTGTTAGTTTGAAAGTGAAGATTTCACCTCCTCCCAAAAATGTCTTGTTTTGGGTTTCAGCCCAAACCCCAGGCTTCTCCTACTTCCCCCTTTTGATTTTCCCTGATTTTTGGGCCTTTTGATATATCGAAGGACCCTTTGTAATTTAAAAACGAAATTTGGGCCCTTCTTTCAGAATTCCCCATAAAGCTGCTAAACAAAAAAGTTTTTCCAAAAAAAAAAACTTTTCAAAAAAAATTTAAAAATTAAAAAAATTTTTCTTGTACAAGTCATATTAAATTAAATTCAATGAGATAGACTTTTTCCCCAATTTTTGTTCCAAGAAACTGAGAGAGACTTTTCTTAAAATGGCCCCATGACTCCCAAGGGGCCCGGGACTTTTCCGCATCGAAAAAACCTTAAAAAATTTTTTAGGGAAACCTATTTTTGGCCAAAAATGTCCCAGTTATCATACCTATTGTAGATCGTTTTTAAATTTTGCCAATTTGTCTTCCTCCCGGGGTCCCAGGCGAGAACCTATGGTAAAAATTTGCCTATCTTTACAGTACCGTTTGAAAGAGTAGCATTAAACCCCTTTTTGGGTCCTTTTTTTCCCCCTTTTCCCTCGGGGGAAAAGATATATATTAACTTTATTTGGGAATTATGCTTCGATTTTCCCCCTAAAGCCATCCCTTAAAGCCCCATAACTCCTACAGGGGGTGGCTAACCCCTTTTTTGTCCATTTTTCCCCCGGGGTTTTTTCCTTTAGAGAAATTTTGTTTTACCGGGGGGACAAAATTTCACATCTAAATTAAAAGGAACATTTTATAAAACTTCGGGAGTGAAGGCTCTCTTCCCCCACACCCTATAACCCCAGCTTTTTTTTGGGGGATTGAGCCCCCAGCTTCAATTCTCAAGCCCAAATTTTAAGGAAATTTTGCCCCTTTTTAAAACCTAAGGGTGGCTTTCGTTACCTACTCTGTGCTTTGTTTGCCAGGGGGGGAATTTCCCAGTGACTTTTGGGGTTTTCCCCTTTTGAACTTCTCTAGGGTTTGACAGGGGCCAGAGGGCCCTTGTCCTCCCTTTATTTACTTATGGGGGTTAAAGAGAAGGGAAATGCTGAGGTTCCCGTCTTTTTTTCATTTTCCTTAACCTTAGATCCAAACTTGAGGAGACCCCTGACAAAAGTTTCGAAAAAAACCCAAGCTTTTTCAATGGAAACCGAACAAAAACCATTTTGACTCCCAAAATCGAGGAAAGTTTTAAAGTAAGGGGGGTGAAGTTCTGTACTTTTCCCCATCAAGTCAAATAAATTATTATAAACATGGAAAGGTCCCTATAAAGTATTAAAAATTTGTGGGAAAGTTGGGCTTTCCTCATAGAAAAATAAGGGAAAACCCAAGCTTTATCTTTTCAACACCTTTGAAAAATTACCCAAGAAATTCCCGGGTTAAAATGCCCTTAAAAACCCTTTTACTTAAATTTTTCCCCACGGGAAATTGATTTTAAAAAATGAAGAATTTTAAGTGGCGTAAAATTTACACCTCTAACTTAGCTATGATGAAAGAAAAAACCATGAATTTGGGTGACTCTTTACCAATCGGGACGAACCAACTTTTAAAATTAAAAAAAATCTTTTGGGTGACCATAAAGACATGAACTACTTCAATTGTGGTAACTTTTAAAACTCTTTTTCTGATATTCCAGGGTGTTACCTCCACGGGAGTCCATAAAAAATTTATTAGTTGGGGGGGAACAACCCCAAACAAACAAAATTTATACCCAAAATTTTCCCGTTCACCTTTTGGGATGCATTTGACCGATAAGGAAAACAAAATTTTTAAACCCAAAGTTTATTGAACCCTTTAGTACTTCAATTATTCCCAGTGTAATGGTTAAGAAGGGGATAATTTTATATAAAATTGCTATTTAAATTCAGAGGCCTTTTTGCTATAATTTGGTGAGATCTGAGCCTATGCCCTTAATTTGATTTCATCTACACAAATTTTATAAGCTTTCCTTCTTTCAGAATTTGATTTGCACAGGCCTATCAAGTAATTTTTAAAAACCCTTTTAAAAAATTAAAACCGTATTCCCAACACCAAGGGCGGGTGGAATAAAGAACTGCCCTTCGGTTTTGGGAATGCCTGTGCCCACCCCATTTTTAGACTGAGAGAAAAAGAGAAAGGTCTTTGGGTTTTTATGCCAAAAGTTTTAGGTTTTTTTTGATTAAAATTTACGAAAGACTCCACGTGGGGCGAACATATCCCAAAAATTAACATCAGTTTTTTGGGGATAGGTTTAACCCCTCACATGGCCCCACCCCCCCCCAAACCGAAAAAAATGTTTTCCCGGGGTTTTAACAAGGGTTAGATTAAACTTGGACTGTACTTTCAAAAACTCTCTGCCCGCCCTCCCCAGTAAGATCAAAAATTTATTAGAATTTAAATTCCCCCAAAACCCAAAAAGTTTATGCATAGCTTTCTTGGGTTTTGTAAATTTTTTTGCACTGTTTTTTTCCCGAAACCCTTTTGATTTAAAAGGGATTTATCCAACTTCCCTTTAAAAAATCTGTAAAGGAACCTCTTTAACTTTCCCATGTAACCCCAGGGGAAAAATTTAAGAGATTAAAAAATATCTTTTCGGGGAAAACCCTTTTTCTTAAAATTCCAGAAAAATTTTTTTAAAACATTTTGTTTAAAAAACTGATGCCTCCCAAAACTGGGTTTTGGGGCAGTGTTTTCTTTCAATACAAAGATGGTAACCCCCTTTCCCCGTATGCTTCCTAACCGGAAACTCCTTCCCCCAGAAAAGAGAAAACCCCCCATAGAAAAAAGGGAAAGTTTGGCCCCTTTTGGGGGGAATCTCCAAAAATTAAATTTTATTTTTCTGAAAAAAGAATTATTTTAGAAACCCGGGCCCAAAACCCTTTTTTATTCCAGAAATTTTAAGGGAAAACCAAAAATCCCTCTTGATGTGGAAAATGGCACTCCAGGCTTTTTAAATTCCATCTGTGCATAAACAAAGGTTTATCCAATTTTTTTCTCTGACGGGGTTTTGTGTGGGCAGTCAGTAGAAGATTTTTTGCCTTTAAAGCAAATTTTCCCCCTTTTTACAATTTTTCCTCGCCTTTTCTTCTTATACTCCTTGACATAAGCTTTTTATGGGGAAAATGTGGGGAAAAAATTCAGTGATTTGGAGTAGCGAGGGAGTAATAAAAACAATAGTTTCATTGCCGGGTACTTGTTTTAAAGGGAGGGGAAGTCCCCGCTTCCGCTAAATTTCCCCCCTTTTCTCCCCCCCCCCTAAAGTGATAGGGTTTATTTCCGGCTGCTTTTTAAAAGTAGGGTCAAATCTAGCTCCCCCTATCCCTTTCCCCCCCCTCTTCCCCCCCCCAAAAGGGGACGTGGGGGGCCCCTGGGGCAAAAAGTAAATCACTCGATACACTCCCCAAAACTACTGTTAAATACCCTGCCTGCCCTTTTTTTCTAGGGATTTAAATTGGTTTTTAAAGCTTTAAATTTGACCAATAATAAACTTTGTCTTTTTTAACCTTGCTCTAAAATTTAAATGTTGTAATAATCACCACGTCTTTTGGGGATTGTACTTATCATTTGGGGAGGGGAATTTTTTAAGCAGTGCATAACCCGTCTATCTTTTCGCTTGGGTGACAGAGAGGGTCACCGGGCAATCAACGAGAAGAACTGATGGAGACGAACTAAAGTCCTGGGGGAAAAATCCCCTTTTTTAAATTTTAATTTCCTGTGCACCTGTATGAAAAAGCAGGGCGTAAACCCCCCATCAAAAACAACGGTAAAAAAACCCCTTTTCCCCGTCCCTCGGGTATAATACTACGGCTAACTGTGAAGAATTTGCCAGTGGGGCGTAAAACCAAAACCTTTCACCCCCCCCCATCATCAGCACGGGTACGATTTTTTCAAAACGTGGCACCAACCCAAAACCCCCTAAACCCTATTAGCTTGGGAAATTTTGTTATTTAATTTTTATTTTTTTATTTTTTTTAATGTAGGGTTTTAAAATTTTTTCAAAGTAAATGTTTTTTAAATTTTAATTTTTTTTTAAATAAAGGTTTGTCTGTTTTTTTCTTTTTCTATTCATTTAAATTTTTTTGAGGAGGGGCCAACCTGGTAAATTTCTGTTTTGAAGTTTTACAGGGCTGAGAACCCTTTACAGCTGCTTTGATAAACCCATTGTGATGACGTTTTAAAATCCCGGGCAAAGGTCGGGAAAAAAGCTTTGGGAAATTGGGGGGCCCGTTTGAGGGAAAGGGTTTTAAAAAATTTTGTGTTGAGCTTGTAAAATGGGGAAAGGGACAGGGGGGGGTGGGGGAGAGGTGGGGGTGCCGTATTGGATTTAAGAGTGTTAAGGTCTCTAAAGGCAAGCCCCAAATTTAAATCCTTCAAGTGTATTACTTTAAATATTAAGGGGTTTTAAATCAGAGACAAAAGTAAGAGCTGGGGTATTTTTAAAAAGATATTACCTGCCCTTGTGTTCCCGCAAGAACACAATTTTCAAATCATTTGGGAAGTTTAAAGATTTATGGGTACGTGTGTTTTTATTGGGGTTCTCCCCGGGACGTTGAAAGGTGGTTTTGGGATTGTTAATTTTAAAAAGCGCCTGTTTCTAGCAAAGATTTGGGGGGGGGGGGGCGGGGGGTTTGGGGGGATTGGGGCATGGGGGGGTTCAAGTGGGTTTCCCTGGGGTGTATGGGCCTGCGGAAGGGACATGGGCCCTTTAAAAATTTGGTTTTTTTCAGGGGTCCTTGTTTAAACCCTTTAAGATCGCTGCCCGCCCTAAAGATTTTAAGAGGGATTGGAACGTTTTTGTTGCCCTAAAGGGCGTAGAACCAAAGGAAGGGTTTTTTTGGGATATTTAGGGGGTGTGTTGGGGGCGTGTGAATGTAGTGGATGTTGGAGGGGGGGAGGTGGGGGGGTAGTATACGTTCTTTAAAGGGCGTTATGGGCGAGGCGGTCGGATCTTGTTTCGGGGGGGAGGGTAAGCAGGGGTTTGTGCTTTGAATGCGGCTTCTCTGACCATAGAGGGGTTTGGTGGATTGGACTGGGGGGATTCCCAAAAGCGTTTCGGGGGGTTATTGGAAATTTTGAATGTTGGGTTTTGGTAAGGGGGGGGGGAGGGAAATTTTTTTTGGAGAGGTTGGGGGGGAAATGGTGGGGGCAACTTTTGGGGGGGGGTGAATTTATTGGGGAAAACGGGGGGAAGGGGAAAAGGGTTTTTATCAGAAACGGGAAGGGGAAGAGGGGGAGATTTCAATTGGGTTTTTAAAAAACCCTTAAGGGGTAAATGTGGAAATGCAAAAAATTATGGGAGGGGGGGGGGTGAGAACAGTGGGAATTGGGGGTTTTTAAAAAATTTATTGGAAATTCAAAATGGAAATTTATGGGCACTCTTCCAGAGGTAGGGTTTTTATGGGGGTCCAAGGTTGTTTGAGGGGCGGGGAAAAAGGAGGGGGGAAATAATGAGCTTGGGGCCCAGGAAATTTGGGAGGGGACATAGGGGGGGGTTTTTGAACAGGGGGTAGGGTTTTAAATCATGATGGTATGGATATGACAAGAGTGGGGGAAGATGGGGGGTTAGGGGAAATTTAAAAGGTTTTTTAAATCTAGACATAATGGGGAAATCGATACCTTTTAAGGGGGGAGTTTTTGAAAATGTTGGGGGGATAGGTAAAAAATTTTGCCGGGGTTTGAGGAAATTCCTTGGTTTTTTGGAAAAAAAGGGGGTTTGGGGGGAAAAACAAACGTAGGTTTTGGGTGTTTGGGGCCAAAAAAATTTTTTTGTACTTACAGGGGATTACGGATATCTTTTGTGGGCATTAAGATCTTGAAAAATTTTTGGGGGGAAAAAAAGGTTTCTTGAAAAAAGTTTGGATGGGGGCTAGGGTGTGCTGGAAATGGTGGGGCGGGGACAACTATTTAAAAGGGAAATGGGGGGGGGGCTGGTGGGGTTTGCTTGGGATTGGAGCCATAGCTTGTGGAGCGTGAGGGTGTGGAAGTTAATGCGGGGAAAAGGGTTTGGGAGGGAAATCGTCATTGGGCAAAGGTTTGAAAGGGAATGGTAGGGTTTTGAAGGAAAGGGTAGTGGGAAACAAGTTAGGGGGGAAAGGGGTTGGGGCAAAGGGTGCCCCTGTGTGGTTTCTTTGGGATTCGGGCCATTTATTAGGGCTGTGGAGGGATGAAGGGAGGGAGTAAAGGAAAGATGAATGGGTGAACTGGGACTGGGATGTGGAGATACCCGGTTTTTAAAAGGTCAAAGGATTTTGAAAGGTGGGTGAATTTGGGAGGGTTTTCGGAAGGGCAAAGGGGAGGGTTAATAGGGAAAAAGTTATGTTTTATAAGGGTGGGGGTAGGGGGGGCCCTTTAAAAGAAGAAGGGGGGCCCCTGGTGGTTTTAATGGGGAAACCTTGGGGGCCCAGGGGGGTTTTCAGAGAAGGGGGATAGGGTTTCTGGGAGAGGGGTTTGGTAATCAGTTACATCACCCTTTTAAGGTTTGATGGTAGCGGGGCTGGGAGGATTTCCCCCTTTGAAAAACTGCATGAAACCCTTTTGAAGGTGCAATCAAAATTTGGGTTGATGGATGTTTATGGGAAGTTTTTGGGGGTTTCTTCCGGATTGCGGGGAGGGTGGGATTTACTGATCAAAAGTTGGGGCAGTTGTTAAACAAAGGGGGGGTAGGGTTGCGGCCTGGTTTGGCATGGGTTCAAGGGGTTTTAGAACGTTGGATGGGGGGTAGAGATGTCCAGTTTGGGGAATGTTAAAATTAATTTTGCAGGGCCCACACGGGGGTAAGATAGGACACTGGCTCGGGTGGGGGTGGGGGGTGGTGCTAAGGTGGGGTATTTTTCCGATGTAGGGTGGAGTCATTAGGGGCCTTTAAAAAAGTTTTGAAGGCAGGGGTAAGGGGGTAATGTTTAAATTTTTTCACAATATTTCCCATCTGGAGAAGTTTTGGCAAATAGGGTGTGCGGAGGGTGGGAGTGTTGTGTTGTGGGGGACATTGACACTGTCTTTCAGGGGTTTTTTTTTTGTGCGGGTTGGAACCAGTGGGGGTGGTTTAGTGGGGTTTTTCGTTTTGGGTGGGGGGAAAGGGGTTTAGCTTTTTAAAGGGCGTTAAGCTTGATGTGGGGGGGGGGGCCGGTGCAGAAAGCAAAGGGTTACGGATTGGGGTATAGTCATGGGTTTACAGAATGTGCAGTAAGGGAGAGAAAAAGGGCACGCAGCGATATTTTATTCGACACAACGGGGGAAAAAGGGCATCCTGGGAAAAGGTGGCATTTAACTTTTCGAGGGAATCGTGCTTCCGTGTCAGGGACTTACGGGGCGTTTCAGTTTAAGGGGTAAAATGAAACTGGTTTTTGAGGTAGCTGGGCGGAAAGAGCTTTTGATTAGTAAATGTGGGGTGTCGGTGTGTAGGGAATGTGTGTCTTGGGGGTGGGGATTTTTTGTATCGTGGCGAGTTTGGATCAGCACATAAACCCGGGTTGTGGGGGGGCGATAAAGTGCTCTCTTTTAATCAGGTGTGTTTTCTGAACTGTTATATGAACAGTCGCTCCGGATTGCTTGACTTACATGTACCTTTAGGGGAAGGTCTCTGTGTTACTAAGGAGGAAATACAATTAATTGTTGTGCACATATTAGGGGGAATCTTTCCACATGATTTTGGAAAACCCTGTGAAAACCGATCCCGGTATTGTGGGCGGGATGTAGGCATTCTGGAAGGAGGGGCCAAAAGGGTTTATTACCCCGGAAAGGTAACCAGGGTTGGTCCCGGGGATATTACGATGCCAGCTGTAATACATAGCGGGTTTGGAGCGCATGGAGTGAGATGTTTATTAAAAATTAACATTTTTTCTTGTGTATGATTTTAAAAAATAAAAATTTTTCGGTGTTATGTACACTGTTAAATATCTAGGGTATATTTATAGTTGGGTTTAAAAATATTATTTTTTATGTTAATGGTCGCCGTGATGGAATATCATGGTTAGGAAAACTCGAGTGGAAGGCATTTTAGGGGGGTCAAGGGGGTGTTTGTGTGAATTTTATATAAAACAAACGTGATGTAAGATGGTTGGTTTGAAAGGGTTTATTGGGCCTCGTGTTTTTCTTGTGTAGGTTACGTACAAGGGAAATTTTAGTCCAGGTATAAGGTTTTCATGTTTGCATGGTAATTTTATTATTTGTTATTGATGTTTTGAAATTTTTGTCATAATGTTTTAAGAATTATAAAATATGTTCCTAAACATATATGTTATAGGTTTGCTAGTGATTATATAATATCATTTTTTGGAGGAGATACGGGTATTGATTATTATAGCATGTCTTTTTGTTATTTTTTGGTAGGATGAATATTTGGACCACAAAAATTTTCTGATGTTTTCTTATGCAGAACACACCTAGGGGGCTCGAAGTGTATATAGGATGTCGGAATGTTTCGCATTTATATGGGTACTGGCTTATGATCGTTTTGGATACCCGTTTGTTAAGGGGTGATGTTTCCTATAATTTTTTTTTTTTTGTAATATTACGTTTTAAAAAAAAAAAAGTTACCCCCAGCAACCCTTCACAAGTACTCCCTTGTACCCCCAGCACCCCCCTTCAACAAATATACCGTTTTGGCCCCCAACCACCCTTTAAAAAACTACCAGTTGTACCTTTCAAACACTTCAAAAAGACACCAGTTGACCCTTAAAAAACCTTTAAAATACTACCTTTTTACCCTTCAGCACACGCCTTCATCAAGCATTCCGCACAACTTCCGATATTCACTCATCTACAACTATTTCAAAATACAAATAATAAATTTTTTGACTAATTTTAAACCCCGTTCAGCTGGGGAAAACAAATAACTTAAGGGTAAAGTTTAAAAAAAGCAATGCTTTCCCCTGTAAATCACCTTTCCCTTGAGTAGATGAGCCCCGGGTGACGCGAGAATTAAAATTAAAACCGTGGGGGCCCCCGAAGAGCTGGGACCCCAAATGGTGCTGTGGCCTAAGTGGTTGGATCCCCAAGTGGGGCTGAGAAAAGATGCCCCTTTTTGGTACTTTTTTTCAACACCTTTTTTTAAATAAACCCTTTCCAGCAATTTTAATCACCCCCTTGGTTGTTCAAAACTCTTTTCCACGCCCTGCCAACACTTCCATAACCCTGTTTAAAGGCATGCCGTCACAAAGGCACTCGCGGGCCGTTTCTAAGTTTTTTGCAACACTTGTAACTTTCAACACTTATCAAAATCGCTCTAGGTGTTTTAACACTTTTTACCCCTTTTTTTTTCAACATTTGTTTGTAACGTTCATCTAACTTTTGTTTTCAAGATTTTTTTAGCACTTTTTACCCAAAATGTTTCAACATTTGTTTTAATTTATAATCAAAACTAATAACGCTATAACGTTTTCAAAATTGTTATCAGCTCTTTAAAAAAAACTTTTTTTACCTGGAGTTTTTTCCCGGAGAGGTTTTTGCGGGTCAACGTCCGCGGCCGGTTGAACCAGATGTTTAGGCACTTTGTGAACACTTTCACAGACACATTGCGATTAAAGCTTAATACTGTCAACTACACGACGGCCATTACTTCTACCCAACGGCAATAGTTCACCACTTGTACGGAGGACAATGATCACTAATATTCAACTAAATTAATCTCTTGGGTGTATGTGTGTGAGAGTAGAGAACTTTCCGGTGGGTGGTATACATAGATACACACTTCAACATATTGGTGAGGATATGTATTATCTTAGTGTCATTTATCCTTGCTGGTTATACACAGCCTAAGCGGGGTTGTTCCTCGGTTGCATGTGACGCCAGACATTGAAGACACCTGTCTGACAACGTCCTCTACCGAGCTGTGTGAAGCTGATCATGGACCACCAGGACTGAGTCGAGGCTTCAGCATTTCCTCTGGAAACCTGTAAATGGTTTTAAGTCGGGCCGACGAAAACGTCGCAAAGCTTCTCTTCCTATGTGTGAATCCCTCTCTCCTATCTTGTGAATCTTTGGACTATGGTTGAGGGGTTCTTGATCTAGGGAATTGGATCTCGTTGCTATCTGTTCCATGAATTGAGAGCCTCAAATACCTTTCCACCCCCCACCATTATGCGCTGTATAATCTTACGGGGTTTAGCGCATCCTCCATGAATATAATTCTCCTTTAAAAAAAACCGGGCGGGTTATTTATATCTTGTCGCCAGTTTCATTAGTATATTAACCAAAGCTATATGCTAATTAGCATTCGTTGCATTCTTGGCGCATGACCAAAGAATAACCAGCTACATTATTCATGTTTGTTGAGTTTGTTGTTTGTTGAAGTTAATGGAGAGACGTATTGGTTGGATTCAGGACCGACCACCAAAATTTTTATTTGGCAAGAATTTTGTGTCTGTGGCTGAAATTTTTTATTACGGGCACCAAGTCTCACACATTATGGGCACCAAGTTCCACACATTAGGCACCAAGTCTCACACATTATGAGGCAACCAAGTCTCAACATTAAGGGCACCAAGTCTCACAAATTATGGGCCACCAAGTCTCACACATTATGGGCACCAAGTCTTACATCATATGGGCACCAAATCTTACATATATGGGCACCAGGTCTCACAACTTTATGGGCACCAAGTCTCACCACTTATGGGCACCAAGATCTCACACATTATGGGCACCAAGTCTCACACATTATGGGCACAAGTCTCACACATTATGGCACCAAAGTCTCACACATTATTGGCACCAGTCTCCACATTATGGGACACCAAGTCTCACACATTATAGGGACAGCAAAGTCTTCACACATTATGGACCCAAGTCTCACACATTATGGGGCACCAAGTCTCAACATTATGGGCACCCAATTCTCACACATTAAGGGCACCAAGTCTCACACATTTGGCACCAAGTCTCCACATTATAGGCACCAAGTCTACAACATTATGGGCACAAGTCTCACACATATATGGGCACAAAAAAGTCTCAACATTATGGGCACCAAGTCTCCACATTATGGGAAAACCAAGTCTCCACATTAAAGGCAACAAGTCTCACCATTATTGGGCACCAAGTCTCACACCATTATTGGGCACCAAAGGTCCTTACATATAATGGGCACCAAGTCTCACACATTTAAGACCATGAGTGTTCACAAGTCTCACACATTAAGGGCACCAAGTCTCACACATTAAGGGCACCAAGTCTCACAACATTAAGGCAAACAAGTCTCACACATTATGTGCACCCAAGTCTCTCCACATTATGGGCACCAAGTCCTCACACATTATGGGCTCCAAGTTCACACCATTATGGGCCACCAAGGTCCTCAACATTATGGCCACCAAGTCTCACAAATTATGGACACCAAGTCTACAACATTATGGCACAAGTCTTACTATATGGGCACGTCTAACATTATGGGCACAAGTCTCACACATTAGGGGCAACAAAGTCTCACACATTATGGGCACCAAGTCTTACATATATTGGCCACCAAGTCTTACATTATAGGGCACCATAGTCTCACATATATGGGCACCAAGTCTCATCATTATGGGCACCAAGTCTCACACAATAAGAGCACCAAGTCTCAACTTATGGCCACCAAGTCTACATATCATGGGCACCAAGTCTCCACATTAGGGCAACAAAGGTTCACATATTATGGGCACCAAGTCTTACATATATGGGAACCAAGTCTTACATTTATGGGCGCCAAGTCCTTACATATATGGGCACCAAGTCTCTCACATTATGGGCACCAAGTCTCACACCATTATGGCACCAAGTCTCACACATTATTGGGACGAAGTCTCACACATTTATGGGCACCATTTGGTCTCCCCACATTATGGGCCACCAAGTCTCAACATCTTATGGACACCAAGTCTCGCCTCACACATTAAGGGCACCAGTCTCACAAATTATGGGCACCAAGTCTCACACATTATGGGCACCAAGTCTCACACATTATGGGCACAAGTCTCCACAAATTAAGGCCACTAAGTCTCACACATTATGGCACCAAGTCTTAATATATGGTCACCAAGTCTCACACTTATGGGACACCAAAGTCTCAACATTAAGGGCACCAGTCTCACCATTATGGGCCACCAAGTCTTACATATATGGGCACGAAGTTTATTATATGGGTACCCAAGTCTCACACATTTTGGGCACCACAAGTCCTCAACATTATGGGCACCAAGTCTCAAATTATGGGCACAAGTCTCACACATTAGGGCACGAAGTCTCACACATTATGGGCACCAAGTCTCACCATTATGGGGCACCAAGTCTTACAATATATGGGCACCAAGTCTCACACATTATGGGCACCAAGTCTTCATCACATTAAGAGCACCAAGTCTCACCACATTATGGGCACCAAGTCTCACATATATGGGCACCAAGTTTTTACATATATGGGGCACCAAGTCTTTCAATATGGGCCCAAGTCTCACACATTAATGGGCACCAAGTCCTCTCACATTTAAAGGGCACCAAGTTACATTATGGGCACCAAAGTTCAGACATTATGGGACCAAGTCTTACATATATGGTCACCATGTCTTACATATATGGGCACCAAGGTCTTACATATATGGGCACCAAGTCTCAAACATTCCCCTATGCCGCAGCACCAAGTCTCACACTTATGCCCCCCGCCGCACCCAAGTGTCTCCCACAAAGTTATGGACGCTACAACCATCTACGCCTGACTCACACATTCCCCAGAGAGAGAGATAGATCCAACGTCTCACACATTATTGGCACCATGTCTCACACATTAAGGGCGCCAAGTACTCACACTTATGGGCAACAAGTCTCACACATTATGGGCACCAAGTCTCACCATTAAGTCGAACAAGTCTCTCACATTATGAAGGGTAACCAAGTCTCACACATTGTGGGCATCAAGTCTTAATATATGGGCACCAAGTTCACACATTATGAGGCACCAAGTCTCCACATTAAAGTCACCAAAGGTCTCACACATTATGGGCAACAAGGTCTTACATATATGGGCACCAAGTCTCACACATTATGTGACACCAAGTCTCACACATTAAGGGCACCAAGTCTCACACATTATGGTGTCACAAAGTCTCACACATTATGGGCACCAAAGTCTCACCCATTATGGGCACCAAGTCTCACACATTTTGCGGCACCAAGTCTCACACATTTGGACACCAAGTCTCACACATTTGAGTAGGGGCAACCTGTCTCACATATTATGGGCACCAAGACTCACACTTATGGGCACCCAAGTACTCACACATTATCGGGCACCAAGTTCACACATTATGGGCACCAAGTCTAACACATTATGGGCACAAGTCTCACACATTATGCACCAAGTCTCACAACATTATGGCACCAAAATCTCACACATTTATAGGCACCAAGTTTCCACACATTATGGGCACCATGGGTCTCACACATTATGGGCAAACAAGTCTACAACAATTATGGACCCCATATCTCACACATTGAAGGGACCAAGTCTCACACATATGGGCCCAATGTCCCACACATTAAAGGGCACCAAGTCTCACAACATTATGTGGCAACAAGTCTCACACAATATTGGCACAAAGTCTCCACATTAAGGGCACCAAGTCTCAAACATTATGGGCACCAAGTCTCACACATTAAGGGCACCATTTCTCTCACATTAAGGGCACCAAGCTCCACAACATTATGGGCCCCAAGTCTCACACATTATGGGCACCAAGGTCTCACACATTAAGGCACCCAAGTCTCACACATTATGGGCACAAAGTCTTACATTATATGGGCACACAAGATCTCACACATTATGGACACCAAGTCTCACACATTAAGGGACACCAAGTCTCACACATTATGGGGCACCGAGTCTTACATATATGGGCACGGAAAGTCTTATATATGGGTACCAAGTCTCACACATTATGGCACCAAAGTCTCAACATTATAGGCACCCATGTCCTCACACATATGGGCACCAAGTCTCACCAACATTATGGGCACAAGTCACCAACATTATGGGCAACAAGTCTCCACTTATGGGCACAAGTCTTACATATATGGGCAACCAAGTCCTCACACATAATGGGCACCAAGTCTCACACATTAAGGCACCAGTCTCACACATTATGGGCACCAAAGTCTTACATATATGGGGCACAAGTTTTACATTAGCGCCCCCCCCCCCCCCCCCCCCCCAATGCACCAAGTCTTTCATATATGGGCACCAAGTCTCACACATTATGGGCACCAAGTCTCACCATTTATAGGGCACCAAGGTTCTCACATTTAAGGGCACCAAGTCTCAGAATTATGGGCACCAAGTCTTACATATATGGGCAACCATGTCTTACATTTATGGCACCAAGACTTACATCTATGGCACAAAGTCTCACCACATTATGGGCACCAAGTCTCACACATTATGGGCACCAAGTCTCACCAACATTATGGGCACCAAGTCCTCACACCATTAGGGGCACTAAGTCTACACTTATGGGCACCATGTCTCACCATTAAGGGCGCCAAGTCTCAATTATGGGGCAACAAGTCTCACACAATATGGGCACCAAGTCTCATACATTAAGGGCCCAAGTTCACACATTATGGGCACCAAGTTCACACATTATGAGGCAACAAGTCTTACATATTGGGCACCAAGTCTCACACAAATTATAGGCACCAAGTCTCACACATTACCTGTGCACCATAGTCTCACACATTATGGGGCACAAGTTTACATATATGGGCACTAAGTTCCTCACACATTTATGGACACAAAGTCTCACACATTAAGGGGCACCAAGTTCACACATTATGGCCACAAAGTCTCACACATTATGGGCACAAGTCTCACCCATTATGGGCACCAAGTCTCACCACTTATGGGCACCAAGTCTCAACCATTATGTGAACACCAAGTCTCTCACAATAAGGGCACCAAGTCTCACATATTATGGGACCAAGTTCTCAACATTATGGGCACCAAGTCTCAACACATTATGGGCACCAAGTCTCACACATTATGGGCACAAGTCTCACACCTTATGGGCCACTCCAAGTCTCACACATTATGGGCACCAAGTCTCACACATTTTATGGGCACCCAAAATCTCACATTATAGGCACAAGTCTCACACATTTATGCGGCACCAAGTTCACACTTATGGGCACCAAGGTCTCACACATTATTGGACCCAATGTCTCACACATTAAGTGCACCAAGTCTCACACATTATGGGCCACCAGGTCCCACACATTAGGGGCACCAAGTCTCAAACATTATGGGCAACAGTCTCACACAATTATTGGCACAAGTCCCACACATTAAGGGCACCATGTCTCACACATATGGGCACCAAGTCTCCCACACATTAAGGGCCACAATTCTCTCACATTAAGAGGCACCAAGTCTCACACATTATGCGGCACCAAGATCTCTCACATTATGGGCACCAAGTCTCACCACATTATGGGCACCAAGTCTCACAGATTATGGGCACCAAGTCTCACACATTATGGGCGCAAAGTCTCACACATTATGGGCACCAAGTCTCACACATTAAGGGCACCAAGTATCATGTGGGAGTTCGAATACGTGGATTAGGTAAAGAAATTACTCACGTAGGCTGGTAGTACGTATATTACAAGATAAGGTCGGGTTGAGCCCTTACAGCGTGAACTGCCTCCTTGCTCACACTCCTAACACTGACTGACTGGCCGCCCACGTACCCATATGAGGGTCTTTGAATAATGCCAGGTCAGCTCAATATGAATAGACAGTGACTCCGGCATGGACGGTTGGTCGTGAGTCAACTGGCACAGTGGTTACTGGTAACTGGTTACTACTACTGAGAGCTCGGCGACGCTAACGTTATGTGTCCCGACATACAACTAATACCAAACTAGAGATGGCAGGTATAGGCTTGGGCTTGATTCTATACAATGTCAAAGTACACATACAATTAAACTTGTATCACTTTACTAGTCGAACATTGGATGGAAGCTTACTTGACTGAACTGGAATGCAAAATACCATATGGCTATACTATTGTACAACTTAAAACTCAACAAATTAACAAACGAACTCACCGTTGAGATTACAAGTGATAAAAATGAAAAAAATTTTGATCGATCTGATCTGTATTCATGTGATCTATCGGATTCGAGGAAGGAATAAATACAAAGAAGAGTGTTTAAACAGAAAGAGAAGATTCGGTGCACTCAAATCTTAGACTGTTAACTCTCGAATGCGGAGGGAACATGAAAACCAAAAAAAAATTCTTGAATACTGATAAGTGACACTGTAATTATTCATCTATACAGGTTATTTACATTTAAACCCCAACTTGCTAGGGTGAGATTGACATATGCAGCATGGGTGTCATCTCTGGGGAGGATCAAACTCTGGAGCATTGGCTAAATCATGCTTGTATTTGAGGCAATCTGAATTGGAAGTTACAAAATGATTACTTGAGGATTTTCTCAAGACCTGTCGTGTACGTAGGGAAATAACGTACATTCAGGTTGATCGTTCTGACTGAGTATCAGAGGAGAGAGAGTACAGGATCAGGTGGATTGTCAGAGTCTGTCACATTAGTCTGGGTTGAACATATTATCATCACATACTAACTTCATATGATCTAAATGCGATTCTTTATTACGGACCAGTACTAATCTCTCTATACTTATACTTATTACCAGTGATATGTTCAATACTCGATAAGGGACCAATAAAACTTTTGATCAAGCTTTGGCATTGCAGACGTTTTGTTTAAGTTAATCAGCATAACTCTCGAACCTACTTTGATTTTGGATGGCTTTGCTCGAGTGGTTTGCGGACTCTTGTAAAATTCTGCTGTTGATTTATGAAGTGTTTCACGGATTCTTCTAAAAACACTTTTGAGCTAAGCTGGTACGAGTTGCTATGAAATCATCGGGTTTATTTGGGTTTCGGATTAGAATATAACATCTCATAAGGCCAAAAGTTTATCTACACATACAATGCTAATGGGAGTGTCACCTAGTAGAAACATTGTAAGCAGAATTTATAGCACACTGCACCATCGGTATAACTTCATCCCAAGTTTCACTGTTGGGATTGATAGTTGGCTCTCAAGACATCATGTACTTTTATTATTGGTTCGTTCGCTAAACCATTGTGGCTGGATGATGAGGAACAATGGTCTGGATTTAGAGATCTTGTCAAGGTACACAAATTTTCAAGATCTCATTACAGAATTCACCTCCCTTATCTCCCCCGTTACTAGGGAATTAGGGTGTTATTATGCCTGCAGATTAATGCGTTTCTTTAACGCTTTACTACTGTTCGGCTAGAGTCTTATCTGCAATAGGAACTAACTCACAATTCTGGTATTGAAATGGTATACATAACACACAGTGTTTGTTGCCTTGGAGGGAACATTGGAAATTAGTTAAACAAATCTAGCGCAACTCTTTCCCAAGGTTTCGCTAGTAGTTGGATATACCTTGGATTGGGTTAGGACCATTAGCATTGCCTTTATGTTGCATGCAGACACTACAATTTCTTAACATACTCAGAAATATCAGTTGCCATACGAGGCCAAAAGTTTTCAATCTGGCTTGTTTTACTGACACGATCCCTACCAGGGTTGTGCAACACAATGGTACATCGTGAACTAGCTGAAAGGCTACTATTCACTAGTGACTGTGGAATTACTAAACTGTAAACTCTCTCTGTGGAGTACCCAACTCGGCTGTTCGATTACAGTAATCTTGGTTCATGACAATAGTCACTGATGGGTGCTGGGTGGCTTCACAGTCAGAATAAGATCTTCCGGAGGCACGATCGATCACACAAGACCCTGGGATCTGTTCGTTGAGCATTCTTTACATCTTCAGCTCTAAATGGGGGTCTGGCAGTTACTATACTAACATGTCGCGATTAAAGGCATCTGCGACTACATTGATTGCCTTGCCAGGTAAATGCTCAAAGGTGGGATAGAACTCTTGGGGATAGTCAAGGTCATCTGGCTAACCTTCCAGTAGGTTGTTGTTCTTGATAAGTGTTATCAGTGGAGCATGGTCTGTCTAGACATGAACAGAGTACTGATAAATAATGTCTCGGAGAAGTGCTTTAAAGACCATACTATTGCTAAAGCTTCTTGCTCACGTTAATTGTATAAATACGTTCAGACTTCGTAAGGACTCGGCTAGCAAAATTGCAAACTGCGTTTGTACTTCGCACGGTCTTCTGAGCTAGTACGGCACCTGTGCCAATTGAAAACTAGCATCAGTTGTCAGATAGAAGGCTTAGATAAATCTGGAAATTTCAAAATTGGAGCAGATGTTAGCTTTTCTTTAGAGTGTTGAATGCTTCTTTCTTGATGGAAAGGTCCAAACAAAAGGAGCATCTTTCTTAAGCAACTCAGTTAGAGGAGCAGCTTATGGGAAGAAAAATTGGCAATGAAGGATCTATAAAACACTGCTAAGCCCACAAAGGATTCTTACGGCCATCAGCAGTTTGGGAGTTGGAAAATTTTTAGTCTGCAGTTACTTTACTTTGGTCAGTCGTAACCCTTAGGTGTTGACTACGGGACCAAGAAACTTAATTTCTGATCTGAAAAAATTGACATTTAGACAGTTTGATCTTTTAAATTGGCTTCTTCAAGCTTACAAGTACTACATCAAGTTCTTTTCAATGTGTGTATCCACGTCTTTAGACATGACGATTTACGTCATCTAAGTACACCATAAGTTGCATTACCTATGAGACCTTAAAGATATTAGTCATGAGCCTTGAGAAACGTGATAGGGGAGATCGTAATCCAAATGCCATACGGAGGAAGTGATTAATGACCTGTAGGAGTGGAGAATGCAGTAAGCTCTTGGCTGTCCTCGTGAAGAGGGCTTGCAAAACCCTTGTAACAATCTAGGGTTTGAAAGACTTTGTTATTCTCCGATATTACGTATAAAAGATCACCAGTATGGAGTGGATAGCGTCTGGAAATGGTTTTTCGCGTTTAACTTCCTAAAGTCAATCACTGGGCGCCCAAGCATATACCACCTTCTTAGGTACTGTATCACGGGTGCATTCCAAGGGGAAAATTGCTAGGTTGCAATAACTCTATCATCAAGCATTTGATTGATCAATTCTACTCACTTAGGTGGTAGTACGTATTAATTAAGATAAGGTGGGATGGCCCTTACTGCCGTGACCTGCTCCTTGCTCACACTCCTAACACGACTGACTGCGCCCACGTACCCATATGGGGTCTTTGAATATTGCAGGTGCAGCTTCAATATGAATAAGACAGTGACTCAGGCCAGGGACGGTTGGTCGTGACGTCATGGCCATGGTTGGTAACTGGTTACTAATACTGAGACAAGTCTCACACCTTATGGGCACCAAGTCCATCACATTATGGGCCACCAAGTCTCACACTTATGGGCACCAAGTCTCACACATTATGGGCACCAAGTCTTACAAATATGGGCACCAAGTCTCACACATTATGGGCACCAAGTCCTCACACATTTAAGGGCTCCAAGTCTCACACATTATGGGCACCCAAAGTCTTACGTATATGGGCCAACAAGTCTACATTATGGGGTACCAAGTCTCACACATTATGGGCACCAAGTCTCACACATTTATGGGCACCAAGTCTCACAACATTATGGGCACCAAGTCTTACATATACGGGCACAAGTCTCACAACTTTATGGGCACCCAATTATCACACATTAATGTGCACAAGTCTCACAACATTTTGGGCACCAGTCTCTACATATATGGGCACTATCTCCACATTATGGGCACTTGTCTCACACATTATGGGCACCAAGTCTCACACATTATGGGCACCAAGTCTCACACATTATGGGCATCAAGTCTTACATATATGGGCACCAAGTCTCACACATTATGGGCACCAAGTCTCACATTATATAGGGCAGCAAGTCTCACACATTATGGGCACCAAGTCTCACACATTTTCATTTTATGGGCACGAAGTCTCACACATTATGGGCACCAAGTCTTACATATATGGGCACCAAGTCTCACACATTATGGGCACCAAGTCTCACACATTTTGGGCCAGCCTTGGCACAGTCTCACACATTATAGGCACCAAGTCTCGCACATTATGGGCACCAAGTCTCACATTATGGGCACCAAGTCTCACACATTATGGGCACCAAGTCTTACATATATGGGCACCAAGTCTCACACATTATGGGCACCAAGTCTCACACATTATGGGCACCAAGTCTCACACATTATGGGCACCAAGTCTTATATATATGGGCACCAAGTCTCACACATTAAGGGCACCAAGTCTCACAGATTATGGGCACCAAGTCTCACACATTATGGGCACCAAGTCTCACACATTTTGGGCACCAAGTCTCACACATTATGGGCACCAAGTCTCCCACATTATGGTGGGCACAAGTCTCACACATTATGGGCACAAGTCTCACACATTATGGGCACCAAGTCTTATATATATGGGCACCAAGTCTCACACATTAAGGGCACCAAGTCTCACACATTATGGGCACCAAGTCTCACACATTTTGGGCACCAAGTCTCACGCATTAAGGGCACCAAGTCTCACACAATTATGGGCACCAAGTCTTACATATATAGGCACCAAGTCTTACATATATGGGCACCAAGCCTCACACATTATGTTTACCTGGGTTTACTGGAGAGAGTTCCGGGGGTCAACGCCCCGCGGCCCGGTTTGTGACCAGGCCTCCTGGTGGATCAGAGCCTGATCAACCTGGCTGTTACTGCTGGCTGCACGCAATCCAACGTACGAGCCACAGCCCGGCTGTCAGGTACCGACTTTATGTGTTTGTCCATTGCCAGCTTGAAGACTGCCAGGGTCTATTGGTAATCCCCTTATGTATGCTGAGAGGCAGTTGAAACAGTCTTGGGCCCCTGACACTTATTGTATTGTCTATTAACAATGCAAGTGACACCCCTGCGTTTATTGGGGGGATGTTGGATCGTCTGCTGAGTCTTTTGCTTTCGTTGTGAGTGATTTTCCTGTGCATAGTTCGGTTAACTAGTTCCTCTAGGATTTTGCAGGTGTATACTAATCATGTATCTCTCCCACCTGCGTTCCAGGGAGTACAGGTTCAGGAACCTCAAGCGCTCCAGTAATTGAGGTGTTTTATCTCTGTTATGCGCGCCGTGAAGGTTCTCTGTACATTTTCTAGGTCAGCAATTTCACCTTGCCTTGAGAGGTGCTATTTAGTGTGCAGCAATATTCCAGCCTAGATAGAGACAAGCGACCATGAAGTGTGTCATCATGGTACTCTGATGGGCACCAAGCTTCACACATTATGGGCACCAAGTCTACACATTATGGGCCCAGCTCATACACCTACCAACTCGTCCAGCAATATTATGCTTAACTTGAATAGATGTGACTGATGTACAATAACTTAGCAGTGCCATCATAATTACCTTATCAGAATATTCAGGTCACCTTCTCAGATCATTTTTTTGTTTTAGTATTGGATATTATGTCTGAAAAAGTTATTGGCTCATTGTGTATTCATTAAGCTTCTTTTATATATAAACGACAGAAAGTACCGGCAATTAATTTTGTTAGCCAATCACCATCGTCGTTATAAGCTGGGTTAGTTCTTTCATGTTATGAAACTGATTTTAAATTAAACTCACTGATTTTTATGTACGAAGTAAAGTACTACACTGATTTTATTACTAAAAGCATTACTCCCCTGATGTTTATGTACTAAATGTCATGAAACCAATGATTTTTTAAGTACTGATGTAAATGAAACAAACAAAAATGTTATTACTAATTTCATGTCCAACACTGATGTTATGTACTGATGTATGAAATTTAACACAAAATTTAAATTTTCCACACTTGATATTTTACTGATTTTCTTTGTACTACCCCCTGATTTAATGTACAAATTATGAAATTGATGTTATGTCCCTGATTTTAAAATGTACAAACACTGATTTTATGTCCCTGGAAGTCATGTACTAAAAAAATTTATTTTTATGTACTGATTTTAAAGGGAAATACACTAAATTTTTGTATTAAATTTTCACGTACTATATTGTTTGTTGAAAAAGGGTTTTTTTAACCAACTAAAAATATAATTTATAAAATTTAAATATAGGGAACATTAGCCCCAAAAAAGAAAAGCAAAATCTTTAACAAAAAGGCCGCCCCTGCAGACGGGGGTTTTAAATTTGGTTGTCATGATCACCCTCCAAGGGGCCCCGGGAATAGATCATATTATGCAAAAAAAAATTTAAACCCCAAAAGGGGTTTTAATTTCAGCAATTTAAATTCACTGATGGTGAAAAAATTTTAATTGCTTTGGACTCAAAAGCCCCGCACCAAACTGCCAAACTAAAAGGGTTAATTACAAATCCTTGCGACTCAAGAACTGCAAAATTTCCCCCGTATTTTCCCAAAAAAATTCGTAAACCTACCTTGCTTGTAGCGTGAGCTACGGTGTTTTTCACCCCTTCGACAGTTTTCCCGGTGACTTAAATAGAAGCTGAAGTGCCCCTTGGATTTTCCCACGTCTTCCTTGTCTAAAATACGCCCCATTGGTACATATTTTCCCACAAGCATTTTCTTTATTGTTAAAAAATCTTATCATGAAAAAAGTGATCACACTTCTCTTAGTGTTTTTTGGGTTTTGTATGAAAACCGCGTTTTTTCACACAAACCCGAAACGTTTCCCATTTGTTCTTTTTTGGGTTATCCGGCATCATTTGTCCACTCTCAGTAGGTCAAAAAAAAAATCTAAAGGGACCCCCAACAATCCCCCATGCCGTACTGCCCCCAGCAAAAAGGGAAAAGCTGACCAAGTACTTTTGCTTCCCTGCCACTTCCCCCGGGAAAAGCAAAACAGAATTTTTTAAATTTGGCGGGGGTCTTAACCCAAAAAGACAAACAATGTCCACTTCTTTACTATGGTAATAAAGGGGAAAATAAAAAGGTTTTCCCCTTTTTTGCCTGCTAAAGGTAAGAGATTGCCCGTCTCTTATTAAACTACATTTTTGAACATGGACCGCACGGGGGTGGGCCCGCTTGACACCCCGCATACGGTATTTAAATCAGGGATCAATTACTCACTGTAGCATTAAAAAAGGGAACGCTTCCCCCTTTTCTGATTTTAATGAAAACAACACTGATTCTTTGAAACAAAACATTTGATGTTATAAAACTGATGCTATGAAACGATGTTTTTAAAACACGGGATGTTAGGGTACTGTTTCAAATTGTGCTCCCATTAAAATTTTAAAATTTGATGTAAATAAACAACCCCTGATACCCCATGCACTAAAACCTAAATGTTTTAACTAATGCCCTTAACTAAAATGATGAAAGTACTACATGAAATATTTTACTAACGTATTTTTTTACACCGAGGGTTATTTATCCCCCCGATGTTCCCTTTTACTTTTATGTACTACACTGATTTTTATGTAGGGATTTCCTGAAACTACACTGATTTTAAATTAAATGATGTCCTGTACTCACTGATGTTAGTACTAATTTTATGCCCACACTGATGTCATGAAAAACCTACACTGCGTTATGACGATGTTTTGGTACTACGGTGATGTTATGCACTGATGGCATGCACGAAAAATTTGAAATTAAGAACTAAAATGCATGTACTAAAAGGGGATGAAATTTGTACTGATTTTGTACACAGTGATGTTTTTCCCTGATGTAAATGAAATCCCACTAATGTTATGTCCCCTAAAGCCCATTTTCCCTCCACAAAATGTTATGTACTGATTTTAAGAAACTACACTGGTTATGTACTGTTTCCATGTTTTACATTAAAGTTATGTACTACATGATGTTATTTTCCGTTATTTTTTCTACATGATGAAAATGTAAAAGTTATGAACTCCACTGTTTTAAAGAAATTGAGTAAAGTACCACTGATGTTGTGTCCCACTCTTATGTACTACACGGGTTTTAAATTTTACTGATTTCTTGTGGGTAAAAACCTTAAAGTTTTTTGAAACCTGATTTTTTTAAAACAAAAACTGATGTTATTATTGTGTCAGGGAAAACTATTTCTATTTTAAAGTAAAAGGGTTATGTTACTACACGATTTTATGTACGGGTGTCGTTTACTACATTGATGTTATGTACACTGTCATGTATACAATAAAGTTTATTCCCTAAAAGTCATCCCTTCCACTGATTTTTATGTACTAATTTTAATGTACTCACTGATTTTTGTTTTAAATGCCCCTGTAAAAACAAAGGATATTTTTGTACCACTTTTTCCTGAAAATACACTGATGTTAGTACTGACGCCCATGTGCAACACTAAATGGAAAAGTATTTCCGCTGAGGTTTTTGTAATAAATATGTACAAACACTGGGGTTCTGTACGATTCATTACTACACCGATGTTATGTACACTGATGTCATGTACTACACCGATGTTATGTACACTTATGTCATGTACTAAAACGTGTTATGTACTGATGTCATGTACTACACTGACGTTATGTCACTGATGTTATGTATTACACTGATGTTATGTCTGATGTCATATATCACTGATGTTATGTACTGAATGTCATGTACTGCACTGATGTTATGTACTACACTGATGTTATGTACTGACTTTATGTACTGTCATATACTACAATGATGCTATGTACAATTTTATGGACATCAGTATAGTACATATCACTCAACGCAGAAAAAAGTATATTAGGTCACTGGAAGAAAAATTTTAAAAAACATACGAATTCTTCCATGCGGAAAAAATCTTTTATTTCGCCCAAAGTTTCAATAG
The DNA here is from genome assembly GCF_026875155.1 of Cherax quadricarinatus. Lineage (NCBI taxonomy): Eukaryota > Metazoa > Arthropoda > Malacostraca > Decapoda > Parastacidae > Cherax > Cherax quadricarinatus. The sequence continues at coordinate 5,021,114 of NC_069473.1, forward strand.
TATTAATAACAAACAAAATTTCCCATACGTGATGGATTATTTCCAGTTGAAAAATACGACAAAAAATTGTAACATTCCCAAAAAAGTTTAAATTAAATGCTGAATTTAAGATTAAAAGATGATGATGGCGAAATGTGAGGTGGAACTGATGTCCATCAGCTGGTGAAGACTGTCCTCAACTGGCGTCCATCAGCGTGGTGAAGACTGTCCTCAACTGGCGTCCATCAGCGTGGTTGAAGACTGTCCTCAACTGATGTCCATCAGCGTGCTGAAGACTGTCCTCAACTGATGTCCATCAGGCGTGCTGAAGACTGTCCTCAACTGATGTCCATCAGCATGCTGAAAACGTTCTCAACTGATGTCCATCAGCATGCTGAAGACTGTCCTCAACTGATGTCCATCAGCGTGCTGAAGACTGACCTCAACTGATGTCCATGAGCATGCTAAGACTGTCAACTGATGTCCATCAGCATGCTGAAGACTGTCTCAACTGATGTTCGATCAGCGTGCTGAAGACTGTCCTCAAACTGATGTCCATCAGCATGCTGAAGACGTCCTCAACTGATGTCCATCATCGTGCTGAAGACTGTCCTCAACTGATGTCCATCAGAGTGCGAAGACTGTCCTCAAAATGATGTCCATCAGCGTGCTGAAGACTTGTCCTCAACTGATGTCCATCCAAACGTGCTGAAGACTGTCCCCAACTGATGTCCATCAGCGTGCTGAAGACTGTCCTCAACTGATGTCCATCAGCGTGCTGAAGACTGTCCTAAAATGGCGTCCATAAGCATGCTGAAGACTGTCCTCAACAGATGTCCATCAGCATCTGAAGACTGTCCTCAACTAGTGTCCATCAGCATGCTGAAGACAGCGTCCTCAACTAGTGCCTAACAGCATGCTGAAGACAGCGTCCTCAACAGTGTTTAACACATGCTGAAGACAGCGTCCCAACTGGTGCCACACATGCTGAAAACAGCGTCCTCAATGGTGCCCCTCCCGCATCTGAAGCACCTCCCAACTGGGGGCCATCAGCATGCGAAGACAGCTCCTCAACGGTGTCCATC
>NC_069473.1:5022677-5093591 GCF_026875155.1 Cherax quadricarinatus
CTTTGTGAAATCTTTAGAAAAGTTGTGCAACCGGCTGTTGGGAAGAATTATAATTTTGTTGGGAGTGGTGTTGGTGCGTGGAGAATTAATGATCTGAAGAGCTCTTTTCTTGCAACTATAAACACCTAACTCATCTCGGCCGAGATTTCAATACCTTCTACAACCACACTGGCCAAGGCAAACCAGACATCATTCTGGCAAACCGAGCCAGCTCTCTATTTCAACACTACATCTCACCTGGCCCTATTACAGGCTCTGATCACATCCCAGTCATCTTACACATCTCCTCCAACCCTATCCTCATCCCGGCCACACCTTCCTTCTCCTACAAGAACGCTGACTGGGATGCTTTCAAACAACACAGACATTATTAACCTCACCTATGACTACAACAACAAACCTATCTCTGACATCGATACTCAACTTGATCTCATCCAGGACACCATTACACAAGCAGCCAACATCGCAATACCAAAGAAAACTCACACCACTCGTTATTCCTTCAAACCGTCACTCATAACAAGAAGACTAATTATCTGCTACCACCACCGCTTCACCTACAACACAGATTTAATCAGGTTCGATTAGATCTCACTTACCTTAGAAACAACATTTTACACAGCCTAGACCAAGACCACAACAATCACTGGTCACAACTCATACAACAAGCAGACAAACAGCGTATTAAAAACACTAAAGCCTTCTGGAACTTTATCAAAAAAATCAGAGGCACAACTCCCACCAACAAATTCAAACACATCACCCACAACAACACACATCTCAGACCCGCAGGATGCTACCAACATCTTCCACCCTCACCCACCTCACCCTAACGTTATTCAACACATTCAGAACATAGAACACTGGAACACTGCACGCACACACACAAGAAACACCACCAGACAGCCACATACATCTAGACTCTCTTACCTCCTCCCAAGAACTCGACACTCCTTTCACCAACACAACATTAAAACTCTCCTCAGACACCTTCCTCACAAGTCTCCTGGTGCCTCTGGCCTAAACCATATTATCCTAAAACACCTTCCTGACTATCATTACTGCCTACACAAACCTCCTCAATGCCTCCCTTGCCTCTGGATACTTCCCTTCCCTCTTCAAAGCTGCTACTGCTATCCTCCTTCCTAAACCCAATAAAGACCACTCTGATCCTAGAAACTATCGCCCTATCAGCCTCCTCGAAACTTTAGGAAAACTCTGAAAAACTCATCAACCATCACCTTCGCAGATACCTGGAACACAACTCTCTACTTTCTGATGGCCAGTTTGGCTTCAGAACACACAGATCCACACAGGATGCCATTAACATCATTCTCAACTACATCCACATGAACACAAAACAAAGAAACAGGACAGCCCTGGTTGCAAAAGACGTTGAAAAAGCTTTTGACACTGTCTGGCACCAAGGGCTCAAGTACAAACTCTGCACTAACTTTAACCTCCTCACACTACTCGTAAACTCCTCTGCAACTCTAGACGGCCCGTACCATGAGAATAAAATTCCAAGGCTGTTACTCTGACTACTTCACACTAAATGCCGGAGTACCCCAGGGATCTGTCCTCTCCCCTACCCTCTACATTTTATACACTAACGACATTCCAACACCTGTATACCAAAACCTCCATCACACTAGCCTAAAGCAGACGACATTACAAACTTATCACTCATGCCAATATAGATACACTCACACACAAAACACAAAATGAGGTCGACATGATAGCCATCTGGGAACAAAAATGGAGGATCAAAACCAATGCAGCTAAATCCAGCATTACATATTTTGACTACAGAAAACGTGATCCTCCATTACCTGTCGAGCTCAGAACAGCTGACACCCGCACTTACATCCCCATCACACAATCTGTCACTGTCCTTGGCGTTAATCTTGACTACCTTCTACGCTTACACGGACACATTCACTGAAGGCATGCAATAGCTAATAAGGCCCTTGCGGGCCTCTACAAGCTGAAACAAGCCTCTCAACGCACCAAACTACACTTCTACAAATCCCTAATACGTCCTCTGATAACTTACTCTCCTCTAGCCCTCTCTTTTGCAGCAAAAACAAACTTAAACTGCAGCGTGTCCAGAACAAGGCGCTGCGCTGGGTGCTTGATGTCAGATGGGAGGACTTCGCCACAAGCGAGTCTCTCCATGCCCAATTAGACATCCCTGCGCTGAATCTGTACTGGAAGACGCTCAGTGACAGACAGATAGACAAACTTGAGACACGACATGACTACTGGACCTCTCTCCTTGACGAAGACATTCGCAGACCCACAAACCAACAACCTTTTCTACTCCTTGCATGATCCTGCTCCTAACTCTATTTACAAATAACCTTGGATTCTCCGCGAGGTACCTTCTCTGACAGGTACCATTCTCTGACCCACGTTCGCCTTAGCTTTTGGGTTAATTTAAGACATGGCTCAGTTCTACACTCCACTCTAGCGCTAAACTTCGCCTGTCCCTTCCTCCCCGTTCACCCCACCGGAGTCCCAACAGAAGAGCTTGAATTTCTCTTCTCAGTATCTGTCCCTCGATCGCCTTCGCTGCTGGGTTAAGTCCTGGCTCTATTTCTACGACTAAGAACACTCCTCTCCAGCACTATTCTTCGTCTGTCCCGTCTTCCCCGCTCATCCCATTTGGGATCTTATCTGAACTTTCGTTCGTTCGTTGCCTTGGGCACCGTCCCCGTCACTTCTCAAGGGTTGGCTATCTTAGGGACTCACCTTCAGAAGTCATCCGACGTATTAATAGGAATAACACGCTTTTTTCACAGCATATATTCGTCATGTTGCCCTGCAACATGAAGATAAAACTAAGAATTCGGGTCACGGATACCCAAAAATCCAAGAGGGACATACTAGATTGTATTTGTTAAAATAACACTGTTGCGCCTGTGGATGTATTCCATACTTACTCTGGTGCAGCATTTGTACTCTCCTCTGAAGGAGAGCTGCTCCAGCTGCTCATGAATGATGTTCTGGAAAAAATGTGGGTATAATCCTCATTCCACCAGACACTAAGTGCCAGGTGCCCAAGATTGTTCAACTGCCTCCCAGCATACATAAGGGGGATTACCAATAGATCCCTGTCTGTCTTCAAGCAGGCACTGAACAAGCACCTAAAGTCGGTACCTGACCAGCCGGGCTGTGGTTCGTACGTTGGATTGTGTGCAGCCAGAAGTAACGCCCTGGTTGATCAGGCCCTGATCCACCATGAGGCCTGGTCACAGACCGGGCCGCGGGGGCATTAACCCCCGGAATTCTCTCCAGGTAAACTCCCGACAGTTACCAGGCACAGTGCACTGTATTTGTTGAACGCATCAACAGTTTCACGCGTGACTGCCAAAGTTTGCCAAAAGTTCAAACACAAACTAATCCTAGAGACACCGGAAGGAGCCAAAATCATGTCAAAATGGTATGAAATGTTTTGATACCAGGTATACACTAGACCAAATCTCCATGGAAAGGTTCGTCACTTACTCACTGGCCATAACACACAAATCTGCTCTTGTGAGCATGTTTTCAGGGAATGCCATCCCCCCTCCCCAACAGGAACCTGGACTGTACCTTGAGAGGGTTTCGGGAGTCAACACCCCCGCAGCCCGGTCTGAGACCAGGCCTCATGGTGGATCAGGGTCTGATCAACCAGGCTGTTACTGCTGGCCGCACGCAAGCTAACGTACCAATCACAGCCCGGTTTGTCAGGTACTGACTTTAGGTGCCTGTCCAGTGCCTTCTTAAAGATAGCCAAGGGTCTATTGATAATCCCCCTTATGTATGCTGGGAGGCAATTGAACAGTCCTGGACCCCGGACACTTATTGTGTTGTCTCTCAGTGTACTCGTGGCGCCCCTGCTTTTCATCGGGGGAATGTTGCATCTCCTGCCGAGTCTTTTGCTTTCATTTGGAGTGATTTTCGTGTGCAGGTCTGGTACCTTCCAAGTGTATATTGTTATGTATCTCTCTCGCCTGCATTCCAGGGAATACAGATCAAGAACCTTCAACCGTTCCCAGTAGTTTAGGTGCCTTATCGTACTTGTGTGTGCTGTGAAAGTTCTTTGTACACTCTCCAGGTCAGCAATATCTCCAGCCTTGAAGGGGCCGTTAGTGTAGAGCAGTATTCCAACCTAGAGAGCACAAGCAATTTGTAAAGAGCAACACCACGCTGTCTTCCCTAGCTACCGCATCAGGAAATCTACAATCCAGCAAATTCTGGACGGTAAGAAACAAGCGAGCTCCAAGAAAGTCACTCCCCAAGCACCACCTATGTTCCAGGACTCCTCCCCTTATCTACGTGGTTCTGGTGGAACTACTACTGCCACCTCTACCAACTATAATGCTAGAACGTCTGTCCCTTCTGTAGTCCCAAACCCTAACCCCAGCATGCACTAAGCCCAAGGACCATCATCCAACCCTATGTCCCCCATGTCCTCAGAGGTAGACATTATGAGAGGGATCCAGATGTTAATGTTGGCCAGGGAGATCGTAGGTATCAAAGCCCGGCTTTGCTCGTATGTTCTAAATGACCTGTTAGTAGCAACTGGAGCCAGGTCCTTAATCATCCCAGATAATGTGAACTCAGTAATGAACCAGACCCCTCAAGCCAGGAAGTATCTACACTCCTCAGCAACCACACGTAATCAAACCTCATTACACAACAAAGACCCACCTGTAATGGAAGATCAGTGAGGTAATAACTGCCCCTGAGCATGCACCAAACACTGATGCACAATCCTCTCCAAGATACATTACTACATACCACAATCAGCCCTACTCGCACTATACTATTCACTCATTTATCCCTACCTCATTAATGCAATTTGTGCCTGAGGATCAACAGCAGCAACACACCTAAAGCCAGTAATAACCCAACAAAAAGCTTCAGTAAGTGTTATCACGCAATCCAATACTAGGCAACACCCCCCTTCAACACTCTTCAAAGACCTTAACTTACTCACTGTACAGAACATTCACACTTACTACTGTACAACTTTCATTTACAGAACCATAAAATTTCACTTCTTGATATTTGTGGCAGGACCCATAAACACAATACCAGACACAAAAATCTCTGACATTCCTTGTGTCTGGTTAAATCTATACAAAAATTCTTTGTACATAAAAGGGCTTAAAATCTGAAACTCCCGCCTGAAAACTCTAGAACTGCAGACTCGACCACCATTTTTAAAACTACCGTTAAAAAAAATCTCTAAACACACCCCATCATCAGCTATCAAAACCATCTATTCTCTTATTCGTATCATAAACACATCAACAACAAAATAGACTTACTCTCGATATCTGTAATTCCCCCTAATTTACACTTACACTCACCCAAATAACTGTAAATATAAAATACCTAATATAGGTATTGCATAATAAATCTTAAGTTAGCCCTAAGTTGGCCCAAGAAACTCTCCCAATATAGGAGCTTTAATAGATGCAGTGTATCATGTTAAGACTCGTCATTCCCATCACTAAATCTACTAATTGTAATAGTGTTATATGTTTTATATTTCCTTATTATTATAAATAAATTACTTCAGTTACCCAGTATGCAAATATATATATTTATATGTACTGCTCTATAACCTGTGTCAATTAAAAATAAGAATTAGGATTAGTCTGCCAGAAATGCCTAGGCATGCTAGAGGCCTTTGTAATTAATATTTTAAAATATTTAAACCTCACATTATAAGCTTCGCAAGGAAATAAACATTTATTATTATGATTATTATTATGATCTACCTCTATAAAGGCTGACCCAAACATCCAATTAGTTTCCAGTGATACCCAGAGTCGAGAAATAAATTTCCTGATTGAGCATCCCACTGTCTCCTATCGTCAGTGGTATGAATGTGCCCACTGAGGTTTTAACGAAGAGGTAGTATGTATTGTGAACGAAGCATTTGACATGCCCCAATTGTAAGATGAGGAGTCTGACTCATCACTTAATATCACCAACAGCAGTGAATAGGACAAAATATCCGGTACATAGAAAACCACACACGACTACAGCCCTTCCCTTGACGAGTCGAGTAACGAGAGCTTGCACACACCTTGCAGCTATAATCTCAGACACCAGCTCTCTGTACGCAGCAAAAACGCTAATTACACGAAATAATGTGGATCACAATTTTACAAATTAACATCTAACATTTCTTCAACAATCGCTATCTTCTTGAAGTTGAACAATGCAGTCACAATCTTGGCATCCTTCTGAATGAGATAGCTGCGAGAGCAGACCAACATATAAAGCTACGTGGTTACTCTGCTGTCGAGAAATCGAGAGGGCCGTTTAGTGGGGTGGACATCTTAGCGAAACAAAGATATGCATTTCTTAACATCCACATTGACGAAGACAGCATTATAGCAACTGAACTGACGACCTCGTGCGGTCAGTTAGTAGTTGTGAACTGGACATTTCCTCCAAGACATATATTAATATTTTATTGTTATTAGAGTAAGGGGAAGAATGTAGAATTGCGGATGGCAAGGAGGTTTCAGAGTGGGTAGGGGATGTGTAGATCAAGTGTTTACATTGAAGCATATGTGAACAGTATTTAGATAAAGTTAGGGAAGTTTTTATTGCATTTATGGATTTTAGTAAAGGCATATGATAGGTGGATAGAGGAGCCACTGTGGCAGATGTGGCAAGTATATGGAATAGGTGGTAAGATTATTAAATGCTGTTAAAGATTTTATGAGGATAGTGAGGCTCAGGGTTAGGGTGTGTAGAAGAGAGGGACGACAATTACTTCCCGGTAAAAGTTGGTCTTAGACAGGGATGTGTAATGTCACCATTGTTGTTTAAATCTATTTATAGATGGGGTTGTAAAGGAAGTAAATGCTAGGGTGTTGGGGTGAGGGGTGGGGATTAAATTTTTGGGGGAATCAAATTCAAATGGGAATTGTCACAGTTACTTTTTTGCTGATGATACTGTGCTAATGGGAGATCTCTAAAGGAAAAATTGCAAAGGTTAGTGGATGAGTTTGGGAATGTGTGTAAGGCAGAAAGTTGAAGTGAACATAGAAAAAGAGTAAGGTGATGAGGGTGTCAAATGATTTAGATAAAGAAAAATTGGATTCAAATTGGGTAGGAGGGAGTATGGAGAAGTGAATGTTTTCAGATTCTTGGGAGTTGACGTGTCCGGCGGATGGATTGATGAAGGATGAGGTTAATTTTCCAAATTTTTAGATAGATGAAGGAAAAAAGGTGAGTGTGGTTGAGGTATATGTGGAGTCAAAAAACGTTTAATCTATGGAGGCAAAGAAGGGATTGTATTGAAAGTATAGTAGTACCCAACACTCAATTATGGGTTGAAGCTTGGGTGGTAAGGCAGCAGCGAGGGAGACGGTTGGAGGCAGTGGAGATGTCCTGTTTAAGGGCAATGATATGGTGTAAATATTATGCAGAAAAATTCGGAGTGTGGAATTAGGAAAGGTGTGGAGTTAATAAAAAGTATTAGTTCAGAGGGCAGAAGAGGGGTTGTTGAGGGCTGGTTTGGTCATTTAGAGAGAATGGATCAATGTAGAATGACATGGAAGCTATAAATTTATAGGGGACAAGGAAGGCGGGGTAGGGGTTCGTCTCGAAAGGGTTGGAGGAGGGGGTAAAGGTGGTTTTGTGGGCAAGGGTGGACTTCCAGCAAGCGTGTGTGGGGGTTAGAGAGGAGTGAATGGAGACGAATGGTATTGGGTCCTGACGATCTGTTGAGTGGTGAGCAGGGGTATCTATTTAGTGAAGGGAATTCAGGGAAACCGGTTATTTTCATATAGTCGGACTTGGAGTCTGGAAAATGGGAAGAACAAATGCCTTCACTTTAAAGGAGGGGTTTGGGATATTGGCAGTTTTGGAGGGATTATGTTGTGTATCTTTATATGTGTATGCTTTCTAAATGTTGTATTCTGAGCACCTCTGCAAAAAACAGTGATATGTGCGGTGTGGTGAAAGTGTTTGATGATGATGAAGATATTTTCTTTTTGGGGGATCTTTCTTTTTTTTTGGGTCACCTGCCTCGGTGGGAGACGGGCCGACTTGTTGAGGAAAAAATTTTATATTATTATTAATATATTAATATATATTATATATATATATATATATATAATATATATATATATATATATATATATATATATATTATATATATATATATATATATATATAGTCTATTACCTACACAGATACCGAGTTAAAATGTTCACAACAATTCCTGGCAGATTTTAATGCCCATCACCTCGCCCTCTTCAACTGTGGCGTCGGTCATCCGCTGGGTGACCTAAAGGGTAAACAAATATTTAATATGTCAGCAAGAACTATCGCTCCAAGGTCCAACATTCAAGTCATAGGTAGGCCCTCACCCGAGGACACCTGAAATAATCTTAACCAACAGAGATTGTGACCTGTACTACTGCAGTCTCTCCCCTGATGGAAACGTTGGGTCAGACCACATCCCTGTTATAACAAAACTCTAGACTTTACCATTTAGAATACCCACTCCTCCGAAACCCAATGTAAAAACTCGAGGTTTTGACTCCATCAGGGACTACCCCTTCAGGCAGTCCCTGAAGGGGACGAGGCAATCAGCTCTTTCCATGAAAGAATCTCAGAGGCCACTCATTTTATGTTGTCCCCCCCCCCCCCCCCCCCCCCCCCCCCCCCCCATCCCCCCCCCCCTTTCTCAATTATTAATTACATAAATGATTATTCAGCAATATAAACCAACCAGGGAAATTATGGACTGCATGAAAAATTATCAAGCAAAAGTGTAGAAGGCCACAAAACGAGGACCAACCTACAAGGGCTTTACTGCAGAGGAGTTGAGAAGGAGATTAATCCACCTTAATCACACAAACTCAAAAGTGAAATATTGAAATATCTTTTTTTCACGCTGAACCCAATACAAACATCGACCTCAACAGTTTTGGACCTAAGATTCGCCAGCCTTGGGGACTAAACCAATTATATTATAATCAAAAGGAACGCTAAGCCACAAGGGCTATACAGCACCAACAACACAAACCTATTACCTTAATACTTCCCTCACCGACGACGACGTGAGGTGAGTTGATATTAAACTTGGTGACTCACAGACCAGCTTAATCTGATGTGCGATGTCTGAGAAAATTCTCTCACACAGTGATAGAAGTATTAACAATGTTAACGTGCGTTAGCAGAACAGTGTGACGAGTTGGCAACGAGTGGGGAGATGACAACCGGACTAATTCGAACCAATCAATTAAATGATACATGAACACCCCCTTACAAGACCAATCACACTCAGTTGAGATGAGTCAAGTTATAGGCAGAAGAGAAATAAATGCAAAACCCCTGGCCTTCTCATGTATTACAGTGAAACAATTATAGATCTCACCTCGAAACTGCAAAATGGTCTCTGTAAATATCTTTAATGCCATCTAGGCCTCGGGACAATTTTCTGAGACACTTAAGACGGCAAAAAGAATGATATTCATGCAAAAACCCAATAAAGACAAAGATAAAACGAAGACTATAGACCTGTTCATTACTTGAAGTCAATAAGTCCTTGAAAAAATAATTTCCAACATAATGTTACTACTTACAGGTGTTACAATCACCTCTTAACTGAAAAAAAGTTTGTTTCAGGACACGAACAGGGTATCCCAACACTGTATCCAGTATCGTCTTCGATGCTGTGGACAGCTTGAGGAATAGGGCTAAACCTTGCCTAATTGCAACTAGATGTTACACAAGCTTTGGCATTCTGCTGGACACGACAGTCTCTTATTTAAATTTGCCGACTTCCGGACCACAATGGATTTCTCTCAGGTTCATACACAACTTCTCAGAAAAGACGCATTCATCCCCTCCTTCAACGGCAAGTCGGCAGAGCCTTTCACACGATTACAGCTGAGTGCCACAAGGCTCGTACTTGTTCAACCTATATGTAAAACTATCTCCCTCAATCCGAATTCAACGACATTATCATACAAATTTGCTTCGATGTTATCCATGGCTGTCATCCACCCCATATCGGTTAAAACATATGCGTGTGAGGGTAGAGAAAATGAACAGCTTCTGGGAGAAAAAATGGGAAAATCATGACCAATACAAAGTCTTATTAGCACCAATGGATGCTTTTGCAATAAAACTATAGAAGATGAAGGGGTTATCTCCATCAGAGGCACAACCTATGCTATCAGTAACCCGAACAAAGAGCCTGGGATGAGAGATAGACATACTTACTCCACTCCAAATCTCACATTCTCCGTCAAGGTGACTTAGTCAAGCCGCCTCAGCAATCTATCTGTTTTTAATCAAAGGCTCTTCCCAAAACTATCTAAAAGCACCTGTACAAGAAAGACTATGCTCGAATATCCTCGTGTGCCATGTACACTGACAACAAAAAGCCAACATTTTTACAGCTACAAAGAGTCCAGATCAGAGCACTAAGTTGGCCCAAGAACTCTCCCAATATTAGGGAGTAAGGGCGAATAACACTACCACACACAACAACACCACACACACCCACACACACACACACACTCTGTATTATAATGCCACAAAGGTGGTTTAGGCTACTTGCCTTATTATCCCTTCCCTTCCCCAAAACCCACTCATTTCCCATATTTCATCCTTAACCCATCCTTCTTCTTTCCATCTTACCAAAGTTCTGGTCAGTAACTCGACTTCCAGATCCCATTATCTCTACCTTCGCCTCTCCACAAATATCTGCTTTCCAGAGTATAAGTCTAAAATACAAAATACAAAAATTTGGTAAAGCCTTTGACTCATGTATGAGTGTGCTATGTAAGCAGTACAAATGTATTCTTTGTGTGCTTGCAGGCATGCACGTGTTTGCATGTGCACATGTTTACGTATGTTGTATATCTGTGTTCGTATGTTAGTGGGTTGTTGGGCAAAAGTTCATGCTCGTATTTAACTAAGTATAAAGAGCTTCAAGGAGAGGAAGCTTGTGAAGGAAACAGTCAACTGATCTCCTGAATGATCAGTCTGGATTATTTTATCACTGCACAAACATTGCAAACTCCTGATGACTGATAGTTAGGCAAATCGTGTGATTGCAACACGAAAGCTCGAGTTATCATTCAACTCCACCTGTGCGTATTTTGCATCTTCTGTCGCTCGTTCGCGATTACTTGCATATACAAGTGAATGTATCCAAGTTGCATATGTAATTACCTGCCATGTTAATCAGTAACACAAGCTGGAGATCAACCCATTCAAACCTGCAATACAAAGGAGAAATACTCTGCGGTATTTCCAGAGATATTTCCGTAAAGTGTGAGAGACAGACCTTCAATCTTCAGCGCGTTTCCTGTGCTGGCTTTCTGAAGCTTGTTCTGTCGTTTATAATGAATCATAACGAAGCTCATAAGTTATTTTTCGATAAAAAGAAACACAAGCAGGACCATAACAGTAGAGGGATATGTCATGATGTTTTAGATCTGCAACTATTCTTTTCATCCACAGATGTTGTACATGTTTAGGAAGATAATAGGTTAACAATGGAACGCGATTACGAGGGACGACTGTATTAAAGTTGTGGGAACTTACATTAGCTCAATGGTGGGTCAAATATTCCCATGACCAGTTGTCAATTCTCACTTACCTGCAGGTAAATAGTGCTTATATAGAAACGCTAATCATGCGCCAGGTATTCCATTTCAACCTGCACCTTCAGCAAGCACTTGTGTCCTGTTAAATATTAGTCAATGTGCAACTCTTGGGTATCCTTTATGAGGAAACGTTCGCTAACAGTGGCTTCATCAGTCCATACATAGGAAGGAAAACTTGAAGATCAGGAGGAGAATGAGGTTATAGTCCTCAACCTTGAGTCGATGTAAGTCGTCCATCAATCTTATATAGAATACGGATAATGAGCGGAGAAGCAGCTTATATCCGTATGGCAGGAGAGGTGCTGCAGTCGTAGGTGGTGTTACATTTGTCCAATGTGGAAGTAGGTCGTGCCCAAGGGGTAGGCCAGCGAAGAATTCCCAAAGTGATAAGATCCAAGAAGTTGGCATGGTTCTTTGAAATCATTTCATCTACAATCCTGTCAGACATGCAACTTCTTGGGATCTTAATACCTGGGAATTCTTCGTTGCCTACCCCTTGGGCACGACCTTCTTCCACATTGGACAAATGTGACACCACCTACGACTGCTGCACCTCTCCTGCCATACGGTTTTAAGCTGCTCTCCAGCTCATATTGCCGGTATTCTATTTATAGATTGTTGGACTGACTAATCGACTCAAGGTTGAGGGATGGATTTCCTCATTCTCCTCCTGTTCTTCAAGTTTTCTCATATGTATGGAATGATGAAGCCACTGTGTAGCGAAAACGTTTCTCAATAAAGATACCAAGAGGTTGCACATGTGTTAATTTTAACAACATGTCGGTTCTTTGGATACCATTCATCTTACATGCACTTCCTGTTACACTTTTAACCTCATCCTTCTTCATCCATTCCAGTTATACCTCATAATCAGGCAACTCCTTCAAACCATTTTCTGTTTATACTACGGCACCTACACCGTTATGTGTTCTAATAATACTCATTTATCCCACATTGCAGGCATTCTAGTTATACCATTCAACAGTCTAATTCAGCAAAGATGCCCGTTGTACTTTCAACCTGCTTTTCTACAAGTATCAGTATTTCTAGCCTTCAGCGTGCTTTTTCAAGCCCATCAGTTACACCTTCACATCATTGTCCTTATCGCCTCGGGCCGTGTGGACTGCTGCGCAGACGCTCCTGAAGCAGATGGCATTTCTGCGCAGTTTTCTGTCAGACTTTCTTAATGGTGGAGGTGGACGTAGGCGTATCAAACACTGACTTGAACTTGTGAAGGGCTCGCTCAACAGTCAGAACACCCATCTTTTATGAATGGCGATATTAAGGGAGACGTATGGCATCGAAAATGAGGAGCTTTATGGAGGTGTCGTTGAATGGTAGTTCAAGGTTTTCGTCAAATTTCGCAGAGAGCACTTATGAAAACATGGTGGCCAGGTACCAGGATGTGGTTAAGCCGGTTAACCCTGGTGTTACTGGTCCGCCTCCATGATGTTATCACGGTTTTACACTTGGATCAAGGTGCATAATTTTCCTTTTTGAAGCTGATGAGAGTGATTTAAGGACATTTTGGGCGTTATGGTACGATACATTTTTTTTTGGGACTTTGGGGGGTGGCGTTGGCGGTGATGGAACCACATGTTGGTATGCCGGAAGGGTTGTTTTCCCTTAAAATGTCCTTAGACACCTATACCATCGTACGTAGTGATGGAGGACTTCACATTCAAGTCTTTGTTACGTACACGGGTCAGAGGCGCCAAGTGTCGACTGTGGGGGACATATGGACACATTCGCGCAAACGTCCTTCGCGACAAGGAAAGATCAACGAATGATCAAGGATGATATGCAATGAAGCAGCAAACATTTGGATACGGCACGCAGCATGCGTCTCTGGCAATGAGGTGGACTTGGAGTGTGGAGGTGAGAGGGAGACAGAGTTGTCTTCTGCATGTGTGACCCTACTTGGCGTTGGAGAGGACGTAGGCTTGGTATCGGCGACGGCCGAGGAGGATTCTGTAATTGCTCAGGATGTAATGGAGGCATCCATTCAGGAGGCTCTGCATGACTTGCTGGACGTTTCGGCGTCTGCGATGATCCATGCTGGGTTGGAAAAAGAGGGTGTAGAGGCAAGGGAAGGAGGCCCCAACGTGCAGGTCGCGTGTGGTGTGGAAGCAGAGCAGGTTGTAGTAGTGGACGTCCACAGGGATAATAGTCTAGAGGAGGCTTTGGTTGCAGATAGTAGCTCTCGCAAGAGAGCTGCTGTGAGGGAAAAGTTCAGTAGATAGGAGTAGCAAGGGAGTATATAGTAACAATAGTTTCATTGCCGGCTACTTGTTAAGGTAGGGTAAGTCCAGCTCCCACTATTCCCGCCTTTTCTCCCCCACCCCTAAAGTGATAGTTTGATTGCCGGCTAGTTGTTAAACGTAGGTCAAGTCTAGCTACACTATCCTTCCCCTCCCCTCTTCCCCACCCAAAGGTGACGTGTGGCAGCTCTGGTAAACAGTAAATCACTGACTCACAGCTCCCAAAACTTACTGTAAGTACATGCCTGCCTTGTATTCTAGTGGATTTATTGGTTGAAGCTTCACTTTGGAACCTATAATAAACTTCGTCTTTCAGCCTTGCTCTAAGTTGACTGTTGTAATATTCGCACGTCTTTTGGGTATTGTACTTATCAAGAGAGTGATTATTTAAGCCCAGTGCGTAACCGTCTATCTTTTCAGACTTGGATGACCAGAGGGGGTCACTCTGTCAATCATCGAGATAGAAACTGATGGAGAGGGACTAAGGTCCTGGAGAAGTCCCATTTTGGATTTAATTACCTGGCAGCTGATGAATTGCAGGACGTAACCCCACGTCATTGCAGTGGTAAAAGAACCCTGCTTTCCTGTCTCGGGATTTAATACTCCGGATTTACTGTGAAGAACTTGCCGTGGGTCGTAACCAACACCTGCGACCCCCCCCCCTCCATCATCAGCAACGGCTACGATTTCAACAACAGTGTCACCAACACCAGACACCCCTATATATATATTAGCGTTGAATTCAGTTTTTTATTTTTTTTAATTTTTCATTTTCTTTAATGTAGGTTAATATTTCATATTTAAGTTTTTTTATATTTTCTATATAAAAAAGTGTTTATGTTTGTCTGTTATTATTTCTTTTTCTATTCATTAATTTTCCTGAGGAGGAGCCAGCCTTGGTAATACTGACTGAAGCTGTTACAGGGCTGAGTAAGCCTTCACAAGTGGCGACCTTGCCAGGATTAACTCGACTGAATCAAGATTCAACCCCATCTCGAATCTACCTTTGGGAAAACTTAAACGCGCATACCACAGACGGTTACCACCAGCCATGAGTAATCATTGTCTTGGTAGTATTTACAGTACGGGTATTTAAAAGATTTGGTGATTGTTATAGTCTCAATTTATTGTAAGTCAAGTCAGGCAGGATATAATATTTAATTCTGCCACTTTTTGGAGCTTGAAACACTTTGGAGGATTAGACTCTAGGGACCCGAGATTTTCCAGTGACAGTTTGTTTCACTGAGCTCTTTATTATATCAAGGGAACTGTCATAGGACACTCTTGATTTGTTGGTGAGAAGATTGGATGGTCAAATGACCCCCCTTCTACTTACTGTTTGCTCGGAGTCGGCATAGAACCCTTCATTTTAATTAATACATGTTTAATTGAAGCAGGGATCGAGCCCTCTGGTTTATTTACAGTTTGAGCGGAGCAGGAATTGAACCCTCCGTTTTCTTTAATACCCGTTTCATTTCCCCTGATAGTTTAAGTTATTCTTGCAAGCATGGAGGAATACCAGTTTTGGATGAACGCTGGAAGTAAGTTAGGAATAACAGGGAAAAATTTAGAATCTTTCATTAGTGCTAAGATCCAGGAAAGACTTGAAAGAGAGAATTGAGAGAGAAGAAAGACAGCTAGAAAGGGAAAGAGAAGAGAAAAAGGAGAGAGAATTGAGAGAGAAATCCGCGAAAGACGGTTAGAGAGCGAGAAGACCAAAAAGAGCGTGATAGACTTGATCGTGAGGAAAGAGCTAGAGAATGTGAAGAACAAGCTAAGATACGTGAGGAACAGGTTAAATTAAGAGAACTTGAGGAAAGAGCAAAGGATAGAGAAGTTGAGGAAAAAACTAGAGAACATGAGTTAATAGAGAGAAAAGGATCGAGAGCTCGAAAAATCTCGCCTTGAATTAGAGAATAAAAAGTTAACTTTTACACAACAACAATTAGAGGAAGGAGTAATGGAACAACGTGCAGTCAGTGCACATATTCCAACACCTAATTTACCTCCCTTCACAGAGGGGGAAGACATAACTTCATACATTATCAGGTTTGAAAATACGCTACCCTCTGTTTATGGGGCCCGCTGACACCTGGGCTACCAGGTTGGAATGTTATTTTCTGGTACCACTTTGAATATCTATGCAACTTCGTCGCAGGATATCATATGTAATTATAACCTACTGAAGAAGGCAATCCCTTAAAGCATATCAAAAACCCCTAATTCTTACAGAAGATTTTAGGTATTCCATCTTACAGGCCTGGCCAAACTTTCAGCGTTACAGGTAACACTCTTTCGTTTGTTCGACTTTTGGATAGAGTTCAGGAAATTTATCATAGTTATGAATCTCTTCGAGACTTCATGGTTGCTGACCAGTTCCTGACAGCTCTTCCTCACCGATACGAACATTCATCAGAGAAACGTAACCTGATTAAAGCTGAGAAAGTTGCTGAGGCTGCTGACCTGTATGCTGAGGCTCACAATTCCTATAAAGACTAAAGGGATCGAACCCTAAGGGCAAGGGTTCATCAGACCTTTAAAAATCAAGCCTCAGTGGAAGTAAAATGACTTTTTTATTCCTGTTTGTCATTTGTGTGGTGTTAAGGGACATAACGTCCAGATTGTCCTTCTAAAGGGGCCAAAAAGTTGGAAGATGTTTTAAAGACTGTAATGACCAAGCACCCCTTCTGTTCAGGAACAGTTAATGGACTTAATGTATTACCATTTTACGAGACACTGGATGCACATGTGTAGTTTATCTGATAAAGCGTTTCCCAAAACCTAAAAGAAATCATTCCTTGCTAAAACTTTCAGACTTGGGCCGTACGGACATTTTCTATAAACCCGTTGTTACATTAGGGCTAATGGTTCACAGGTTGCTCTGAAGCCGACTAGCTCCCAAACCTTCTGCACCATCTAATAGGTAAGTACAAGGGGGGCCATTTTCCTTCTGAGGTTGAACCTTTCATCACCAAAGATGGACATAGGTGTTTCAGATCCTCTTCTGGTGGGAGTCAAAGAACCCACTCGAAGTTCGAGAGAAAATTTGTCTCGGAGTTTCATGGGGTTTAAAACCAGTGAGCTACCTCGAAAGCGAAGTGGATCACCGGTTCAGTTAGATGAAAGTGAAAATATCACCTCGATACCATAAATGTCTTGACTAGGGCTCGGACCAAAGCCCAGGCTTTCCTCACTATCCAACCTTTGGTTTCCCGCCCAAAGCCTTTGGGTATATCGAAGGACTCCTTTGCCCCAATTTACAACGTAATTGCCCTTCTTTTCAGAATTGCCAAAATTTGCCCCTAAACAAAATCAAGTTACCAAAAGGGAAAAAAACTTTTCATGTAAATTTTAAATATACAAAAATTTTTGTACAAGTCAGTATTCAAATTAAATTCAATGAGATAGATATTCCATTTTTAGTTGTTCCAAGCCAATGCAGAGAGACTGTTCTTAAAATGGCTCATGACCTGCCAGTGGCCGGACATTTCTCGCATCGTAAAACCTTAAATAAAATTAGGGAAACCTTTTTTGGCCAAAAATGTCCTCAGATATCACTACCTATTGTAGATCGTGTAAAGTTTGCCAAACTGTCATCCCCCGAGGTACCAGGGGGTACCTTTTGGTCAAAATGCCTATCTTACAGTACCGTTTGAAAGAGTAGCTATTAAACATCGTTGGTCCTTTATCTCCACTTTCATCTGGGGGACAGATATATTTTAAACGTTAGTTGATTATGCTTCGAGTTTCCTAAGCCATACCTTAAAGGACCATAATACTCAGAGGGTGGCTGAAGCCTTTTGTCATTTTTCCCAGAGGGGTATCCATAGAGAAATTTTGTCTGACCGTGGACACAATCACTCTGACTATGCAACACCTACCAACTTTGGAGTGAAGGCTCTCTTCACCCCCCCCCCATCCAGCGTAATGGGAGGATTGAGCACACAGCATTCCAATTTCAAGTCCATTTTAGGAAACTTGCTCCCTTAAACCTAAGGATGGCATCGTACCTACCTGTGTTTGTTTGCCATAGGAAGTTCCCTGACTCTTGGGGTTTTCACCTTTGAACTTTCTATGGTAGACGGGCCAGAGGCCTTTGTCCATCTTTCAGACTAGGGAAATTTATGAGAAGGTAAATGCTGGGGGTTCAGCCCTTCTTATCAGTTTCCTTAACTTAGATCAAACTGAGGAGACCTCTGACATGTTTCGAAAAACCAAAACTTGTCAATGGACCAGTACAAAACCTATTTGCTCCAAAGCAGAGAAATTTTTTAAAAAGTAGGGGATGAAGTTCTTGTACTTTGCATCAAGTCAAATAATTATTAGTAGCATGGAAAGGTCCTTTATAAGTATTAAAAATTTTGGAAAGTTGATTACTTCATAGAAATCAAGGGGAAACCTAAGCTTTATCATATCAACATCCTTAAGAAATTTTTACCGAAGAAATTCGGTTAACTGCCTTAATAACTTTGACTTATTTTTCCCACACGAACTTGATAAGACAACTGAAAAATGTAATGTGGCGTAATTGACACCTCTAACTTAGACTATGATGAAGAACTAATGACTTGGTGACTCTTGACCCCTCGGACGCAACCAAACATTAATATTTAAAGAATCTTTGGATGACCATAAGAGACATGAAATACTTCAATGTGTGAGTAACTTTTCAGACGTCTTTACTGATATTCCAGGTGTCACCTCCACGGTAGTCCATAAGATTGACTTAGTGAGGACAATCCTATCAAACGAAAATTATACCCAGTTCCAGTTCACCTTAGGGATGCATTTGACCGATAGGTAGGGCCAATTTTAAAATAAAGATCTTGAACTTCAGTATCTTCATATTTCACCAGTAGTCATGGTTAAAAGGAGGATTTCATATAGACTGCTATTGACTTCAGAGGCCTTAATGCTATAACTCGGTGGATCGAGCCTATGCCTTAATAGATACGATCTACACAACTTTTATAACGCTTCCTCTTTCAGAGATTGATATTGCACACTATCAAGTAATGTTTGATCCTTCTCAAGCAACACCGCTTTCCTACACACCAAGGACTGAGCAAATAGAACTATGCCCTTCGTTGGTAACTCTGTCTCCTATGTGAGACTGATGAGAAAGGTCTTGGGTAAATATGCCAAAATGTTTCAGTATATTTTGATAACATTTACGTAATGACATCCACGGTGGGGCGAAACATTCCAAACATTAACATCAGTTTTTGCATAGGTTACGCTCATATGGCCTCACTGCCAAGCCGAAGAAATGTTTCCTGGGGTACAACAAGATTAGATATCTTGGACTGATTCTTTCTAATAACTCTCTGCAGCCTCTCCCCAGTAAGATCAAAGCTTTTTTGAATTTAAATTCCCCAAACCAAGAAAGGGTCATGCATAGCTTTCTTGGTTCTGTAATTTTTATGCACAGTTTATCCCGAACCTTACTGATCTTACAGGCATCTTATCCGACTTCCTTAAAAAGTCTGTAAAGGAACCTCTTTAACTTTCCGACGTAGCTCAGGAAAAGTTTAATGAGATTAAAAGTATCTTTCGAAAGACCCTATACTTAAGATTCCAGATATTAATAAAACATTTTGTTTAAGAATGATGCCTCCAATACTGGCTTAGGTGCAGGTGTTACTACAATACAATGATGGTACTCCCCTTCCCTGTATGCTTCCTAAGCCGGAAACTCCTTCCTGCAGAAACGAGATACTCCACCCTAGAAAGGAATGTTGGCCCTTGTGTGGGGAATCTCCAAACTTAAATTTATTTGCTGGGAAAAAAATTCATTTAGAAAGGACCACAAACCTTTGATATACCTAAAACTTTTAGGGACCAACAGTCGCCTCTTTAGGGGGACATTGCACTCCAGGCTTTTAAGTTCCATATTTGTCTATCAAGTTCATCCAATTATTTCTCGACTGTTAAGTCGTGGCATCAGTAAAAAGAATTTCTTGCCTTAGCAACTTCCAATGTACAACTTTTTCCTCGCTATTCTTCTTATACTCCTAGCTATAAGTCTTTGTATGGGGAGTGTGAGGGAAAGTTCAGTAGATAGGAGTAGCGAGGGAGTATTAGTAACAATTAGTTTCATTGCTGGGTACTTGTTAAGGGAGGGTAAGTCCAGCTTTCTTTCCCGCCTTTTTCCCCCACCCCAAAGTGATAGTTTGATGCCGGCTTGTTACGTAGGGTCGTCTAGCTCCACTATCCCTTCCCTCCCTCTTCCCCCCCCGAAAGGTGACGTGTGGGGCTTGGTCAAAAGTAAATCCCGACTCACAGTCCCAACACTAGTTTAAATAAAGCCTGCTTTTATTCTAGTGATTATTGGTTTTAAGCTTCACTTTTGACCAATAATAAACTTAACTTAGAGCAAGGCTGAAAAGACTGACTGTTGTAATAATCACCACGTCTTTTGGGTATTGTACTTATCATGGAGATTGATTATTTAAGCAGTGCATAACCTGTCTATCTTTTCAGCTTGGATGACAGAGAGGGTCACCTGTCAATCAACGAGAAGAACTGATGGAGACGGACTAACGTCCTCGAGACATCCCATTTTGGATTTAATTACCTGTGCACCTGTATGAAATTGCAGGACGTAACCCCACATCATTGCAGCGGTAAAGAACCTGCTTTCCTGTCATCGGGATATAATACTCACGGCTATACTGTGAAGAACTAGCCAGTGGGTCGTAACCAATACCTGCGACCCCCCCCCATCATCAGCAACGGCTACGATTTCAACAACAGTCTCACCAACACCAGACACCCTATACATATTAGCATTGAATTCAGTTATTTATATTTTTCATTTTTCATTTTCTTTAATGTAGGATTAATATTTCATATGTAAGTGTTTTATATTTTATATTTTCTGTATAATAAAGTGTTTATGTTTGTCTGTTATTATTTCTTTTTCTATTCATTAATTTTCCTGAGGAGGAGCCAGCCTGAGTAATACTGTCTGAAGTTATTACAGGGCTGAGTAAGCCTTCACAGCTGCTGTGATAACCGATAGTGATGACGTTTTAACTCCTGGGCAAAGGTCTGGGAAAAAAGCATGGCAAGATGTGGCCCGTAGAGGTACGGGTGGAACAATGTGTGTTGAGCTTGTAAAAGGGGAAGGCACAGGGGGGGTGTGGGGGAGAGGTGGGGGTGCTCGTATAGGATTTAAGAGTGTTAAGGTCTCTAAAGGCAAGCCTCCATTGAATCCTTCGAGTGTATTACTTTAAATATTAATGGGTTGAAGTCAGTAGACAAATGTAAGAGTCTGGAGGTATTTTTAAAGAGATATGTACCTGACGTTGTGTTCCTGCAAGAACACAATTACAAATCATTGGGAGAGTTAATGATTGATGGATACGATGTGTACATGGGTTGTTCTGCACGATTGAAAGGTGGTGTGGCATTGTTTATTAAAGAAGCTAGCCTGTTTTCTCTGCAAAGATAGGGGGAGGAGGGGTGGGTGGTTCGGGTGGATGGTGCATGGGGTGGGGTTCAAGTGGGTTTCATAGGGGTGTATGGGCCTGCGGAAGGAGACATGGGCATCAAAAATAGGTTCTTTCAGGACGTCCTTGTTTACCATTTAAGATCGCTGCCAGCCGTAATGATTCTAAGAGGAACTGTATTGTTCGCTGTAAGGACGTAGAACCTAAAGGAAGGTTTTTTTCGGGATATTTAGGGGATCTGTTGGGAGGTGTGAATGTAGTGGATGTTGGAGGGGAGGAGGTGGGTGGGGTCATGTATACGTTCATTAGGCGCGATTATGCGGCGAGGCTGGATCGGATCTATGTTTCTCGGGGGGTGAGGGTAAGCAGTGTTTGTGCATTGAATGCGAGCTTCTCTGACCATAGAGGGGTTCTGGTGGACTTGGACTGGGAGGGATTGCCAAAGCGTTTCAGGGGTTATTGGATGTTGAATGTTGGGTTATTGTGTAAAGGGGGTGGGAGGGAATCTTTTGAGAGTGCTTGGAGGAGATGGTGGGCAGACGGTTGGGTGGGGGTAGACATCCATGAGTGGTGGGACACGGTCGGTAAGGGGAAGGTGAGGGATTTTTATCAGAAACGGGGAAGGGAAGAGCGGAGATTTCAATATGGTGTTTCACATTACCTTGAAGGTCAACTGCAGGAATGCTATATGGGAGGAGGAGGAGGGGCGAGTATCCGGTGGCTGAGATTGAGGGTTTAAAACAATTGATTAGGGACATTCAAAATCGTGAAATTGATGCGGCTCGAATCGCGGGAGGAATCGATGAGGTTTTATGGGGCGACTGCCCTAAGGCATATGTCTTGAGAGAGCAGGGAAAACGTCGCAGGGTGACGGAAATAATGAGCTTGAGTGTCCAGGAGCAATTGGAGGGGTATCATCAGGGGCAGGTGCTCATGTCAACAGAGGGTATGGGTTGCTACATCGATGCATGGTATGAGATGCATGACAAGAGTGGGGGGTTAATGATGTGGTGCTAGGGGAAATGGGTGAATAGGTATGTTATAATCTAGAGCATAAGGATCAGTTGAATCTGAGTGGACCTATAAGCGAGGAGGAGATTAGAATGGCAGTGGAGGGTATGAGTGTGGGAAAATTGCCGGGGATTGATGGTATTCCTTGTGATTTTTATAAGGAAAACCAAAGGTAGGTTGGGGGAACAGCAACGTATGGGTGTGGTGTTCATGGTCCCGAAAAAGAAGTCTTTTGATTACGTACATGATTATCGATCGATATCTTTAATGTGTGGCGATTACAAGATCTTTGCTAAAATGTTAGGGAATAGGATAAAAAGAGTTCTTGACAGAGTTTTGGATGAGGATCAATATGGTGTGCCTGGACGATCAATGTGTGTGGGGCAAGGGATCATACGTAGGTTTATAGACGAAAGTGGGGGGGAGCAAATAAAGGTGGGGTATTAGCATTGGATTGGCATGCGGCATATGACTGTGTGGAGCGTGAGGCACTGTGGAAGTTAATGCAGTGGTAAGGGTTTGGGAGGGAAATCGTCAGTTGGGCAAAGGTGTTGTATGAGCAGGCTATGGTACGGGTGCAGGTAAATGGTAGGCTAGGACAACTAGTTAGGATGGAAAGGGGCTCGAGGCAAGGGTGCCCTGTGTCGCAGCTTCTCTTTGCGTTGATTCAGGAACCGTTCTATAGGGCTGTGCGAGGCAGTGTAAGGGAGTGAAGAGAGATGAAGTGGCTGTGGAACTAGGGATCGTGGGTTATGTGGATGATACCACGGTTCTATTCAGAAGGTCAAAGGATTTACGAAAGGTGGGTGAATTGGTGGAGGGTTTCGGAAGGGCAACAGGGATGATGGTTAATAGGGAAAAGTCTATGTTTATAAGGGTGGGGGATAGCATGGGTGGGACTCTAGGACAGGAAGAAGGCTGGCCCCTGGTGTGTGGGGTTGTTCATATGGGAAACCTTCAGGAGGCAAGGGAGGTGAATTCGAGAGAAGCTGTGGATAGGGTTCTGGGTAGATTGGCGGGATTGCGTACAGGTCTGACGTTACATCAGCATGCCATTGTGGTGAATGTGCTTTTGTATGGTAAGCTGTGGCATGTGGTAGGTATATATCCCTTGAAAACGTGCGATGAGAAGCGTCTGTTGAAGCGTGCATATCGATATATTTGGGGTTCGGGATGCGACTGGTTATCGAGAGATGATGTGTCTTCCGGCATGCCGGGGAGGGCTGGGATTAATGACGCTGCATCAAAGGATGTTGGGCATGTATGTTAAACACAGTTATTTGAGAGAGGGTAGGGTTGAACATTAAAATGGTATAAAATACCGACAGGTTGTTAGGTAAGACACACATGCAACAGTTAGGTATCTTTATTGTGAAACGCTTCGCCTACACAGTAGGCTTCTTCAGTCAAGTACAGAAAAGTTGATAGAAGCAGAAGATACTTGAAGACGATGTAATCAGTCCATCACCCTTAAAGTTTTGAGGTGGTCAGTCCCTCAGTCTGGAGAAGAGCATTGTTCCATAGTATGAAACAATATTGTTTCATACTATGGAACAATGCTCTTCTCCAGACTGAGGGACTGACCACCTCAAAACTTTAAGGGTGATGGACTGATTACATCGTCTTCAAGTATCTTCTGCTTCTATCAACTTTTCTGTACTTGACTGAAGAAGCCTACTGTGTAGGCGAAGCGTTTCACAATAAAGATACCTAACTGTTGCATGTGTGTCTTACCTAACAACAGAGGGTAGGGTTGCAGGCACTGGTTTGGCATGGGTTCACAGGGATTAGGAACGTTGGATGAGGGGTAGAGATGTCCAGATGTGTGAGGGAATGTTGAGGTTAATTTATGCACGGGCCCCACACAGGGTCAAGATAGGACGACTGGCTCAGGTGGGTGGTAGGGAGGTGGTTGCTAAGGTGGAAGGTATATATCCGATGTATGCTTGGAGTCATATGGGGCCGTTTAAAAGATTGAAGGCAGTGGTAAAGGAGGTAATGTTTAAATTTCTTCACAATATATTGCCATCTGGAGAAGTGTTGGCAAATAGGCGTGTGCAGGAGGGTGTGGAGTGTTGTGTGTGTGGGGACATTGACACTGTCTTTCATGTGTTTTTTTTTTTTGTGCGAGGTTGGAACCAGTGAGGGAGTGGTTTAGTAGGGTTTTACGTATGGTGGGCGGAGGTGGGATTAGCGTTTTAAGGGCGTTAAGCTTAGATGTGGGGGGGGGGGGGTGCCGGTGCAGAAAGCAATGGGTTACGGACTTGGTGTATACGTCATGGGTTTACAGACATGTGTCAGTAAGGGAGAGAATCAGGGCACTGGCAGCGATATTTTATTCGACACAACGGAGGAATAAGGACATCACTGGGAACAGGTGGCATTTAACCTTTTCGGAGGGATATCGTAGCTTCCGTGTCAGGGACTTACGTGCGTTGCAGTCTTAAGGGGTAAAATGAAGCTGGCTTCTTGAGGTATGCGTGGGCGTGAATGATGCTTTTGATTAGTAAATGTGTGGTGTACGGTGTGTGAGGGAAGTGTGTGTCTTGGTGGCTGGGAGCATTTCATGTATCGTGGCGAGTTTGGATCAGCACATAAACCCGGATTGTGGGCGAGCGTATAATAGTGCTCTCTTTTAATCAGGTGTGTTTTCATGAACTGTTATATGACACAGTCGCTCACGTGATTGCTTGACTGTATCATGTACCTTGAGGTAAGCTGTCTCTGTGTTACTAAGGAGGAAATACAATTCAATTGTCTGTGCACAGTATTAGGGTAAGCTCTTGCCACATGATTATGGAAAACCATGTGAATGCACGATCCAGGTATGTGTGGAGAACGGTATGTATGGCATTCTGGAAGGAGGGGGCCCAAAGGTTGATTACCCTGGAAAGGATAACCAGGTGTTGGTCCTGGTGATCATTACGTATGCCAGCTGTAGATACATGAAGCGTGTTTGGAGCGCATGGAGTGCAGATGTTTATCTAAACTTAACATTTTGTCTTGTGTATGATTTTAAATAAATAAAAATTCTTCGGTGTTATGCTACACTGTTAAATATCTAGGTTAGTATTGATAGCTCTGGTATAAATATCATCATTATTATGTTATGTGTAATGTACGCCGTGAGTGGCAATATCATGGTTAAGAAGCCTCGAGTGGAAGGCATTTGAGGGATGGTCAAGGTGGTGTTTAGTGGTGAATTGTATATAACAGACAAACGTGATGTAAGATGGTTGAGTTAGAAGGTTCATTGGACCCTCGTGTATTATCTTGTTGTGAGAGTTACGATACAAGGGAAATTTTAGTCCAGGTATAAGGATGCATGTTTGCATGGTAATTATATTATTTGTGTATTGATGTTTTGAAATATTTTGTCATAATGTTTTAAGAATTATAAAATATGTTCCTAAACATATATGTTATAGGTCTAGCTATGTGATTATATAATATCTATTTTAGTGGAGGAGATACGGGTATATGATTTATTATAGCATGTCTTTTAGTGTATTTTTGTGGTAGGATGACATATTTGGACCACAAAGATCTTATCTGATGTTTACTTATGCATGATACACATCCTAGGTGGCTCGAAGTGTATATAGCGACTGTCGGAATGTTGCGCATTTCATATGGTGTACTGTGCTTATGAATTCTGTTTTGGATACCTGTTTGTTAAGGGATGATGTTTCCTATATATTTTTTTATGTTGTAATATTACGTTTTAAATAAAAAAAAAAGTTACACCCTTCAGCACACACCTTCAACAAGTACTACCAGTTGTACCCTTCAGCACACACCTTCAACAAGTACTACCAGTTGTGCCCTTCAACACACCTTCAACAAGTACTACCAGTTGTACCTTTCAACACACCTTCAATAAGTACTACCAGTTGTACCCTTCAACACACCTTCAACAAGTACTACCAGTTGTACCCTTCAGCACACGCCTTCATCAAGCATCTCCAGCACAACTTACACGAGTCATTCACATACATCTACAACTATTCTCAAAATACAAATAATAAATTTCTTGACTAATTAAACCACAGTTCAGCTGGGAAATACAAATAACTCTAAGGGTAAAGTTGAATTAAAGCAATGTCTTTCCACTGATAAACTCACCTTCCCTTGACGGTAGATGACGCCCGGATGACGCGAGTAATTAAATTAAGAACCAGTGGAGCCCAAGAAGAGCTGGGATCCCAAGTGGTGCTGTGGCCTAAGTGGTTCTGGATCCTCAAGTGGTGCTGAGAAATAGATGCCGTTATCGGTACTTTTTATCAACACACTTTTGTTAAATAACCCTTACCAGCAATTTTATATCACACTTGTGTTCAACGCTCTATCAACGCTCCTGCCAACACTTACCATAACCAGTGTTAACGGCACTCGCCGTCACAACGGCACTCGCGGTACGCGTTATCTAAGTTTTCTGCAACACTTGTCAACTTTCAACACTTATCAACTCTGCGGTTCTCAACAAACTCGCTCTAGGTTGTTGTTAACACTTGTTATCCACGTTTTTATCAACACTTTGTTAGTAACGTTCATGCTAACTTTTGTTTTCAGGACTTTTGTTAGCACTTTGTACCAACACTCGTTACGAACACTTTTGTTATCAATACTTATAATCAACACTATAAGTATAACTTATCAACATTTTATCAGCTCTTAACAACTTTCTTTCATGGAGTTTTGGAGAGGTTTCGGAGTCACGTCCCCGCGGCCCGGTCTGAGACCGACTGTTATAGACTTTGTGAACACTTTCCAAGACACATTGCGGATTAGCTTTTAAAACTGTCAACTTTACACGCGGCATTAAGGCTGCACGTCACTAGTTCAACTTGTCCAGGAGCAATGATCACTAATATTCAACTAATTATCCTTGGGGGTATGTGTAGTGAGAGAAGAGACACTTTCGGTGGTATACATTAGATACCACTTACAGTATGTGAGATTTGAATATCTTGTGTATATATCCTTGCTGGTTATACACAGCTAAGCGGGTTGTTCCTCGGTTGATGTGACGCCAGACACTGAAGACACTGTCTGACAACGTCCTCTACCGAGCTGTGAAGCTGATCATGAACCACAGGACTGAGTCGAGGCTTCAGCATTCCTCTGAAACCTGTAAATGGTTTAAGTCGGGCCGAAACGTCGCCAAAAGCTTCTCTCTCCTATGTGTGAATCCCTCTCTCCTATCTGTGAATCATTGACTCTGGTGAGGGGTTCTTGATCTAGGGAATTGGATCTGTGCTCCTGTTCCCTGAATTGAGCCTCAATACCATCCACCCCCCAACATATGCGCTGTATAATCTTACGAGTTTAGCGCTCCTCCATGATTATAATAATCTCTCCTATGGGCGGGTTATTTATATCTTGTCGCCAGTTATTAGTATTAACCAAGCTATATGCTAATTAGCATTCGTGCATTCTTGGCGCATGACCAAAGAATAACCAGCTACATTATTCATGTTTGTTGAGTTTGTTGTTTGTTGAAGATTAATGGAGAGACGTATTGGTTGGATTGCAGACCGACCACCAAAATTTTTATTTGGCAAGAATTTTAGTGTCTGTGGTGAATTTTTATTATGGGCACCAAGTCTCACACATTATGGGCACCAAGTCTCACACATTATGGCCACCAAGTCTCACACATTATGGGCACCAAGTCTCAAACATTAAGGGCACCAAGTCTCACACATTATGGGCACCAAGTCTCAAACATTATGGGCACCAAGTCTTACATATATGGGCACCAAGTCTTACATATATGGGCACCAAGTCTCACACATTATGGGCACCAAGTCTCACACATTATGGGCACCAAGTCTCACACATTATGGGCACCAAGTCTCACACATTATGGGAAACCAAGTCTCACCATTATGGGCACCAAGTCTCACACATTATGGGCACCAAGTCTCACACATTAAGGGCACCAAGTCTCACACATTATGGGCACCAAGTCTCACACATTATAGGCACCAAGTCTCACACATTATGGGCACCAAGTCTCACACATTATGGGCACCAAGTCTCACATATTATGGGCACCAAGTCTCACACATTAAGGGAACCAAGTCTCACACATTATGGGCACCAAGTCTCACACATTATGGGCACCAAGTCTTACATATATGGGCACCAAGTCTCACACAATATGGGCACCAAGTCTCACACATTAAGGGCACCAAGTCTCACACATTAAGGGCACCAAGTCTCACACATTAAGGGCACCAAGTCTCACACATTAAGGGCAACAAGTCTCACACATTATGGGCACCAAGTCTCTCACATTATGGGCACCAAGTCTCACACATTATGGGCACCAAGTCTCACACATTATGGGCACCAAGTCTCACACATTATGGGCACCAAGTCTCACACATTATGGACACCAAGTCTCACACATTATGGGCACCAAGTCTCACACATTATGGGCACCAAGTCTCACACATTATGGGCACCAAGTCTCACACATTATGGGCACCAAGTCTCACACATTATGGGCACCAAGTCTCACACATTATGGGCACCAAGTCTCACACATTATGGGCACCATGTCTCACACATTATGGGCACCAAGTCTCACACATTATGGACACCAAGTCTCACACATTAAGGGCACCAAGTCTCACACAATATGGGCACCAAGCCTCACACATTAAGGGCAACAAGCCTCACACATTAAGGGCACCAAGTCTCACACATTATGGGCACCAAGTCTCACACATTATGGGCACCAAGTCTCACACATTAAAGGCACTAAGTCTCACACATTATGGGCACCAAGTCTTACATATATGGGCACCAAGTCTCACACATTATGGACACCAAGTCTCACACATTAAGGGCACCAAGTCTCACACATTATGGGCACCAAGTCTTACATATATGGGCACCAAGTCTTACATATATGGGCAGCAAGTCTTACATATATGGGTACCAAGTCTCACACATTATGGGCACCAAGTCTCACACATTATGGGCACCAAGTCTCACACATTATGGGCACCAAGTCTCACACATTATGGGCACCAAGTCTCACACATTATGGGCACAAAGTCTTATATATATGGGCACCAAGTCTCACACATTATGGGCACCAAGTCTCACACATTAAGGGCACCAAGTCTCACACATTATGGGCACCAAGTCTTATATATATGGGCACCAAGTCTCACACATTAAGAGCACCAAGTCTCACACATTATGGGCACCAAGTCTTACATATATGGGCACCAAGTCTACATATATGGGCACCAAGTCTTTCATATATGGGCACCAAGTCTCACACATTATGGGCACCAAGTCTCACACATTATGGGCACCAAGTCTCCCATTAAGGGCACCAAGTCTCAGACATTATGGGCACCAAGTTTTACATATATGGGCACCAAGTCTTACATATATGGGCACCAAGTCTTACATATATGGGCACCAAGTCTTACATATATGGGCACCAAGTCTCACACATTATGGGCACCAAGTCTCACACATTATGGGCACCAAGTCTCACACATTATGGGCACCAAGTCTCACACATTATGGGCACCAAGTCTCACACATTATGGGCACCATGTCTCACACATTATGGGCACCAAGTCTCACACATTATGGGCACCAAGTCTCACACATTAAGGGCACCAAGTCTCACACATTATGGGCACCAAGTCTCACACATTATGGGCACCAAGTCTCACACATTATGGGCACCAAGTCTCACACATTTTGGGCACCAAGTCTCACACATTATAGGCACCAAGTCTCGCACATTATGGGCACCAAGTCTCACACATTATGGGCACCAAGTCTCACACATTATGGGCACCAAGTCTCACACATTATGGGCACCAAGTCTCACGCATTAAGGGCACCAAGTCTCACACATTATGGGCACCAAGTCTTACATATATGGGCACCAAGTCTTACATATATGGGCACCAAGCCTCACACATTATGTTTACCTGGAGTTTACCTGGAGAGAGTTCCGGGGGTCAACGCCTCCGCGGCCCGGTTTGTGACCAGGCCTCCTGGTGGATCAGAGCCTGATCAACCTGGCTGTTACTGCTGGCTGCACGCAATCCAACGTACGAGCCACAGCCCGGCTAGTCAGGTACCGACTTTATGTGTTTGTCCATTGCCAGCTTGAAGACTGCCAGGGGTCTATTGGTAATCCCCCTTATGTATGCTGAGAGGCAGTTGAACAGTCTTGGGCCCCTGACACTTATTGTATTGTCTATTAACATGCAAGTGACACCCCTGCGTTTCATTGGGGGGATGTTGGATCGTCTGCTGAGTCTTTTGCTTTCGTTGTGAGTGATTTTCCTGTGCAAGTTCGGTACTAGTTCCTCTAGGATTTTGCAGGTGTATATAATTATGTATCTCTCCCACCTGCGTTCCAGGGAGTACAGGTTCAGGAACCTCAAGTGCTCCCAGTAACTGAGGTGTTTTATCTCCGTTATGCGCGCCGTGAAGGTTCTCTGTACATTTTCTAGGTCAGCAATTTCACCTTCCTTGAGAGGTGCTATTAGTGTGCAGCAATATTCCAGCCTAGATAGAGCAAGCGACCTGAAGAGTGTCATCATGGTACTCTGATGGGCACCAAGCTTCACACATTATGGGCACCAAGTCTCATACACCTCCCAACTCGTCCAGCAATATTATGCTTAACTTGAATAGATGTGACTGATGTACGATAACTTAGCAGCTGCCATCATAATTACCTTTCAGAATATTCGGTCACCTTCTCAGATCATTTTTTTGTTTTAGTATTGGATATTATGTCTGAAAAAGTTATTGGCTCATTGTGTATTCATTAAGCTTCTTTTATATAAAGACAGAAAGTACCGGCAATTAATTTTGTTAGCCAATCACCATCGTCGTTATAAGCTGGGTTAGTTCATTCATGTTATGTACTGATGTCATGTACTACACTGATGTTATGTACTGATGTCATGTACTACACTGATGTTATGTACCACACTGATATGTACTGATGTCATGTACTACACTGATGTAATGTACTGATGTTATGTATTGATGTTATGTACTGATGTTATGTACTACACTGATGTTATGTACTGATGTCATGTACTATATTGATGTTGAGAAATGGTTTTACCAACTAAGATATAATTTATAAATTTAAATATAGGGAACACTTAGCTGATAAAAGACAGCAAATCGTCTACACAGCCGCCCCTGCAGACGAGGTCTTGAATTGTTGTCATGATCATCTCTCAATGGGCTGGAATAGATCATATTATGCAAACAATAATTTACCCCTAGGGTGTGTTATGTCAGCATATTTCATGCACTGATGGCTGACAAACTTACTTGCGTGGACTCAAAAGTCCGCACCTAACTGCCGACTATAGGTTAATTACAAACTCCTTGCGACTCAAGAACTGCACAGTCCCCTGTACTACAAGAAATTCGTAACCTACCTTGCTCTTGTAGCGTGAGCTACGGTGTTCTTCACACCTTCGACAGATATCGGTGACTTGATAGAAGCTGAAGTGTCCTTGGATGTCCACGTCTTCCATTGTCTATAAATACGCACACTGGTACACTATTTTCCACAAGATTTGTCTTTATTGTTCACAATCTTATCACTGAAGAAGCTGATCACACTTCTCTTAAGTGTTTATTGTGTTGTATGAGACGCGTTGTTCACACTAACGCACAGATCAGTGTTCTTTGTTGGTTATCCTGGCATCAGTGTCACTCTCAGTAGAGTCAAAAGTAATCTGAAGATGCCACAATGCCCCACGCCGTCACTGCCCCCAGCACAAAGGAAAAGCTGACCAAGTACTTTTGCTTCCCTGCCACTTCCTCCAGGAAGCAAAACAGAATGTTTGATTCTTGCTGTCTTAAGCATAGACAACAATGTCCACTATCTTTACTATGGTAATAAAGTGAGAAGATAAGATAAGATTTCGTTAGGATTTTTAACCCCGGAGGGTTAGCCACCCAGGATAACCCAAGAAAGTCAGTGCGTCATCGAGGACTGTCTAACTTATTTCCATTGGGGTCCTTAATCTTGTCCCCCAGGATGCGACCCACACCAGTCGACTAACACCCAGGTACCTATTTGCTGCTAGGTGAACAGGACAACAGGTGTAAGGAAACGTGTCAAATGTTTCCACCCGCCGGGAATCGAACCCGGGCCCTCCGTGTGTGAAGCGGGAGCTTTAGCCACCAGACCACCGGGCCAGGAAGCAGGATTTTCCTTAATTGTCCTGCTAAGGTAAGAGATTGACTGTCTCTTATTAAACTACACTTTGCAACACTGGACCGCACGGAGCGGTGGTCGCTTGACCACACGTCGCATACTGGTACTGCATCAGGGATCAATTACTCACTGTAGCAGTAAACAAGACGCTTGCCCCTTCTGATATTATGTACAACACTGATGTCATGTACTACACTGATGTTATGTACACTGATGCTATGTACTGATGTTATTTACTACACTGATGTTATGTACTGATGCTATGTGCTACATTGATATGTATTGATGTCATATACTACACTGATATCATGCACTACACTGATGTTATGTACTGATGTCATGTACTACACTGATGTTATGTACTACACTGATGTTATGTACTAACGTCATGTATTACACTGATGTTATGTACTACACCGATGTTACGTACTGTTATGTACTACACTGATGTTATGTACTGATGTCCTGTACTACACTGATGTTATGTACTGATGTCCTGTACTACACTGATGTTATGTACTAATGTTATGTACTACACTGATGTCATGTACTACACTGATGTTATGTACTGATGTTATGTACTACGGTGATGTTATGCACTGATGTCATGCACGACACTGATATTAAGTACTGATGTCATGTACTACACTGATGTAATGTACTGATGTTTTGTACTACAGTGATGTTATGCACTGATGTCATGTACTACACTAATGTTATATACTGATGTCATCTGCTACACTAATGTTATGTACTGATGTTATGCACTACACTGGTTATGTACTGATGCCATGTGCTACATTGATGTTATGTACTACACTGATGTTATGTACTGTTATGTACTACACTGATGTTATGTACTGATGTTATGTACTACACTGATTTTATGTACTACTCTGATGTTATGTACTGATGTTATGTACTCCACTGATTTTATGTATTGATGTCATGTACTACACTGATGTTGTGTAAACTCTTATGTACTACACTGATGTTATGTACTGATGTGTTGTAGTATACTGATGTTATGTACTGATTTTATATACTACACTGATGTTATGTATTGATGTCATGTACTACTCTGATATTATGTATACTGTTATGTACTACACTGATGTTATGTACTGATGTCGTGTATTACATTGATGTTATGTACACTGTCATGTACTACAATGATGTTATGTACTGATGTCATGCTTTACACTGATGTTATTTACTAATCTTATGTACTACACTGATTTTATGTATTGATGTCATATACTACACTGATATTATGTACACTGTTATGTACTACACTGATGTTATGTACTGACGTCATGTGCTACACTGATGGTATGTACTACGCTGATGTTATGTAATGATATGTACTACACTGATGTTCTGTACTGATGTCATATACTACACCGATGTTATGTACACTGATGTCATGTACTACACCGATGTTATGTACACTTATGTCATGTACTACACTGATGTTATGTACTGATGTCATATACTACACTGATGTTATGTACTGATGTCATGTACTGCACTGATGTTATGTACTGATGTCATGTACTGCACTGATGTTATGTACTACACTGAAGTTATGTACTGACATTATGTACTAATGTCATATACTACAATGATGCTATGTACAATTTTATGGACATCATTATAGTACATATCACTCAGACGCAGAAAAAAAGTATATTAGGTCACTGGAAGTAAAATTTAAAAAAACATACGAATTCTTCCATGCGGAAAAAATCTTTTATTTCGTCCAAGTTTGAATAGTATTAATAACAAGACAAAATTCATACGTGATGGATTATTTCCAGTTGAAAAATACGAAAAAAAAAAAATTTTAACATTCAAAAATGTTTTAAATTAAATGCTGAACGGAAGATTAAAAGAAGATGATGGCGACTGTGAGGTGGAACTGATGTCCATCAGCGTGCTGAAGACTGTCCTCATCTGGCGTCCATCAGAATGCTGAAGACTGTCCTCAACTGGCGTCCATCAGCGTGGTGAAGACTGTCCTCATCTGGCGTCCATCAGCGTGGTGAAGACTGTCCTCAACTGATGTCCATCAGCGTGGTGAAGACTGTCCTCAACTGATGTCCATCAGCGTGCTGAAGACTGTCCTCAACTGATGTCCATCAGCGTGCTGAAGACTATCCTCAACTGGCGTCCATCAGCGTGCTGAAGACTGTCCTCAACTGGCGTCCATCAGAATGCTGAAGACTGTCCTCAACTGGCGTCCATCAGCGTGGTGAAGACTGTCCTCAACTGATGTCCATCAGCATGCTGAAGACTGTCCTCAACTGATGTCCATCAGCGTGCTGAAAATTGTCCTCAATTGATGTCCATCAGCATGCTGAAGACTGTCCTCAACTGATGTCCATCAGCATTCTGAAGAGTGTCCTCAACTGATGTCCATCAGCATGCTGAAGACTGTCCTCAACTGATGTCCATCAGCATGCTGAAGACTGTCCTCAACTGATGTCCATCAGCATGCTGAAGACTGTCCTCAACTGATGTCCATCAGCGTGCTGAAGACTGTCCTCAACTGATGTCCATCAGCGTGCTGAAGACTGTCCTCAACTGATGTCCATCAGCATGCTGAAGACTGTCCTCAACTGATGTCCATCAGCGTGCTGAAGACTGTCCTCAACTGATGTCCATCAGCATGCTGAAGACTGTTCTCAACTGATGTCCATCAGCATGCTGAAGACTGTCCTCAACTGATGTCCATCAGCGTGCTGAAGACTGACCTCAACTGATGTCCATCAGCATGCTGAAGACTGTCAACTGATGTCCATCAGCATGCTGAAGACTGTCCTCAACTGATGTCCATCAGCGTGCTGAAGACTGTCCTCAACTGGCGTCCATCAGCGTGCTGAAGACTGTCCTCAACTGGCGTCCATCAGAATGCTGAAGACTGTCCTCAACTGGCGTCCATCAGCGTGGTGAAGACTGTCCTCAACTGATGTCCATCAGCATGCTGAAGACTGTCCTCAACTGATGTCCATCAGCGTGCTGAAAATTGTCCTCAATTGATGTCCATCAGCATGCTGAAGACTGTCCTCAACTGATGTCCATCAGCATTCTGAAGAGTGTCCTCAACTGATGTCCATCAGCATGCTGAAGACTGTCCTCAACTGATGTTCCATCAGCATGCTGAAGACTGTCCTCAACTGATGTCCATCAGCATGCTGAAGACTGTCCTCAACTGATGTCCATCAGCGTGCTGAAGACTGTCCTCAACTGATGTCCATCAGCGTGCTGAAGACTGTCCTCAACTGATGTCCATCAGCGTGCTGAAGACTGTCCTCAACTGATGTCCATCAGCATGCTGAAGACTGTCCTCAACTGATGTCCATCAGCGTGCTGAAGACTGTCCTCAACTGATGTCCATCAGCATGCTGAAGACTGTTCTCAACTGATGTCCATCAGCATGCTGAAGACTGTCCTCAACTGATGTCCATCAGCGTGCTGAAGACTGACCTCAACTGATGTCCATCAGCATGCTGAAGACTGTCAACTGATGTCCATCAGCATGCTGAAGACTGTCCTCAACTGATGTCGATCAGCGTGCTGAAGACTGTCCTCAACTGATGTCCATCAGCATGCTGAAGACTGTCCTCAACTGATGTCCATCAGCATGCTGAAGACTGTCCTCAACTGATGTCCATCAGAGTGCTGAAGACTGTCCTCAACTGATGTCCATCAGCGTGCTGAAGACTGTCCTCAACTGATGTCCATCAGCGTGCTGAAGACTGTCCTCAACTGATGTCCATCAGCGTGTTGAAGACTGTCCTCAACTGATGTCCATCAGCGTGCTGAAGACTGTCCTCAACTGGCGTCCATAAGCATGCTGAAGACTGTCCTCAACTGATGTCCATCAGCATGCTGAAGACTGTCCTCAACTAGTGTCCATCAGCATGCTGAAAACAGCGTCCTCAACTAGTGTCCATCAGCATGCTGAAGACAGCGTCCTCAACTAGTGTCTAACAGCATGCTGAAGACAGCGTCCTCAACTAGTGTCCATCAGCATGCTGAAGACAGCGTCCTCAACTAGTGCCTAACAGCATGCTGAAGACAGCGTCCTCAACTAGTGTCCATCAGCATGCTGAAGACAGCGTCCTCAACTAGTGTTTTAAAGCATGCTGAAGACAGCGTCCTCAACTGGTGTCCATCAGCATGCTGAAGACAGCGTCCTCAACTAGTGTCCATCAGCATGCTGAAGACAGCGTCCTCAACTGGTGTCCATCAGCATGCTGAAGACAGCATCCTCAACTGGTCTCCATCAGCATGATGAACACAGCGTCGTCAACTCGTGTCCATCAGCATGATGAACACAACGTCCTCAACTGGTGTCCATCAGCATGTTGAAGACAGCGTCCTCAACTGGTGCCCATCAGCATGCTGAAGACAGCATCCTCAACTGGTGTCCATCAGCATGCTGAACACAGCGTCCTCAACTGGTGTCCATCAGCATGCTGAAGACAGCGTCCTCAACTGGTGCCCAACAGCATGCTGAAGACAGCGTCCTCAACTGGTGGCCATCGGCATGATGAAGGCAGCGTCCTCAACTGGTGTCATCAGCATGCTGAAGACAGCATCCTCAACTGGTGCCCAACAGCATGCTGAAGACAGCGTCCTCAACTGGTGTCCATCAGCATGCTGAAGACAGCGTCCTCAACTGGTGTCATCAGCATGCTGAAGACAGCGTCCTCAACTGGTGCCCAACAGCATGCTGAAGACAGCGTCCTCAACTGGTGTCCATCAGCATGCTGAAGACAGCGTCCTCAACTGGTGTCCATCAGCATGCTGAAGACAGCGTCCTCAACTGGTGGCCATCGGCATTATGAAGGCAGCGTCCTCAACTAGTGTCTATCAGCATGCTGAAGACAGTTTCCCCAACTGGTGCCCAGCAAGTTGAAGACAGCTTCAACTGGTGCCCAGCAAGCTGAAGACAGCTTCAACTGGTGCCCAGCAAGCTGAAGGCAGTATCGTCAACTGGTGCCCAGCAAGCTGAAGACAGTTTCCTCAACTGGTGCCCAGCAAGCTGAAGACAGCTTCAACTGGTGCCCAGCAAGCTGAAGACAGTTTCCTCAACTGGTGCCCAGCAAGCTGAAGACAGGTTCAACCTGTGCCCAGCAACTGAAGGCAGTATCGTCAACTGGTGCCCAGCAAGCTAAGGATAGCTTCAACTGGTGCCCAGTAAGCTGAAGACAGCTTCAACTGGTGCCCAGTAAGCTGAAGACAGCTTCAACTGGTGCCGAACAAGCTGAAGACAGCGCCATCAACTAGTGTTCATCAGCATGCTGAACACAGCATCCTCAACTATTGTCTATCAGCATTCTGAACACAGCATCCTCAACTGGCGTCCAACAGTCTGCTGAATACAGCGTCCTCAACTGGTGTCCAACAGCATGCTGAAGACAGCGTCCTCAAATGGTGTCCAGAAGGCCGCTAAAAGAATTTCCTTTCCCCTGGTGCCCAGCAAGCGAAAAAGCTTCGTAAACTGGTCCCACCCGCTGAAGACAGTTAACTGGGCCAGAAAGGGAAAGACGTTTCAACTGGTGCCCACAGCTGAGGTAGCTTCAAGTCCCCACAAGCTGAAGACAGCTTCACCTGGTCCCCAGAAAGTGGGATAGTTCAATGGTGCCCAGCAAGCTAAAGACCCCCGGGCCCCCTTTTCCCTAAAAGGTCCCCAAAAGCAAAAGCTTTAGGGGAGAAAGCTTTTTTTTAACGGGCCCCCGCAAGCTGAAGCAGTTCCCTCAACTGGTCCCCGCAAGCTGAAGAGTTCCCCTCAACTGGGCCCCAGCAAGCTGGGGAAGTTCCCTTTCCCCAAGGGGTTCCCAAAAGGGGCCCAAAAGCTGAGGATAGCTTAAACTGGTGCCCAAAAAAGCTGGGGATAGCTTCAAGGGCCCCGATTCTAGGATATAAGGGAGAATATGGGGGTCCGACAGTTCGCGCGTTGAGTGCTTGTGGGGGGAGACTTGCTTGTTGAACAATGTGATCAGTTTAACACCTGCCTTCTGAAATGAACATTTCCATTAAAAGAAAAAGGAATTTTCACAGTTCACTCTAGAAAAATACTTTAAAGCTTTAAAATCTTTTACATTTTTTCAAATCGTTTGTTGACAACGAAAGAACGACAGGAAATATAATTTATAATCCTTTTGAGTTCCCCAGTGACGCGGGGAATATTTCAGACGGGATATTTTTTTTACGAGTTTGTTTTTAAAAAATGTTTTTGTGAGTAAACTTTTTCAATAATGAAAATTAAGTCGTTTGGTTAAAATTTACTAATGGGCTTTAAAACACAAAAATTTAAAATGTGTTACACAAAATTGAATTGGTATTTATCTCTCCCTTTCTCCTTTTTTTTTTTTACACGGGGTTTTGCAAGGAAAAGGACCCTAGTTTTTTTGAAAAGCTATTTACAGGTTAAGGATTCTAACTTATTGGCAATAAAGCTGTTACCTACATCGCCATTTGAAAGCATTTTTTTGTATGGAATAAAAGTAGGGAACAATAAAATTGGGAGCCATCTGTGGGCCTTTATTATTTTATTATATAAAAAAAGAAGCGCTAAGCCCAAGGGCTATACAGGCTGCGGGGTGGGGAAGGAAGCGAGGGTATTGGCGGCAGAAGGGGGGAGGGTTGATCATAGGTTACGAAACGGGGGGCAGGGAAGTGGGGGGTAGGGTTAGCAAGAGATTGAGGTAGAAAGGGTAAAGGTTCACGGTTTGTGAAGTTTCAGTTTTGCAAAAAGTAATGAGAAGTCCAGTAAAGGGGGGTCCACAGCGAGAAGGGAAGGTAAAGAGAGGACGGAGCAAAAGACGACGGAGGTAAAAT
This sequence comes from Cherax quadricarinatus, assembly GCF_026875155.1. NCBI lineage: Eukaryota > Metazoa > Arthropoda > Malacostraca > Decapoda > Parastacidae > Cherax > Cherax quadricarinatus. Next base: position 5,062,147 of record NC_069473.1, read on the forward strand.
TTTCTGCTCGTGATAAAGTGGGCAGTCCAATGAATTGGTGTGATAATGGAAACCCGACAATTCCCAGAGAGGAGCAGGGGGCCCCTCCATGAGATATCCCTGGGTAAAACGAGTAGGGGCCCTGGAAACGGGAGAGGTATCTCCCAACCCCGACAGGGGACAAAAAAATCAGTAACCCATACTCGGTTTAATGATTTAAATTGTTTCCGGGAGAGTGACAAAGTTGTTTCCAAGGTGGGAAGGTGGGTACATTGCGCAAAAAAAGCCATAAATGGAATTTCCTCTATTGAAATGGTAGGTCATGTACTGCGACCCCGCAGCAGTGTCGCCCGTTCTTGCCCCGACGTCAACAACCGGGGCCCAACAAAAAACATATTTTATGCTTTGGGAAAGATGCGGCGTACCAAAGTTGGGAAGGGGGACTAAGGGGGGGGTGTACAAATTTCGTAAGCCTTTTAAACACTAAGGGAGTCTGAGACAAACCCCAAAAGATGACACAGGCATAATGCAATACGGGTAATGCTGCAAAAATGGCTCAATTTGGGATAAAAAACTACCCCAAAATAGTAAATGCCCTGTTGAGCTGTCCGGAAACGTGCTGCGAATCCATGGTCAGAAATTAGGGGCCCTCTGTGTTACGCAATGGCTGAGAATGGATGGAAGTGGTCAAAAAAAAGAAGCGGAAGCGACCGAACAGTTGGGCTTCGAACAAGGGGGAAAGAAAGAACAGACTCGAACCTGGAACTTCCCCGGGGGGGAGGGAAAAAAAGATGCTGCATGAACATAGAAAAAGGGGTAAGAAGAAAAGAAAGAGCGAATGTAGGTGAAGAGGAAGGGGCGGAATGAAAGGAGCCGAACAAATAAAAAATGTCTACTAAAATTTAGGACCATTTTATAAGTGGGAAAGGGTTTCGGGGATCTGAAAGTAATAGTAGCGGAGGCAATGGGCATCACGGTGATCGGGTAAGGATGGAAAAGTTCGCTTCTGTAGAGGCCTCAAAGGGTAAGAGCGAAAAAAAACCAAGGTAAAGTTTTCCCTTTGGGGATGAATGGGGGTTTACGTAGGAGTACGGGAGGCCGCTGAATAGACTGGTTACCATAATCAAGTTCCATAAAAAGAGGGGAATGGGGCGAAAGGAGAGTTCGACATCAGTTTTCCCCTGAAGATGAGCAAGGGGTTTTTAAAAAGGTTCGTGGCTGGCAATTCCTTTGGGGTAAAGGAGGTTTCCCGGAACCCCCGGGCAAAGAGGAGGCCGAATTCTGACTGTACACGTCAGGGGAAAGGAGCCCTAGAGGTACAAAAGGATGTTTGGGGAGACAGAGTCTATAAAATAATTCGGTGAGTTTTGGTACTTTTAAAATTTAAAACCAATGGGTTTGGCCAATTGAAACACGGGGCGACCCCAGCTGGAGAGAAACTGTAATGAGGTGCAGTCAGGCCTGCACAGGCAATAGCGAATCTCAACATAGAGTGATGACAATATTTGAGGGAAAAATAAGGGGCCCAATCATTTAAAAGCAAGGAGAAAAAATGTTTCTCCCAACACATCCCTGGGGAAAACCTTCACTTGGATAAAGTCCGGGGAGGCAATTTTAACCCAAACACGGAAATGCCTGTCAGTTAAAAAGTACTTAAGGAAGGATGGTAGATTGCCTTGGAGGCCTAAGGAGTGGGCTTGGGCCAAAATATTATACCTCCAAGTTGTGTCATATGCCTTCTCAAGGTCAAAAAATATGGCAATAACTGAGTGGTTATTCGCAAAGGCATTACGAACATACGTATCCAAGCTTAGTAAGGGGTCTATGGTAGAATGTCCCTTACGAAAGCCATATTGACGAGTGGAGAGACTGTTGTGTGTCTCTAAATACCACACTAAACGTCTATTTACCAAGCGTTCCATCACATTGCAAACTGCACTGGTAAGAGCAATGGGACGATAGTGGGAGGCTTCATGTCCCGTAGTGCCTGGTTTGCGGAAAGGGAGAACAATGGAAGATTTCCACGGCTGTGGAAGAACTCCTTTTGACCAAAAAAGATTGAAAAGGCGTAATAGGACTGCAAGGGCTGACTGATGTAAATGTTGTAGCATATGAATATGAATGTCGTCGGGCCCAGCTGCCGATGATCGGCAAGCTGAGAGTGTTGCCTTCAGTTCTTGAAGTGTAAAAGGCACATTATACTGTTCTTCTCTGAGAGAAGAAAAGTCCAAGGGTGCTAACTCTCTGGCAGACTTTGAGGAAAGAAACGAGGGGCATAGATGGAGCCCCTGAGAAATACAGACCAGATGATTGCCAATTTCATTGGCAACATCTAGTGGGTTTGGTATATCAACACCGGCAACCCGCAGAACAGGAGCCGGGTCAGGAGAATATTTACCACTCACTTTTCGTACTTTTTTCCAGACTGCACTCATAGAGGAACCAGAGGTGATGGTGGAGACATAATCTCGCCAGCAAGTGCGTTTAGCATCACGGATGACACGGCGAGCGATCGCACGCTTCTGCTTAAAATCAAGAAGTCTCTCCATGGTTCTATTGTACCTGTACCTGCCCCATGCAGCGCATTTCAAACGTACTGCATGAGCACAAGCAGGAGACCACCAAGGCACGCATTTCTGAGAATGCCTGCCCGAACTTTGGGGTATAGAATGAGAAGCTGCAGTTAAAACGGAGGACGAGAAGAGGTGTAAGAGCTCATCAATGGAGGACAAAGAAGGAACCTCACTAAAAACAGTTAGTTGTGAGTAAAGGTTCCAATTTGCCTGATCAAATTGCCAGCGTGGGATACGAAGAGGTGGTGAATATGAAGGGAAAGAAAGAATGATTGGGAAATGATCACTGTCATGTAAATCTGGGAGAACAGACCAGGTGAAGTCTAATGCGGTGGAGGAAGAGCAGATTGAGAGATAGATGCAAGAGAGAGTGTGAGTCCGAGGATCAAAATGGGTGTGAATACCTGTATTTAAAACATGGAGGGGGTGGGTAGCAAGAAAAGTCTCTAACTGAATGCCACGGGAATCACAGTGAGACCCTCCTAGAGGAAATGATGGGCATTAAAATCGCCAAGTAACAGAAGCGGTGGCAGTAATGATGAAACAAGAAAGGCAATATCCGGAATAGATAATGCCCGAGGAGAGAGATATAAAGAACAGAGCGTATACCACCTATGCAAGTGGATACAGGATGCTGTGTAATGCAGCGAAGTACGAACAAATAGCTGATGGTACGGAATATCAGTGCATAGAAGAAGGGCACTTTCATTAAAGGTCCCATCAGGAAAAAGATCTGAAGAATACAATAAATTATAGCCTGAGATGGGATAGACAGCAGCAGAATGTAATTTTGGTTCCTGTAAGCAAACACCAACAGGGGAAAACTGGGAGAGTAACATCTGAAGCTCCCCCCGATTACCCCTGAGGCCACGTATATTCCACTGTAAATAGGCCATGATTGGCAACGACAAAGATACCTGAAATCCACAGGTAAGGGTTCCTACAGACTAGAGGGGTTAGAAAAGTCCACATGCGGAGGCAGCGAAAAATGTTCAAGCAGCAAAGGAACAGTGCACTGCAAAGAAAGGAGTTGTGCAGATGGAGGAGAGGAGAGAGAAGGAACAGAGGGTGGATCAGTGTCCATTGATGGTTTGGTCTCTGCAATATATTCAGAGATTGCTTCAAGTGTTTCGGAATTCAGAGACGTCGTATGGGAGACAATATTGGAGATGGTAGGGGGAAGATGAGTAAAGATTGGAACTGTAATTGACTGTACCAAGGTAGGGGGGGCGAAAGGGTGGAGGGAACTGGAGAAGAAGCGTGGAAGGGGACAGAAGAGGCAGAAACCTGGGAGGTGGCAGACGAGGAAGAAACTTGGAGGGAACAGGGGAGGAAGGTACAGTACGAGGAGGAGGGTGAACCTCTACACTCGTAACAGAGCCAGTGAGAGGGGAAGAACCAGGTACACAGACAGGGAAGGTAAAATGGGGAGGTGGAAGAAGGGAAGGAGGGGTTAAAGGAGCTTTTTTTGATTTCTGAGAAGTAGAGGGACGATTGGGAGGTGTCGTCGATATCGAGGCTTGTGAGGGAGAACACGAAGAAGAGAGAACAGACTGAGGCATTTGAAGTAGGGACGTCTGAGCCCAGGAGAGCAAAAGAATTAGATACAGGAGTGACTATGGGAGAGGTAACCACAGAGGAGGCTGCAGAAGATGGGACCCCAGAAGTGGGGGGACGTTTTGAAACACGGGAATAAGAAACACGAGGTAGTCTTCCTTGGAGGCGGAGATGAGAAACTGCCATGGTATAAGGGAGACCCTCTGCCTCTTTGAGGTAATGGATTTCCCGCTCATTTAAGCAGACTTGGCAACGGCGAGAGTACGAAGGGTGAGCCTCATGACAATTAAGGCAAGAGGGAGGTCGATTGCAAGATGTATTAGAATGGTCATCAGCACCACAGACTGGGCATTCGGGTATAGATCTGCAATATTTCGAATGGATGGCCAAATCGCCAGCAATTTCTACACTGTTGTGGTGTAGGGATCACCTTTCGAACGTGTAACCGATGTCATGCTGCATAAAATGAGGATGGGAGTTCACAGCTGTCAAAAGTTAAACGAGCCACATTGCTAGGGTATCGTCTCCGCCCGCAGGCAGGAAGAACATAAGTGTCTACCTTGAGGATTGGGAGATCTTGGAGTTCCAGCTGTTCAAGAATGTCATTGCCACATGTCTGGAAATTTTGTTGAACTATGGTATGGGGCAGAATGACGGTACCACTACAAGAATTGAGGGAATGGTGTTTTTCAATAGTGACAGGAACAGTATCGATATGGGAAAGAAGAGAAAGATCATGAGCTTGGGTAGCATTCTGTACAGTGATGATGCACATACCACTCTTAAGAGCATGAAAAGAAATATCTTTACCAACATGGCGAAGGAGTGCCTTGCCAATACTATGGTCGGAAAGATAGGCAATAGAGGAAGTCGGTCGTAAAGTGAAGAATTTAGTCCATTGTGCATTCTGAAACTGAGCGTGGAAAGGGAGTGCAGGACGTGTCGATCTTTTCTGAGAAGAACGAGAAGGTGGAGAAGTATCATCAGCAGGTAACTGTCATTGGTGTTTAGGCGTGGGACCAGAGTTGGTCCGACGTGGAACGGGCCGGCGATTCGAAAATTGCCGCACCATAGAGGGAGAGGCCAGAAGCATAGTCAAAGGAGAGCGGAGGTTAGATAAATCGAAGGAGTCAGTCGAGACCTCAGTACCTGAAGCGGGTGAGGAAACAGCACAAGCAAGAGGTACAGAGGCATTAGATGTGTCCAAAGAGTGGTCCAAAGACGAGGCGGGGTCAGAACAGGGTGCAGTATCAAGAAGGGGCCCGGGGGTAGCAGGTTCATGGACTAGGGCTTCCATGGTTAGGTTACTTCTTTCTTTTTGTTTTTAAGAAAAAAAAAGAAGGAAGAAAAGAAAATAAAAATAAAAAAAAAGAATAAAAAAAGGGGGGACCGGGGAGGGATAGTTCCTAGGAGGAATGAAAGGGCCAGAAATCTCCCTCCATGCCCAAGAGGACCTCAGCACCGCAAGTAGCACAGATGCAACATGGAACCCGTGCCATACCCTACCCATCATGCCAAGAATCCAGCAATCCGGGATAGCAACCTCACATCTGCCGAGCTACCTCGGTGGACAAAAGAGAGGGCGGCTGGATATCTGCCACAAAGCATACCTCCTTGGGCCACCACCCCCGGAATCCGAAAGGTGGCTTTCAGAGATACACCCGTCGCCCGAAAGACACCCAAAGCCGCCCTCCGGGATACCGGAGAGGGATCGGGACATCCCCAGGCAATCCAGATTCCACGGCAAACTACACCACAGCCAAGAACCTCAATGGAATGGGATGGACCCCGGTACCCTTTCCCCTACCTAGGAACTAGCGTGCCTGTGGGAAAGAATCCCAAAGGCCAAAAAGGAAGAGCAAAAGGGATGGGTGGGGAGGAGGAGGAGGAAAGGAAAAAGGGGAGGATTGGGAGGATGGGATAGGGAAGGGGGGATTGTAGGGTAATTAGGTTTGGTCTGAGGAAGGAGACCGACAGGTCTAATTCCTCAGACCAAGAGCCTCTTCACCACAACAAGGAGCCCCCCTTGAAGAGGATCTGTGGGCCAGCATTTTCGTTTGATCAACTGACTTCATCTCGTTGACATCATTATGCTGTATGAATGTGTTCCAGACTCGAGTCATCCTGGGTATATGATCTCAGATGGAGTGATGTTCTGGAGAAGGGTACAGCCAGAGTGAAGTTGCTGCTTTCTGCCCGTCTTGTGGCATAAAAGCTTGTTTCACGCTGTCCTCGAAGTGAATCCAAGTGTAGTACTTTGACAAAATTGGCCTTGTACATAACTGTAAGGCCACCCACTTCTCTCCTGTGTTGTAGGCTCTGCTGAAATGACAGATCTATCCAGGATTGGTCCAGGCGAGAGATGAGACGTCTTGCTCTGTTCTCTACTCTGTCAAGCAGTCGCAGATGAGAGGGGGTGGGCAGGCAAACCAAGAAAGTGGAGCATACTCAAGGTGAGAGCGTACTTGTGCCTCGTACAGAATCTTGCAACCCCTACTGTCAAGCAGATGCGAGATACGGCGAAGTGCTGTAAGCTTCCTGGCTGCCTTGTTTGCAAGATTTACAACATAGTTCTTCATGGTCAGTTTGGAGTCAAATTTCACCCCAAGGATAACTTCTCTCTCTCTCTCTCTCTCTCTCTCTCTCTCTCTCTCTCTCTCTCTCTGTTTCTCTGCATTTCTCTTTCTCTCTCTCTCTTTCATTCTCTCTCTCTTTCTCTCCTCTCTGTTTCTCTGCATTTCTCTCTGTGTTTATCTCTCTCTCTCTCTCTCTCTCTCTCTCTGCATTTTTCTTTTATTTTATTCTTTATTTTTTTTACACAGGGTTTGACAATGTTAAGGATCCCTAGCTTTATTGACAAGCTATTTACAGGTTAAGGATTCCTAACTTTATTGGCAAGCTAAGAGCTGTTACCTACATTAGCTCATTTGAAAGCATTTTTATTGTTGAGAGACATACAAGTAGGGAACAGGATGAAGTTGGAGACATCTGTGGGCCAGCATTTTCATTTGATCAACTGACTTTACCTCGTTGACATCATTATGCTGTACGAATGTGTTCCATACTCGAGACATCCTGGGTATATATAATCTCAGATGGAATGATGTTCTGGAGAAGGATACAGCCAGTGTGAAATTGCTGCTGTCTGCCCGTCTTGTGGTATAGAAGCTTGCTTTTCGCTGTCCTCGAAGTGGAGCCAAGTCTGTCCCTCTCTCTCTCTTTACAAAACTGCAATCTTAAATATCACGTTAGAATTAAATAGGCAAACTTTAAGCGTGCGATGCAACATAAATTAGCTGTTATATTCACTTCGTTATAACTGTGATAATAACTTTCAAAGGAGTGCAAAGGTAAACTGTGTTTTACTTCTGTGTTAATCAGCTAATTGTTCAAAATAATGGTTATTTTTTCACAAAATTATAGTTTTATGGAAGAGGTGTTCTGATCTTGATACGAAATTTCGGATAAGTGTCAAAGTTAGTTATGTTTCTTACCAGATCAAATTTCTTCAGTTCTAGATATACTCTCATTTGACCGTCTAATGTGTCCCTCCGTGGGCCCCTAGTTCCCTTGCAGTGCTCCTCTTTCTTAGTATTTGACTGAATCCATTACTACTACTATTATCTACTACTACTACTACTACTACTACTACTACTACCTCCACTACTACCTCTCCTGCTCCCGCCATTGTCTGCTGTCCTATATATACTCCCTCCTTCGCCCCTTCCTCTTAGTGTGACTTTGTAAATGCTCCAAGTCGGGCCGAAACGTCGTCGTAAGCTCTTCTCTTCTATGTGCGGGTTATTTGTGCACTTATATAGAAAGACTAAGAGACTACTGCTTTAAAATATCCTGTATAGAGTCAGAAAACTTAAGCGAGAGAATAACGACACAATACACCAATGCTTCACACGGGATGGGAAAATTCTTGTTAGGAAAACAAATGTAGGTCAACTGTACACAATCACGAACGAGAATGATCTATCACGATTTCTCAGGGATACTAATCTTACAGAGAATAACTAAACAATGTCCAACTTAAAAGCCTACGTAGTGTAGTGTATGTTTTGCTCCATTATTGTTCAAATTTCATTGTACAATCTCTTAGTAATTAAATAATCAACTACCTCATTTTGTGATTTTACTAGTAAGCATAAGTCACCTTATCTAATTTTCTTATTTACTATTGTTTGCTTAAATATTAGCTGAATTGATACTTTCTCTGTCCATATTACTACCTCATATTTTTTTTAAATACTATCAATTGATATTACTTACTAAAATTAATAAATATCATTTTTACTAAAATTTCAATTTACTCTTAACATTTTTGACATTTAATAACCATTACTTGTCTAATTACCTTTACCTGTTTTAATACCACATTTACTATCCTAGATTACTCTTAATTACCTTGTACTGCCATATAACCTCAAGTATAACTACCAGTGCAATATTGAATGAAATAAACATTACTTTTTCACTTTTTTGTAATCATTATTACTTACTAAAATTTTATTAAACACCATATTTACTACCAGTCAATTTTACTTTTGTACATTAAACATTATTTTATACTTCCCATAACATTTTGTTTCCAAATTTTCAAGTTTGTATATTCAACTCCAACCTTTATATTATCCTTTGTACCTGTGTACCTGGGTACCTGTGTACCTATGTACCTGTGTACCTGTGTGCCTGTGTACCTGTGTATCTGTGTACCTGTCTACCATCTTACTATCATATTATAACCAAGACATTACCATTGTTATTTTTTTACTATTGTTCTTTTGGTACTTTAATTGTGAATTTTATTTTGTCAATTTAAATCTAGTTATAATCTTGATCTTGTCAACAACCTATACCAGACTCTAGTGCAATTGCAAGTACCATTTCAAATTGTATTTTTATATTATAAGATTATATTATAATTCCTACCATCTGTCCACTTAACTTTGCTTACCATCACTTAATTTTAGTCCCTTATATATTTTCTCCTTTATTTTAGCTTTATATAACTATCCTAGTTTATATATTCACAATTGTTAAAATAATCAAGGTGCTATTCTCAGGTGCTAAAGTAGAATAAGTTCACAATTTTGCCATTATATTCCAAAGCTCATTTATTTGATTACCACTTTATTGTTCACCACAACCTATATTAGTCCCTTTTATATTATAATTTTATACTATAATTCTAACTTTAAAAAATTACCTTTATAGTACTACCTACTATCATATTCCCAAGCTCCATTATTTGATCATCACTTTGTATTAGTCCCTTAGCTCATTATTTTACATTTGTTAAATAATCCAGGTGCTATTTTTTAGCTTAAGACTACTTACTTTGTTTTATACTTAATTCTAACTATAGATTCACTGCAAATCTTATGATTACAAGCATTGATCCTGATACCAACCTATTATTTAATGACTTAAATGAATCAAACAGTTACTGTAATTACTACACTGCAGAACAATCAAAGGCACTTCTCAGTGCCAACAACAACATAACTATCTTTAACTACAATATCAGATCTTTAAGCAAGCATTACGATGACCTCATAGCATTACTAAATTCCTTACATGCCAATATGTCCATCATTACACTAACTGAAACCTGGCTAAAGCCTGATAGTACAGATGTCTATGCCATTCCTGGTTACACAGCCATACACAACTGTAGGCCAGACCAACAAGGGGGTGGCACAGCCATATACTACTCAGACCAACTAGAATGTATCACTAATACTTGCACAAGGGATGAACATGGGGAATATATAATAGCTAAATTCAAATCCAAATACCTACAAAAACCTCTCACATTGATAAACATCTACAGAGTTCCACAGTCAAACATTAGCCAATTTAGTCAAAATCTAGGAAGTATGATAACTGATGCACGCGTGAACAAAGATCACTTACTACTCTCAGGTGACTTCAATATAAATCTCCTGCAAGACCGGGACCCACACGTTACTGAATTCACAAACACAATGAGTAACTGTATGTTACTACCAACAGTAACAAAACCTACAAGAGTTACAGAGACTAGTGTTTCCCTACTTGACCACATCTGGACCAACACCGTATCCCCTTTAAAATCAGGCATAATTACAGATAATACCACAGACCACTACCCTACTTTCCTCATAACAACTCTTGGTAAACTACCCCAAGACACTACTAAAGTCACCTTCAGACTTCACAATGAGGCAGCCATTAATAACTTCACAACAGCAGTAGCAAACATTGATTGGCACACTGAGCTAGAAATCTATACAGATATTGACGAATGTATTAATAATTTTCTAAAAAAGACCCAATACCTCTACAACAAGCACTGCCCTAAAAAAAACTAAACAGATGACAGCAAAGAGACTGAACAGTCCCTGGCTAACACCCAGCATTCTCAAATCCATAAATACAAAACACCAATATGAAAAACAGTACAGAATGGGTCACATAACCAGAGACCAAACAAAACGTTACTCGTCAATCCTAACCAGCCTGATAAGAAGGGCAAAAAAATTGTATTATGAGAACAGATTATCCAACTTACGAGGTGATATAAAAAAGACCTGGAAAACCCTATCAGAAATTCTGGGAACAAAAAAGATATCACGAAATAGCGAAATAAAATTAGCAAAATCAGATGAACCCCAATTCCCACCAACAGAAACAGCAAACAGACTCAATGATTTCTTCTCCACTATAGGACAAAACCTTGCCAATAAAATCCCAAGCTCAGATACCCCACCAAATGACTACCTCACCGGCAACTACCCGAACACACTGTTCCTAGTTCCGACTAACCCATACGAAGTCTCCCTTATTATCAACGCACTAAAAAACAAGGCAGGAGATTTAAATACCTTACCACCCTTTATATACAAAAAAGTGTCACAAGTGCTATCACCAATCATTGCAACACTCTTTAACAAATCCATTGAATCCTCCACCTTCCCTACAGTACTCAAAATAGCAAGGGTCACCCCGATCCACAAAGGAGGAGACCAAACAGAGTTGAATAACTATAGGCCAATATCCAACTTACACCCTCTCTCAAAAATCTTCGAAAAATTAATTCATAAACGAATCTACTCCTACCTTATCTCCCAAAACATACTCAACCCCTGCCAATTTGGATTCAGGCCTAATAAAAATACTAATGATGCTATTATACACATGCTAGAACATATAACTCTGCAATAGAGAAAAAAGAAGTCCCACTGGGGATCTTCATTGACTTACGTAAAGCTTTTGATACAGTTGACCATGACTTGCTCCACGTAAAATTGTCACACTATGGTATAAGAGGGCACTCCCTCAACTACCTCAAGTCTTACCTCAGCAACAGAAGCCAATATGTGTACGCAAATGGGGCAAACTCTTCTGCGCAACCAATTACAGTTGGTGTCCCACAGGGAAGTGTCCTTGGCCCTCTTCTCTTTCTCCTATACATAAATGACCTTCCAAATGCTTCGCAATTACTCAAACCCACACTATTTGCAGATGACACTACATACGTCTTCTCTCACCCGAGCCCAGTCACGCTAGCCAATACTGTAAACACCGAACTACAGAAAATATCTACCTGGATGAGGACTAACAAACTTACACTAAACATTGACAAAACCTACTTCATTCAGTTTGGTAACAGAGCTACAGATGTCCCTCTTAACATAATGATAAACGGATCACCTATCACAAAGCTAACAGAGGGAAAATTCTTAGGAATCCACCTTGATAATAGACTCAAATTTCATACACATATACAACAAATTTCTAAGAAAATTTCCAAGACTGTAGGCATACTATCGAAGATACGGTACTATGTTCCACAGTCAGCCTTCCTGGCCTTATATCACTCTCTTATTTACCCCTATCTCACCTATGGAATTTGTGCATGGGGCTCAACAACAATTAACCATCTAAGACCACTAATTACCCAACAAAAGGCTGCAGTTAGAATGATAACAAATTCTCACTACAGGCAGCACACTCCACCAATATTCAATACACTAAACCTACTCACCATACAAAACATCCATACTTATTACTGCACCTATTACATACATAGAACACTTAACTCTGATATTAACCCTCCCCTCAAACATCTCCTTGCCAACCTCAACAGAACACATGACCATAACACAAGGCACAGATCACTCTTTGATGTTCCTCCTGTCCATCTCACACTATGCAAAAACTCAATGCACATAAAGGGCCCTAAAATCTGGAATTCATTACCTGTAAATATAAAAGAAACACTACCTGTTTATAAATTCAAGTCTCTTCTCAAAGATCACTTACTCACCCAAAACCAAATAAATACTGAATAAATGAACCTTATAAATTGTATATCTTAAATGTTTCTCACAATTATATCACATAAATGTTAAACCTAAAACCCAATCTAACTTTATTATTTTTTAAATACACTACCTAACAGAATCCTTCATATGACTGAATGCAACCATATGACCTGTCTTTGTAATACTCACTTGTGCTTTATAGTAATCTGTTTACATTAATGTTTTATCACTGATTTCATCATTGCTTAGTTAATCTTAAGTTAATTTTAAGCCAGCCCGTAATGCTATGCATAGTATAAGTGGCTTTGGCATGCTGCTCTTATCTGTATTTTTTTGTACCTCTGTATGTGTGCTCAAATTGGAAATAAATAAATAAATAAATAAATAAAGTCATCACAGCAACTGGAGTCACTGTTACATCATAAGAACATAAGGAGGAACACTGCAGCAGGCTTGTTGGCCCATACTAGGCAAGTCCATCACCTTGATTGGACGGTGTTGTTTCCGGATGTGCACATGCTTCTATAGAAACGGAGCCCACCTGTAGTAGTATCACCAGGTACGTCACAATCGTACTCACACACTGTAAAATCAAATAATTGCAATATTAATAAGATTATCGATAACATCAACGGCAATAACTTGATTTGTTAGCAAAGTATGCAAACTGAAATTATTTATTTTTTTCCCATTATGCTGGGAGGACATGTACATAACCTTATTTAAGGCTACAACTACTACTACAACTAATCCATCTCTTAGGGAGGACCTACTTCCACTGGGGAATCCCGCCTACCAGTGACTATGCCCTCGTCTGCCACACGTCCCTTTTCCACCTGACGTTAGTATGAAAGCGCCAGCGTATACACTAACTGCAGAAAGCCTACTGGCCCATACAAGGCAGGTCCTTATCAAAATGACCTCTACCCAAAGCTACCCACGAATTTACTCCCGTACCCAATGACACAAATCAGACCCAGCCCCTCCCACTCATATTTGTACAGTCTCTTTTTAAAGCAACCCAAAGTCCTAGCCTCTATCACCCTACTGGGAAGATTGTTCCACGCATCCACAACTCTGTTAGAAAACCAGTACTTACCTATGTCCTTTCTAAATCTAAATTTATCCAACTTAAATCCATTATTCCTGGTTCTTACCTGGTTCGACACCCTCAGTACTTTATTAATATCTCCTTTGTTTATGCCCGTCATCCACTTAAACACTTCAATGATATCTCCCCTCATTCTACGTCTCTCCAGAGAGTGGAGATTTAAGGCTTTAAGTCTATCTTCATACGGGAGATTCCTTACATAGTAAATCATTTTAGTCATTCTTCTCTGTATGTTCTCCAATGAGTCTATATCCATCCTGTAGTAAGGAGAACAAAACTGAGCGGAATAATCTAAATGAGGCCTCGCTAGTGATGTATACAGCTGTAAAATAACTTTTGGACTTCTGTTACTTATATTTCTTGAGATAAATCCAAGTAATCTGTTAGCTTTGTTGCGCACACTTAGGCACTGCTGTCTTGGCTTTAGGTTTCTGCTCACCATGACTCCCAAGTCCTTTTCACATTCTGCATGATCAAGCTCTACTTCGCCTAGTTTATAGCTTCGAGGGTTATTTTCATTACCAAGGACTAGTACCTTACACTTATCCACATTAAATTTCGTCTGCCATTTTTCAGACCAAGACATTAATTTGTCCAAATCCTCCTGAAGTTCATTGCTATCCTCCTCAGAATAAATTATACGGCCAATCTTTGTATCATCAGCAAATTTGCTCATGTCACTCGTAATTCTTTCATCAAGGTCATTAATGTAAATTATGAACAAGAGAGGGCCTAAAACTGATCCTTGTGGAACGCCACAAGTGACTAATCCCCATTCAGATTTGACCCCATTAATGGAAACCCTCTGCTTTCTATTGGTAAGCCATGCCTCTATCCATGCTAGAACTTTACCTACTATACCATGAGCTGCCACTTTTCTTAAGAGTCTCTTGTGAGGTACTCTATCGAAGGCTTTACTAAAATCCAGATAAACATTATCATATTCTTTATCATTATCTACTGCCTCAAATGTTCTATTGAAGAACGTCAGTAAATTTGTCAGTTAGGAACGACCTCTTGTGAACCCATGCTGAGATTCATTAATCAAATTATGCTCCTCAAGGTGACTTCTAATAATATCAGCTATAATTGATTCTAATAACTTGCCCACTATAGATGTCAGGCTTATTGGGCGGTAATTTGAAGAATCGGACTTATCTCCTGATTTGAATATAGGAACCACATTACCCATCGTCCACATCTCTGGCACATCACCAGTAAGGATGTATGCATTACACACACTAAGTTCCATCTTGCAATCCTTCAGTACCCTGGAAAACAACTCGTCAGGCCCTGGGGACTTATTCTGCTTCAGTTTGTCTGTTTGATAAGCATGTCCCTCGTGACAGTAATATTAGTTAATTTGAATTCATCAGGAACTGAAAATTTCTTAATTTCTGGAATTTCATTTACATCTTCCTGTGTAAAAACTGACAAAAAATAGTCATTAAATAAGGAACACATTTCCAGTTCGTTATCCATCAGCTGTCCATTCCCAATTTTCAGAGGTCCTACTTTTTCCTTCACCTTCGTCCTATACACTTGAAAGAACCCCTTTGGATTGGTCTTTGATTCATTAGCAACTCTAATTTCATAGCCACGTTTAGCCTTTCTAATTCCCGTTTTTACTTCTCTTTTAAGCTGAACATATTGGTCAGTAAGGTTAACCTCTCCTCTTGTGATGCGCCTGTAAATTCCTCTTTTCTCCCCTAATAGATGCTTTAGCCTACTGTTAACCCATTTGGGATCTTTTTATTAGACCTAATTTCTCTCTGGGGAATGTATATACTCTGGGCACTGTGTACATTATTAAGACAAAAATCATAAATGGAGATCCCTTCGTAATCATAGGTATGATCATCGTCAATAAAATCATTAGCTAGATAACCCAATCGAGATTAGACAGGTGTTCCCTGAGTCCATTGTAATCCGCAGAACAAAAATCAGGGACTTTTACCGTATTATCATAATTCTTGTATTCCCAGTTATTGCTAAAAGTGATGGATTTGTGATCATTTGCGCCAAGCTCTTCGGTGATCTCCAGATTATTTACGAGTGTTTCCTTGTTTGACAAGACTAGGTCTAGCAAATTATTACCCGTGGTAAGCTCTGTTACACACTGCTTCGGAAAATAGTCCTGAACTGTTTCCATAATGTCACTGGGCTCCAGATTACCCCTCAAAGAATTCCAGTCAATTTGACTAAAGTTAAAGTCCCCTACTATGACTACGTTACTGTGTCCAGAAGCCCTAACAATTTCGTCCCAAAGAAGTCTCCCTCTATCGTGATCCAAGCCTGGAGGTCGGTATATTACACCTAGAATTAGTTTTTCTTGATCTGCAAACTCTACCCAAACAGATTCTGTTACTATTCCATCTATTTTTATACCTGTTTTTATGCAACAATTAATATTTTCTCGAACATATAATACAACTCCCCCCTTCCCATTACATCTATCCACATGGAACAACTTAAACCTTTGAATATTACACTCAGCAATCATATCCCGACTCTTTAAAATCATACCAGGTTTCAGTTAATGCAATGATATCAAAGTTCCCAGCACATGCTATCAAACGTAGTTCATTAATCTTATTTCTTGCACTTCAACTGTTAGCATAAAATACCATCATATGTTTTTTCTTCTGCACATTTTTCTTATTCACCTTTGCTTTCACACAATTACTGAAATTATCATTACCCAACGTTATTTCATGACTGTTATTATTAAGATTCATAATATCAAAGCCTAAATCAATATGTCCATACTCATTATTTTTTATTTCTAAACCCATACATCCAACTAATCCTAATTTAAAGTTCTAGCAACCCCTTCAACTGAGCTAGCAAGAAAACCCACACCTGCCCTGGATAAGTGAACCCCATCCCTGGCATATATGTCATTTCGGCCATAGAAGTTGTCCCAGTTGTCAATGAATGGTACAACATTATCCTTACAGTGTTTGTTCAGCCAACAACTAATACCATTTGCTCTGGACAACCATTCATTTCCAACACCCCTTCTTGGCAAAATGCCACATATAACATGACGCTCCCCTTCTTCCTAATTATGTCTATTGCTGTTCTGAACCTTCTAAATAAATCCTCACTTCTACGCTTGCCAACATCGTTGCCTCCAGCACTGAGGCAGATAATAGGATTGACCCCATTACCGTTCATGATGTTGTCAAGTCGGCTAACAATATCCTCTATCCCAGCCCCAGGAAAGCAAGCCCTCTATCTCCTACTCCTGTCCTTCAAGCAGAACGCCGTATCCATGTACCTAACTTGGCTATCCCCAACAACAACAATATTCTTACCTTCCATGGTGTCTTTCGTCGTGACGTTTTCAGTAGTCGTCTCACATTCGTCGGGTAGCACAGAGAATGCATAAGATGTTTCCACAACAGTTTCCACAGCAGTCTCTTTCTTCTTCGTCGTTTCTACCTTTACATTCGTCTTCTTGATCGTCAACTTCGTTCCATGCTGTCCAGCCACTGTCCAGGTTCCTTTCTTGACCTGAGGATTCACAACAGGACTACTACGAATCCTCTTGTTTTCTTCAGTCAATCGCCGTATCTACATCTTCGCTACCCTCAATTTTTCCTTAAGCTGCTGGTCAAGTTGCTTGATGGAGGGCATCTTGGTTCAGTCCAAGGAGAGTACACTAACGTCCTCACTGAGCTAAGTACACGTCACCACTGAAAATTAATTTATGTTGAGGATTTCCTGGAACTCCTCATATGCCAGGACTGGAAGAAGCAGCAGCCACTGGATAGCCACGCTGAGGCGCTGGAAGAGAAATGCTGCAGTCCTCGTGTTTCTGGTGGTTTCATTGAGGGTAAAACCCAGCACTTTCGTTGAAACCCATATCGTGGTTTCCTAGGTGCGAAGAGTTTAGGGTAATGGAGACTAGTACCCTGGGTTTGATCGGTGTCATGTGTACGGGAGTAAATGTAGATGAATGGTTCGGAGAACCGAAAACCGACAAATGTGATACCACCTACGACAGCTGCACCTCTCCTGCTTATGGTATATAAGCTACTTCTTCGCACATATGCTGTATTCTTTTCAAGATTGATGGACTGACTGCATCGACTCAAGGGTGAGGGACTGACTTCCTCAACTCCTGTTCTTCACCATTCTCCTTTGTATGGACTGATGAAGCCACTGTGTGGCGAAACGTTCCCTCAGTAAAGATACCCAAGCGTTGCATATGTGTCTAATTTATCAACGGGAGTAAATCCTTGGGTAACTTTGAGAAGGGTAGTTTTGACAAGGAACTGCCTTGTATGGGCCAGTAGGCCTTCTGCAGTGTTCCTCCATTCTTATGCTCTCCAGAAAGATCACTGCAGCAAGCCCATGCTAAGCAGCTCCAAGTCACACCCGCTCAAGAAGGAAGGGGCACTGCAGCAGGCCTACTGGCCCCCGCGGCCCGGTCCACGACCAGGCCACCCGGCGCATCAGGTCCTGATCAACCAAGCTGTTACTGCTGGTCTCACGTAGTTCAACGTACGAGCCACTGGTGGTGAAGCTGCCACTCTGACAGACACCATAACTCCGGCAGTCTCTCTCTCGCAAACTTTAAACTTAAACGAAGTTAAAAATAAAATGAATCATTCTGGAAATTATATTAATAATTTTTGGTAATGGAAACTCACGTCCGTAAATGCGGAAACCAATAGTCAAATAGACATTCAGTGTGGACAAAGATAATACACAGTTCAGGACATTTATTACAGGAAACGTTTCGCCCAGTGTGGCTTCAGTCCTAATCTCTTTATTAGGATGGGAGAAACGTTGCCTCTAATATATGTCCTGAACTGTACACGTCTTATTCCACATCTTGTCAGTGTCACCATACTATTTTCTAAACATTTAATATTTTTGTGATATTAGATTTTAAACGTCGCTGAGGACTGTATGAGACAAGGGAAAAATATCAATGGATAAATGGTTTGAAAACCGACAAGTTGAAGATTGAGACACTTATGCAACATATGGGAATCTTTACTGAGGAAACGTCTCGCCACACAGTGGCTTCATCAGTCCATTACAAGGCAGAAAGGGTAAGGAGAGAAGGAGTTTGAGGTAATCAGTCCCTCGGACAAACTGAAGGACTGATTACCTCAAACTCCTCCTCTACTTACCTCTCTCTCTTTTGTACTGGACTGATGAAGCCACTGTGTGGCGAAACGTTTCCTTAATAAAGATTCCCATATGTTGCGTAAGTGTCTCAATCTTCAATATCAATGGAAGTTGAGACTCACTGAGAGAAAGGAGCTGGAGCCCAGGGTGTACCAGCCACACATGTTGAACACCTGCAGAGGTTTCAGGCTTGTAATCATTTGGTGCAGCTGTTGACAAATACATACAATATATTTAGTAAGACTGCTTAGTATTTCACTTCTACATATATGCATGTTAATAACCTACAAAGATAATCTTAAGTATAATCATTTTATTGTAATCATCATTTCCAGTCACTGTTCTCTTTCATACTTCCAAAATAATTATGATTCTGCTCGAGTTATTAATAGATTTCAGCCAAGTGTACAGAAGCACCTGCTTATAACAGCTATATTTTAATGCTGCATCCTCATTTTTCGTTTGATCTTAACATAAGAACATAAGAACATAAGAAAGGAGGAACACTGCAGCAGGCCTGCTGGCCCATACTAGGCAGGTCCTTTACAATTCATCCCACTAAAAAACATTTGACCAACCCAATTTTCAGAGAATGGAAGTTGTATGTGAGATGCCATATATATGAATTATAATAATAATCAAGGAAGCCTTAGGATGACTAAAATTCGCTCAGCATTGCAGGGCAGGGATAAGAGAGAGAGAGAGAGAGGCGGGGGGGGGGGGGGGTTGAGGTAAGGCCACCAGCAGCAAGGCTGAGGAAAAGGGTCACAACTGGTGCAGCAAGCAGCATCGATTAAGAAATCAAATTGCTTTCATCAGATGTGAGACTGTCAGAGAGAAGGGAAGTCAAAATGCGAGTTTCAGGACGTTGTTCAAGACGACTGAAATGAAGTAAGAAGAATAATTAGATGTACAGGATAGTCGCTCATGAAATATTGGAGTGACAAGAAGACCTGGTAATTGGATTTCTTTAGGCCCTAAAGGCTAAAGGCTGAAGCCTAAAGGCTCCTAGAGTCTAGGAGCTCAGCGCCACTCTGCGTAGATTACCAGGTCTTCTTGTCACTCCAATATTTCATGAGCGACTATCCTGTACATCGAATTATTCTTCTTACTTCATTTCAGTCGTCTTGAACAACGCCCTGAAACTCGCATTTTGACTTCCCTTCTCTCTGACAGTCTCACATCTGATGAAAGCAATTTGATTTCTTAATCGATGCTGCTTGCTGCACCAGTTGTGACCCTTTTCCTCAGCCTTGCTGCTGGTGGCCTTACCTCAACCCCCCCCCCCCCCCGCCCCCCCCCCGCCTCCCCTCTCTCTCTCTCTCTCTTCTCTCTCCTCTATCCCTGCCCTGCAATGCTGAGTGAATTTTAGTCATCCTAAGGCTTCCTTGATTATTATTATAATTCATATATATGCCATCTCACATACAACTTCCATTCTCTGAATATATTAAACAACTTCAATATTTATTTGCTTTTCTTCTATATATTACGTCTCTTTCATTAAAAATACATTTCCCCTTAAATTAGCAAGTCCACTTGTTAAATTTCTACACCATTCATAACAGCGCTGTTATTAAAATTTCCCCTGCAACTTATCAGACCACGTTGACGGCTTTGAGGGGACCTGAGCTAGAGTTCGTCACTGCCATGCTAGCGGCGGGAGATTCGTCAGTAAAATCTTGCATTTCTGGTCACAGTGGTGCCTATGCTAACCTTCCCATGGTGTAGAAATATACTTAGTTGGATGAATCTTATTGAAGCTAGCTGGCCTAGTGGCTAAAGCGTCGGTCTGGAGTTTTGTGACTCTCTGATCGCGGGTTCTAACCCCACCCGTGGTATGGTTTATCCTAAAACTAACTTGCAACTCGATGAATTTAGGTAAATATCTTTCAGCATCACACTTCAGTCAACAACAGTTTCAAATTAGCAATTCAATGGAGAACTCACCCAAAATTTAACAATGCTACGTATATTTTACATGAAGCTTCATACAACAATCTACAACTTACTTGTTAAGTAAGAGGACACAAATGCAACTAATGTGACATTTCATTGTAGCAACGTTTCGCTCTCCAGGAGCTTTATCAAGTCGTTACAAACAATACATGGACACAGAGGGTATATATAGGCTTAGAGTGAGGTGTAATACTAGTGGTAGTAGTAGTAGTAGTAGTAGTAGTAGTAGTAGTAGTAGTAGTAGTAGTAGTAGTAGTAGTAGTAGTAATACAATATAGTAGAACAATCAACTTACTTGCAACTTCAGATCTCGGTCTCTGATCAGGCAACTCATATCCTTCAACATTTCAACAGTCTTGTTTACCTGTAAATTAATGATAAATTCACATAAATTAAGATAACATTAGTAACAAAAGTAATAAAACTAGTTTTAATAATATTTCCGAAGAGTCAGAAGCATGCACAGTGATAATTGAAAAAAAAAAAAAACTATGCTTGATGCCTCAGTATATTTTAAACATATCGAGAATTGGTAAATTAGATACTTTATCAAATTTGTAAGAAATTCATTATGTTAAGGTAAATTGCACTACTATTTACGTACACTATGCTTCTCTTCCTCGCCCTCCATCAGATTGTTCTACAAATGAACTACAGCGAAACCTCGGTATACGAACATAATTCATTCCAGAAGGCTGTTTGAGTGCCGCTCTGTTTGAGTATCGAACAAGTTCCTCCCAACCAATTTTCTGTTTGGTTGGCTGTTATCACTAATCGCCGTAGACTCCATGGTGACTTATACAAATATCAAAAGCACCAAAAAATACGAAGAAACTTAAAATAGTTTACAGCGAAGTTCTGGCAGGTTGTATTTGCTTGGTCGAGTGCTGAGCTTTGTTCGAGTAGTGGGATGGTCGTGTACCGAGGTTCCACATTATCATGTTAGCTCAGAACTCTCAGTAGATTTACCTGCCATCACACAGATCTCTGGTAAACACATTCAGAAATGTCTTCCCTAGTGGTCTTCCCGCTACATTCATATACTGTGTGTCTATACTGTTACGTACAACATCGAATTATATTTGATTAGCTCTGTGTACACAGTCTGTAAAAGAACTAGTATGAGGCAAGTGTACACTGGATGAAGCTCCCGTCTTTACCATTGTCATTAATAATGAAGAGTTTGTGGAAGTCGTCAGAGTAATTGGACATGACATTACTCTCGATCTAGAAAAATGTTTAAGATATTACCTGGCGTTTCAAAATTTAGCTCCAAGACCATTTCTTAGGAATCCACATCACAGTACTATTTTTTCTTAAAAATTGTCTTTTAGGAAGACTTTTTTTTGGGAATTCAAGATAATAATAGCATTTTCCTTGATTTCGTACAAGTTAAAGGTATACATCGAAGGCTGTGTCATCCTACAACCGATAGATGGCGCAGCCAGCTGGGCCATTCATATGGCGTCAAATTTTCTATTGCAAAAACAGTGAATTATATTTACGAAATGCTCTCTCATCACAGTCTCTTTTACACTAATATGGCTTCCATATCTTGCACTTTTTACAGAATTATTTTTATTCCTCATTATTGTTTGTAAAACTCTGCATTTTGTAATTAACTTTTACCTGGAGTGCACCTGGAGGGGGGTTTCGGGGGGTCAACGCCCCCGTGGTCTTGGTCCGTGACTAGGCCTCTAAGTGTTCCTTGCATGTTTTACCCAATTATCCATTACTGAATAACTATACTTTATCCTTAGCTTATAAATTGTTCCTCGCATTTCTTTGCTTAGCTAAGTGTTTCCTGACGTTGATCCAAGAGACGTGCATAAGCGTGTTAGAAAAGGAGTCAAGTGATGTTATGACTTGTACTGTTGGAGCGTGAGCAGGGGAATATTTGTGAAGGGATGCTGGGAAACCAGTAAATTTATTGAGGTATACACAAATACAGTTACATAGATTATCAAACATAGCAGCATGTGTGTAGAGAACCTAGGACAAGCCTTAAAAGTCAGAGTGACTTATTTCCAGTTAGTCGGACTTTAGTCCTGGAGGTGGCTTTGCATAGCGTTGTTAATAAGTGCCGATAAAGTTCCGTGCTATAGAGAACCGTGCTGTTTAAAACATCATTACATATACGTACTATGTTGTTTAATTAACATTTATGTTTGTTAGTTTCACAAGCTTCGTTGTAATTCTTCTTCCCATTCATTATTGCGTATAAAAACGTACTTCTATTT
Organism: Cherax quadricarinatus; assembly: GCF_026875155.1. Classification (NCBI taxonomy): domain Eukaryota; kingdom Metazoa; phylum Arthropoda; class Malacostraca; order Decapoda; family Parastacidae; genus Cherax; species Cherax quadricarinatus. Next base: position 5,085,032 of record NC_069473.1, read on the forward strand.
AATAAAAATAATCTAATTGTTAAAAACTTTAAAATTATAAACCTTGTTATAACAAAATCCGCACTGTTTAAAACCGCGTTATACAAGGTATCACTGTACAGTGTATACGCTCTGCAGAAGTGATGTGGATGTTGCAGCTTGGAAAGACAGCTGAGTTGTAATATGGCCGCCTCTCTGGCAAGACAGTGATGAAATGAGTGATGGCTAAAGTGTGTTTCTTTTTTTTGGGTCACTCTACCTCTGTAGGAGGCGGACGGTATGTTTAAAAAAATTTCATTTTTTTTTAAATACAGTGCCAGATTTCTCAGTAAACACTATGATGAGATCACAGCGTTCCTTGACTCACTACATGCTAAATTAACCTTCATCGTCCTCACTGATGAGTTACTACATGCTAAATTAACCTTCATCGTCCTCACTGATGAGTTACTACATGCTAAATTAACCTTCATCGTCCTCACTGATGAGTTACTACATGCTAAATTAACCTTCATCGTCCTCACTGATGAGTTACTACATGCTAAATTAACCTTCATCGTCCTCACTGATGAGTCACTACATGCTAAATTAACCTTCATCGTCCTCACTGATGAGTCACTACATGCTAAATTAACCTTCATCGTCCTCACTGATGAATCACTACATGCTAAATTAACCTTCATCGTTCTCACTGATGAGTCACTACATGCTAAATTAACCTTCATCGTTCTCACTGATGAGTCACTACATGCTAAATTAACCTTCATCGTCCTCACTGATGAGTCACTACATGCTAAATTAACCTTCATCGTCCTCACTGATGAATCACTACATGCTAAATTAACCTTCATCGTTCTCACTGATGAGTCACTACATGCTAAATTAACCTTCATCGTCCTCACTGATGAGTCACTACATGCTAAATTAACCTTCATCGTCCTCACTGATGAGTCACTACATGCTAAATTAACCTTCATCTTCCTCACTGATGAGTCACTACATGCTATATTAACCTTCATCGTCCTCACTGATGAGTCACTACATGCTAAATTAACCTTCATCGTCCTCACTGATGAGTCACTACATGCTAAATTAACCATCATCGTCCTCACTGATGAGTCACTACATGCTAAATTAACCTTCATCGTCCTCACTGATGAGTCACATACATGCTAAATTAACCTTCATCGTCTCACTGATGATCACTACATGCTAAATTAACTCTCATCGTCCTCACTGATGAGTCACTACATGCTAAATTAACCATCATCGTCCTCACTGATGATACACTACATGCTAAAATAACCATCATCGTCCTCACTGATGAGTCACATATGCTAAATTAACCTTCATCGTCCTCACTGATGAGTCACTACATGCTAAATTAACCTTCATCGTCCTCACTGATGAGTCACTACATGCTAAATTAACCTTCATCGTTCTCACTGATGAGTCACTACATGCTAAATTAACCTTCATCGTCCTCACTGATGAGTCACTACATGCTAATTAACCTTCATCGTCCTCACTGATGAGTCACTACATGCTAAATTAACCTTCATCTTCCTCACTGATGAGTCCACTACATGCTATATTAACCTTCATCGTCCTCACTGATGAGTCACACATGCTAAATTAACCTTCATCGTCCTCACTGATGAGTCACTACATGCTAAATTAAACCATCCATCGTCCTCACTGATGAGTCACTACATGCTAAATTAACCTTCATCGTCCTCACTGATGAGTCACTACATGCTAAATTAACCTTCATCGTCCTCACTGATGAGTCACTACATGCTAAATTAACCTTCATCGTCCTCACTGATGAGTCACTACATGCTAAATTAACCTTCATCGTCCCTCACTGATGAGTCACTACATGCTAAATTAACCTTCATCGTCCTCACTGATGAGTCACTACATGCTAAATTAACCCATCATCGTCCTCACTGATGAATCACTACATGCTAAATAACCTTCATCGTCCTCACTGATGAGTCACTACATGCTAAATAACCATCATCGTCCTCACTGATGAATCACTACATGCTAAATTAACCATCATCGTCCTCACTGATGAGTCACTACATGCTAAATTAACCATCATCGTCCTCACTGATGAGTCACTACATGCTAAATTAACCATCATCGTCCTCACTGATGAGTCACTACATGCTAAATTAACCTTCATCGTCCTCACTGATGAGTCACTATATGCTAAATTAACCTTCATCGTCCTCACTGATGAGTCACTACATGCTAAATTAACCATCATCGTCCTCACTGATGAGTCACTATATGCTAAATTAACCATCATCGTCCTCACTGATGAGTCACTACATGCTAAATTAACCATCATCGTCCTCACTGATGAGTCACTATATGCTAAATTAACCTTCATCGTCCTCACTGATGAGTCACTATATGCTAAATTAACCTTCATCGTCCTCACTGATGAGTCACTACATGCTAAATTAACCATCATCGTCCTCACTGATGAATCACTACATGCTAAATTAACCTTCATCGTCCTCACTGATGAGTCACTACATGCTAAATTAACCATCATCGTCCTCACTGATGAATCACTACATGCTAAAATTAACCATCATCGTCCTCACTGATGAGTCACTACATGCTAAATTAACCATCATCGTCCTCACTGATGAGTCACTACATGCTAAATTAACCATCATCGTCCTCACTGATGAGTCACTACATGCTAAATTAACCTTCATCGTCCTCACTGATGAGTCACTATATGCTAAATTAACCTTCATCGTCCTCACTGATGAGTCACTACATGCTAAATTAACCATCATCGTCCTCACTGATGAGTCACTATATGCTAAATTAACCATCATCGTCCTCACTGATGAGTCACTACATGCTAAATTAACCATCATCGTCCTCACTGATGAGTCACTATATGCTAAATTAACCTTCATCGTCCTCACTGATGAGTCACTATATGCTAAATAACCTTCATCGTCCTCACTGATGAGTCACTACATGCTAAATTAACCATCATCGTCCTCACTGATGAGTCACTATATGCTAAATTAACCATCATCGTCCTCACTGATGAGTCACTATATGCTAAATTAACCTCATCGTCCTCACTGATGAGTCACTACATGCTAAATTAACCTCATCGTCCCACTGATGAGTCACTACATGCTAAATTAACCATCACGTCCTCACTGATGAGTCACTACATGCTAAATAACCACATCGTCCTCACGATGAGTCACTACATGCTAAATTAACCATCATCGTCCTCCTGATGAGTCACATACATGCTAAATTAACCTCATCGACCTCACTGATGAGTCACTAACATGCTAAATTAACCTTCCATCGTCCTCACTGATGAGTCACTACATGCTAAATTAAACCATCATCGTCCTCACTGAGAGTCACTATATGCTAAATTAACCATCATCGTCCTCACTGATGAGATCACATATGCTAAATTAACCATCATCGTCCTCACTGATGAGTCACTAATATGCTAAATTAACCTTCATCGTCCTCACTGATGAGTCACACATGCTAAATTAACCATCATCGTCCTCACTGATGAGTCACTATATGCTAAAATTAACCTTACATCGCCCTCACTGATTGAGTCACTACATGCTAAATTAACCTTCATCGTCCTCACTGATGAGTCACTATATGCTAAATTAACCTTCATCGCCCTCACTGATGATCACTACATGCTAAATTAACCATCATCGTCCTCACTGATGAGTCACTAATGCTAAATTAACCTTCATCTGCCCTCACTGATGAGTCACTACATGCTAAATTAACCTTCATCGTCCTCACTGATGATCACTATATGCTAAATTAACCTTCATCGTCCTCACTGATGAGTCACTACATGCTAAATTAACCATCATCGTCCTCACTGATGAGTCACTATATGCTAAATTAACCTTCATCGTCCTCACTGATGAGTTACTACATGCTAAATTAACCATCATCGTCCTCACTGATGAGTCACTACATGCTAAATTAACCTTCATCGTCCTCACTGATGAGTCACTACATGCTAAATTAACCATCATCGTCCTCACTGATGAGTCACTACATGCTAAATTAACCATCATCGTCCTCACTGATGAGTCACTACATGCTAAATTAACCATCATCGTCCTCACTGATGAGTCACTACATGCTAAATTAACCTTCATCGTCCTCACTGAAACCTGACTAAGATACTGAACAACTTACATTTACAACATAGCTAGATACACAGGTATCCATAACTACAGATCACATCATAATGGAGGTGGCACTGCAATATGCTATTCCAGTGAGATGCAATACATTTGCAACTAAAAACGTCAGTGCCTCAATAGCCAGAGGTGCTGCCTGCGGAACACCACATATCTTTCAGGTTATTTTTTTTTATATTTTATTTAAAAACAGTACAGCAGTACATAATTCTAGAATATAAATAGACATAAAAAGATAACAACTTAAAATTCTCAGAACCAATGTCTCTATAACCTCTCTGAAAAAATGTCAGTACATTAAGCAAAAACTTACAACAAAACATCTCAAAACAACTACCAGTAACAGAGTATTAACCTATCATATATAACTTTAAAATAACATTGACATACCCATATTAGGAATGTACTGGAGCCTAACACTTAACAAAGGCTCAAAACGATATTTAAACAGTAACACAAAAGAAAATCCTGATTTCACACACACAAAAAAAGAAAACCCATGCATATGCAAACATGTACACAAACAAAACAGTATATAAAAATATTTTAATTTACAAAAATCAAACACATATCGTGACCTCATAACCTATAATAAACATAACCAATACATATACTATTAAAAACATATGACTCAAGAATCGGGTCATTACAAGACAGGAACACCTCCAAATACATGACAAAACCTTCGGGGTTGCACTTTCATTCATTACACAAAAGTAACAATAAGTATCAAGGAGCTCTCAAAGCTCCACAACCACACATCCATGACAACCAGGAAACACAATCCATACCAACATTCACTACACTCTCATGCCTCCCCCCCCCCCCAGGAGACGAACCTGCTATTGCCCACTGACTTACACTCAACCAATTTAAATCCCATAAATAAAAAGAACCTTACCCTTCGTACATTCATATTCATTCACAGATTCACAAGAATTCCTAACGTTAGCCTCCTACATCCTTCCGAAAATGCCTGATCCCACCTCTTCCCGTAAAACTCCCGGTTACGACACATCGTACGATAAAACGTTATCGCAAGAACGCGCCTTCGCACCTCACTAACCCCTTTCCCCCTCATCACCCACGATATGTAGATATAATCCACCATGATGTAATCTAAAGCTCTTATGACTTCCTCTTCTAAACCACCCATGTCAAGACTTAAAGCACGCAGAACCGCCACCCCCCCCCTCCTCCACCCTCAGTACCAACCTACCTAACCAACCCCAGACATCTTCTAACCCTTCACAAAAATAAACTACATGGAACGCCGTGTCGTCCCCTCCACAAAAACCACACCCCCCTCCCTCTACTACACTCCTGGTTCTTAGTATGGCCCCTGACGGCAAGATACCGTGCAAAAAACGAAACATAACGTCACGCACCCTAGGCAATAATTTCAGCTTGCTAAATCTATATACCAAATGTTTCTCCACGAGTACATGGGGAACAAACCCTCAACAGGGGCAACACACTTACCCACCAGTAACCTACACAAAACCCGTATTCGAATGTTTCTCCGTTCCCTAATCAACAACAAGGCCCGTAGAACAATTTCACATTCCCTCAATTCAACGCTTCCATACCACTTCTTCAACCTCATATATACCTGTTGTATATTTCCCCCCAAATCTACCCCCACACGCAATCCCCTCCCGTTTAAGAAACACACATTTAGCCCTCCGTCTTAGATCCATCAATCCCAACCCACCCTGGCACACCGGTAACACAACAACATCTCTTTTTAACCAGTCACAACTTGATCCCCACAAAAAATTTAAAACCCCTTTCTCAAAATTCCCGAAAATTCGCCGTCCCTGTAATCGGAACACAGCTGCAACATGCCAAACCTTACTATACAATAAAACATTTACGACAATCAAAACTTGGTCCAGAGTGAGATGCGGGGGGCCTCAAAACACCAAGACTCCCACGATCCCTTTCTAACAACCTATCCGAGTTTTCCTCACCGCCACATCCATGTTTATCCTTGTATATAATACCACAAATCTTTAGCGACACTGCTCACTTTTAACAACATTACAACTCACCTTACCCTCCCCTTTCCAAGTCCCCAACCCCATGATCATTGACTTCTCACTGTTTACCTTCATACCCGTGGCACGTTCAAACACTTGCAAAACATCGCCCAAATTTACTTTCATAGACTCCCTTTTCACGAACCAAACAGTCGTATCATCTACGTAACCTATTAACCCCGGGCCAAAGCTCCCTTCCCTAAACCCCACCCTCACCCCGGTACTGACGGTACTTTTCAACCATTTCTATAAAAGAGCCCTTTGAAAACACCCAAATAGGTTTTCTGAACATGGACATCCCTGCCTGAGACCTCTACCCATCGCAAATTCCCCCCTTTACACCCTTTTTATTTGTACCCTCATTTTGCCCACTATACAGCGTATTTACCCAATCAACTATTTCTTCCCCATAACCTTGTCTCCTAAGTATACCCTGCAGTGCACGCCTTTCCACCCTATCGTAGGCTGCCTGCCAGTCTAAAGCCAGTAAAGCCGCCCCTACCCCCCTCCTGTTGACTCCACAAATCTTCTCAGAATCCCATGTCATTCAATCATCGACCTTCCGGGCAGCCCAAACTGCGATTTCGAAACGACCCTCCCCACTACACATTTAACCCTATTAACTAAATTTTTTGCAAAAACCTTATAGTCCGCACATAACGATATTTCCCGATACTCCCGAAGGGTGGGCTGCCCCTTACCTTTCGGGACTAGCACCACAACTGCTGTAGTCTGTTTATCTCCTAACTTACCCTTCTCCTTCATAAAATTTTAAATAACCTAACCATGAAATTTCCTATCAACGCCCAATGCTCTAAATAAAATTCCACCGGTAGACCACAATACCCGGGGCTTTTCCCTTCCTCATCCCTGTTTAAAGCAATCTCTATTTCCACTGCAGTAATAACCCCACCCAAAGCCGTCCTATCACTATTACCTAAATTGCACAATGCATATGTACACGCCCTGTCTAACTCCACATCATCTACACCCTCACTTGTCCAGTACTTTTCATACCACATATCCGCATATGCACTCATACCCTTCGTATTCTTACTCCTGCTCTGCTCTATAGATCCCCATCGTCTCATTTACCTCTAATCTCGGGATGGCCGTCAGCGCCTGCCTTTGCTTTTGAGGTCGCAACATACACGCTGTCGGTTTGTCCTCCCACAAAACTTCTTCTAACCCTGCTTGGACCCTTACCACTTGAAACCGATCATTTTGCAACGTTCGCAATCTCTCTTTTATGTCTACTATTTCGTCCATGGGAAAAACACCACCAACCATCCCCTGCCCATAACGACCTCTTAATCGATCCTCTAAATAATTCGCAAGCCCATATTTTAAATTATTTATATGTTTACCCTCCCTCACATAGTACTTTCTTATCCTTTCTTTAGCCACATAATCCCACCATGTCACAATGTCATCCACCTCCTGAGCTTCCTTGTAAAGCTTTTTCCATAAAATAGAAAAACCCTCCAAACCTTCTTCATCATTCAACACACTATTGTTCTATTTCCAAAAGTCCTATATATTTCCGCCATCTCCTCCCACCTTACTTCCACCACTACAGCCCTATGATCCGACATAGCCGCCTCAACGGTATTGAAAGATTTCACAACAACCCCTTGAGACAGATACACTCTATCCAACCTCGCTGTGTATCCCCTCCTAACAAAAGTATGTTCTGTTCCCCCCCCCCAAACGCATCACGTAACCTAACGTCCCTCATCAAATCCCTGAGAGTCACAGATATATGTCCTGCCCCTTTTGGTTCAACGTCAGCCACCCTAATAACGCAGTTCCAGTCACCCCCCACTATTGCTACAAACCGGGAAGGTGCACGCAAAAAATAGGCAAAAATCCTTGCACACAAAATCCTTCCTTACCTGCATGCTAATTCCCGCAGGCGCAATACACACTTACAAAAGATACATGCTTACCCAACCACGACCCATCCACACGCAACACCCTCCCAACTCCCCCCTCCCCCCTCCCCCCTCCCCCCTCCCCCCTCACTTCCTGCAAAACAAACGGGCTCGTCTCCCTTTATTGAAATACCCACACCACCTTTTAAATGGGTTTGTTGCAGGGTCATTACTTGATAAACCTGCAACCTCTAACACTTTACCCTCCTTGAAATTATGTTCCTGGGGAACAACAACACCCACTCTATATTTATTAAGAAACATGCACAACTATTGCTCTTTATTCTGCTACATAAGCCATTAACATAGACAGTCAACACCGAAGGCCTTTAAAATTTCCACCCCTGCCTCTTTC
>NC_069473.1:5094091-5123746 GCF_026875155.1 Cherax quadricarinatus
ATAACCAGTAAAATGGCCTATCACTAACGGAGTGGAGGGATAGTCAATGGCTCTCACTACAGGATTGGAGGCATAGTCAATGGCTCTCACTACAGAAGTGGAGGTACAGTCAATGGCCCTCACTACAGGAATGGAAGTACAGTCAATGGCACCTCGATAGAGGAGTGGAGGCACAGTCAATGGCCCGTCACTAACGGAGTTGAGGGATTGTCAATGGCTCTCACTACAGGATTGGAGGCATAGTCAATGGCCCTCCACTACAGAAGTGGAGGTACAGTCAATGGCCCTCACTACAGGAGTGGAGGCATAGCCAATGGCTCTCACTACAGGATTGGAGGCATAGTCAATGGCTCTCACTACAGGAGTGGAGGCATAGTCAATGGCTCTCACTACAGGACTGGAGGCATAGTCAATGGCTCTCACTACAGGAGTGGAGGCACAGTCAATGGCTCTCACTACAGGAGTGGAGGCACAGTCAATGGCTCTTACTACAGGAGTGAAGGCACAGTCAATGGCCCACACTCCAGAACAACTGATGCTAGTGCCAGCAAATAAAATCCCCAACATACAATGTACACAACTACATTTGTATATGCAAATATGCCCCATTAACCAACAACAAAATGATTTTCATCAGTTGACTCCTCATAGAGTCAAATGCAATGTGGCGTGAGCCTTTATGTCAGTCACTCGCTTGCACAGAGGTACTGAACAAACCTTGGGCAATGAACTATGGCAGTTACAATCACGCAACAGATTTTTTAGTTCAGGAAAAAAATAAAAACTGGTGGGAAGGAAGCACTAACCAGGGAAGTGGAAAATATTGAGCTTAAGTTAAATTTGATTCATACAGGATGCAGGAGAGACAAGAGGAGTTAAAAACAATTAGTGAAATTGAAAGAAATGTCAAATATTTATGTTCATATATCAAAAACAAAGCAAAAACCACATCTAACATCGTGGTCCTTGCTCAGGTAAAATGGAGCTTACGCTGATGACAACAAAGAAATGAGTGAGATACTGAAGTCTCAGTACCACTCTGTTTAGTAAGTCATTACTCAGTCTCAACATCGACAATTCAAATTATTTTTTCATGAATGAGCCTCAGAACCTTACCAATGTATGCCAAATTTCTGATATAACCCTAACTCTACTGGACTTCGAAAAATCCATTGACAACATGTCCTTGCATTCAGTCCCAGGCCAAGACTCATGGGACTCTGTATTCATTAAGAACTGCAAGAAACCCCTTCCGCATACCTTAAGTATGCTATTAAGAGAGGGAGCATGGACACAGGTGAAATCCCACAGTCGCTAAAAGCAACAAATATATTCCTATTCCATAAAGGTGGCAGCAAAGCAATGGCAAGGAAATATAAACCAATAGCTCTAACTCCCCACATCAAAAAATTTTTAAAAAGATTTTCTAAGAAGCATGATTGACAGATCATTTGGTTTCCCAAAAAACTGCAAATCCAGGACATCTGGCTTTCAGCGGGTCGATCCTGCCTCTCGAAACCTACAAAAACTACAATGACTTGGTTTTTGGAGCACGGGAGTTACCCCACCAAACAAACTCAAAAAGGGCAGGAATTTAAAGGCAGAAATGCAGAAAAACCTCAACAAGATAAATGCCTAGAACATAAGCTAAAACACCAAGAACAACAAACCCAACACCCACCCCCTTTTTCCCTAACACCATAAAACATCTAAAAACCAAGTCACCCTACTTACTCCCAAAAATTTAAACAGAGGAAAATAAAAGGGTGGCCCAAAAACCTTGCCAATGTCTTAACCAACTTCCCCAAGACCATAATGACCCAACACCCGTACCCTTGACCTGTTGTAGTTTAACACAAATCTCCCACCACAGCCACCCAAAGACCTGCAGGAAAACCACCCACAGCTTATCAAGGGACCACCTTCGCCTTAACATACGAAGGATGACCTAAAGGATTGCAAACTGGGGGGCTCCCCAAGCAGGAAAAAAACATGCGAAAAAATTTCCCAAACTACCCCTACAAAGAAACAACCACAAAAAAACCCTATTTCTATGAAAACTGATGTTTACTCAATGAGTGCCTTCCCAAAAACAAGACAAAACCTTCTTTATCCCAAAGGGGAAAATTGCGGCTACCCCAAAAAAAACCCCCCTTGCTTTGGGGGGAAAAAAGGAAAAATACCCGTTAGGAAACACCCACTGGAAAGTTTACTTCATCTCTACAAAACATGACCTTAAAACTTTTTCCTAAGGGGGCCCAAACTAACAAAACAAGTAAAGTCCCAGAAAAATACCCAAAGTCCACCGTTAGTGAAAAAAGTCATAAATTTGTGCCCCCCAAAAAATTCTAATCCCCCAAACTATTTTGTTTGTCATTGTTGTTTTAAAAAACGCCCAAATTTCTACCTCAAAGTTTTTAATTGTGTTTAATATCACAAAAACTATCCCCTTTTTTTTACAACTTACCAAAACCACTTTTTCCATTTTAAATTTTAAAAAATAAACTAACCAGAACTTGTTTTTCATAATTTTTAACCCCCCTTTAAAAAATACTAAATTGGGCCCAATTTTTTTCAAAATTTCCAAAAATTTTCCCCCTTTTTTAAACTTTAAAAAAATTTGAAAAACTTATTGAAAATTTCTTTTATTGCCCTTTTTTTATTCCATACTTTTTAAACTATATTTTCAACTACAACTTTTATATTCCCCCTGCCCCCAATCTTACAAACCATACTATAATCAAGTCATTCCCCATTTTTTTTTTTATCTTTTTTTTTTTTAATTAAAATTTTTTGCTCCCTTTTAATTTGTGAAATTTTTTTATCCTGAAATTTAAATCAAATTTAATACTCTAATTTTTGTAAACAACTTTTAAGACCATTTGGAAAATTACAATTGATCTTGTTTCCTTTTAAATTATATTTTTTTAGATTAATCACATTTTTACTCTAGCTAAATTCTAGCTCAACACATATTCAAAACCAAATTCACTATACTAGACCATAGGGAAATTTAAACTAGAAAAGACTGGTGCTTTTTGGTAATTTGTATTTTTTTTTTAATAAAACTAAACCTTTTGTACTATAGCTTTTTCTAGCCAATACATATTCAAAAACCAAAATTTCCCACTAAAATTAACCATAGTGCAATTACTATGAGAAAACGGGTTGCTATTTTTTTAAATTTGTATTTTTATTTTAAATTTGTTTAAAATTCATTTGAAACCCATAGCCCCAATCTCCTCAAGACATAGTCAATCCCAAAATTTCACTAAAATTAACCAAGTGAAAATTACTATGAAAACTATTGCTTTTTTTTAATTTTTGATTTTTTTTTTAAAAAAAGTTTAAAACCCCCTTTGTACTAAAAGCTCTTCTAGCTAAAAACAAAACCCACAAAAGTCATTTTTAAACCCTTAGTTCAATTAAAAGGGAAAGAGTCCTTATTTTTAAATTTTGTATTTTTATATTACAATTTAAACCTATTTTGTACTTTATTTCTTTCCCCGCACAAAACATAACAACATCAATTTCCCTTATGTGTAGTAGACTAAAACCCTAAAAAGGGACCAAAAAAACTCTACCCTATAAAAACTTGTCCAAAAACCTTCCACCACTACAGATATCAGTACTAAAACTCCACACAACCAGGATATAAATAACCATAATTTAAACCTAAAAAGAGGGATTGATCACGTTGACCCCTTTTCAAAACCTCCATAATCTGACCCCCTTTCCCCAAAAACCAATTGGAAATTAACTCCCTTTTAAATTACCCCGGGCCAGCACAAAGCCACCACTACCCCAAAAAAACCAATGCTAAAATCAAACAGAAACTTAACTAAAACATCAGCCCTTTAACCCAAACACATGATGACCCCCCAAGCACTCCTTAAAATCACAAAAAAAACCCCTTCCCTGAAATTTTTCCCTTATGAGACCTGGCTTAAGCGGGACACAATAGATTCAACCCTCAAACCGGGAAATTACCCCGAAAACCCACAACTCAGACCAAACCAAGTTGGGGGGGGTATTGAAAACCCTATTACTCTAAAAATTTTATCTGTCTTGCACCACTTGTTTTAGTGATGAATGGGGGGAATAAAATTTTCTAATTTTAAGAAAAAAAACCTTTAAGACGCCCAAAACAATGGGTCCCAAATTTACCGGATCCCCTCACACAAAAAAACCCCAAAATTTCTGAGAAATTAAAGTCACAAATAAAAAAAGAAAAATTAATAACCCACCCCCTTTCCCCTTAGCGGAGACTTCAACAAAAAACCTTTGGTTTTACTAATATCAGCCAAACTGATTTCATAAACCAATATGAACAACACATTTCCCTCATACCAAAAAAATTAACAAACCAACCAGGTCCGAGACAAGTGAAACCATAATAGCCCAAAAATTTTGGACCAATAAACAACCCAAACCCCTTAAACAGGATAATCCAGAAAGCACTACAGACCACACCCTACCCTTCCTCCTGACAAACATTAGTAAACCACCACTTGAATAAAACCCAAAGTCTCTTTTTAGACTCCATGACAAAGGCCCCCGTAAGGAATTCACAGTTTGACCAAGAGACTTAAAATTCGCCAACAGAATTCTCCAAGGAAAAATGAAATTGATGACTGGACAGCCATTTTTTTAACAAATTACTTAACTATACAACATTTTTCCTATAAAAAAAAAAACAGTCAAAAACCAAAGGGTTTTGGTTTGCCCATGGCAAACCCAGAAACCTTTCTGAATCCTTTGACAAAAACACCAAAAAAGAAAAGCAATATAGACAGGCTAATACACAAAGATATTTTTATACACTATTCATCCAGCTCTTCCCAAAAGTAATAAAAAAACCCCCAAACAACAAAAAATTTTACCCCAGCAATTCCCCGACACTAGGGGAAGATAAAAAAAAGACCTGGAAAACACCTCTCAATTCTAGGGCCCCCACAAACAAAAAAAACCAAGAATATTTTTCCTCCCAAAACCAAAAGAAAAAAACCACAACATCCCACGACCACTAACAAAATAAACGACTTTTCTAAAAAACCAAAAGGAACTAATTTTCGCCAGAAAAATCCCACATCCCAATGCCCTTTCCCCGGGACTCCCTAGAGGGGAAAATTTCCCAATTCCTTCTATTTTTCCCACCAACTGAGCCCAGGGGAAAAAAAAAAAAGTCACTAAATTTTATAAAGTCACGTAAAAATAACCGGGGAATCTGTCCCCCATGTCCCACCTTTAACTGAACAACGGGGGCGGCCCTTTGCCCTTTTTTCCCCTCCCAAATTTCTTTATTTTTTAAACCAAGTCACTAGAGACTGGCACCTTCCCAAAACTACCAAATGGAAAGGGGTTACCCAAAATACAAAAAGGGTTACCCTACAGACTTAAACAACTATGGGCCCAAAAATCTAACTAACCATTGTACCCAAAAATTTTTGAGAAACTCGTGCACAGGAGACTTTTATTCTTTTAAAAAGGCTCAAAACAAAACCAACCCCCCCAATTTTGGATTCGGGAAAAAAATAAAAGCACTAAAAAAAGCAATAAAAAAAAAGCTAGATCTGCTTTGCCCCGCTTTGGGAAAATAAGGAAATCCACTGGGAATTTTTTTTTTGGCCCCAAAAAATTTTTTGAAAACGTAAAACCACGACATCCTACTCCCCCAAACTTGATCAAAAATTTAAAAAAAAGGGGCCCAAAGCGTTTGTTTTATTTCAAATTTTAAACTTTAAAAATGGGTTTATCAGTCCCGCCACCATTAAAGAAAACAGCATCAGCAACAGGGCCCCCTTGATACTGGATTTCCCCGCGGGGAAGGGTGCCTTTGGGTTCCCCTGCTCCCCTCAAAATAAAATAAATGCCCCTTTTCCAAAAATTATCCCAACACCTGAAACCCTTTCTCTTTGCAAAAAGAAAAACACTTTGTCATCTCTCACCCCCTAAATCTTCCCCACCCTCAACACCATTGTAAAATGAGGAGCGTTAAAAAAATTGACTTGGATGACAGCCAATAAACTTACGCTTAACACTGACAAAAATTTCCCATATTATGTTTTGGGACCGGGCAAAGGGGAAACACCCAAAATTTAAAATTAAGATTGACAACACTCTAATTACCAAAAAATGGGGGCAAATTCCCCAGGGTTATACCTTGACAACAACCGAATTTCAGCACCCTTTTCCAGCATAAAAACCAAAAAAATATCCAAAAAAGGTTTGGGGGTCCTCTCCAAGATAAAAATACTTTCGTGCCGGGGAAAATGGGCCCTTTTTAAAACTAACCACTCACTTTTTTTACCCCTAAACCCCACCTATGCTATTTTTGCTTGGGGGCAACTGCAGCAACACACCCCAAAACCCAAAAATAACCCAACAAAAAGCTGCAGTAAGAAAAAATCACTAAATCCCATTTCCCCGGGGAACACAAAACCCCCCCCCCTCTTCTAAACCAAAAATTTCTCCCAGTTCATACACCAAAACTTACTATTTGGGAATCACATCTCCAAAGGGGCCCTTAAAATCCCAAAAATCAACCTTGACCTAAAACGCTTTTTTGATAGTTGTGACGAACCCCAAAAAGGCCCTAACACCAGAAAAACAAACATTTTCCCACGACATTCCCCGTGTCCCGACTAAACCTTTAAAAAAAAATTTAATGTATGTCCCAAAAGGCCCCAAAATCTGGGAAAACCCTACCTGAGTACTCCAGAACTGCAACACATTCTCACCTTTAAAACTAACCATTGAAAACATCTTTTCCCCTGATAAAAACCCCCCCAACCAACTACAAAAGAATACCAAACCCGGTGGTTTACAAATTCACTCACTCACCTTTATTTTTCCATAAACAGAAAATTTAAACCCAATCTAAAAATATTTAATTTCCCGTGATACCCAATCCCGAAAAACTATGTTTCTGTGGCCCCAAAAAAAAAGCATTTTCCCTTGCTAAAATCACAAAAATAGTTTTTAAATCACTTGCCAAAATTCCAACTTTCCTCATAATTTTTAATTTTTTACAATTAAAAAAAAAACTAAGTCTTTCCCGAAAAGCCAGCCAAACTAGCGTTTTTAGTGGTACCCTCTGTAATCACCAATTTTTCTACATTAAAAACCCCAAAAAAAACCAAATTTCTGTAAACTCGCATTGTAAATCCTTTAGAGAATAAACTTTTAATTTGAAAAAAGAATTTTAATGTGCACACACAAAAGCTTTGACAAGTGCAATCATTGGGGAAATCCCCAAAAAAAGGCGTTCAAAGGGATAACTGGGAAAAATGGGCAGAAGGATTTTCAAATTTTTAACTAATCGAACACAATGATTTTAGGTAAAAAAAAGTTAATTTGGAGGCTTTCAAAAGTGAAAAGCTCTATTCCACAAGGGGACAGTACTCACCCTAACCTGTTTTCCCGTCCTAAAAACAACATAAGATGAAAAAACAGCCCATGGGCTTTCCCTTTGGGATTATTTTTAATCAAGGGGGGAAACGCTAAAACCCGGAGGATTATCAGTCCTGGGGGGGAAAGGGAAAAGGGATTCAGGATTAAAAAAGGGAACTGGACCCCAGAACCAATTCCCCTTTAAAACAAAAGCCCCCCCACCAACCCTCAAGGCCTTTCCCTTTAGGGGCATCCCTTTGCAGACATTACTAAAAAATCGCTGATACTGGGCATCCATTGAGGGCACGATAAATCTCCGATCAGATTTTAAGTTTTCCAATGGGGAACAAAAAACAATGTTCAATGAGGACAAATTTTAAATACCCCATTTAAAAAAACTGGGGGAAAATTTTTAGGGAAAAAAGAATATAAAATACAAACTCCAAAAAACCCCGTTTGAGCAAAAAGCATCTAAATTTTTTATTTTTTAAACGCGGGCTGACCACGGTAGAGTGCAGTTTTGCCTGCACCCCTCTGCAGTTTTTTAAAGGGGAGCTACCTTGAACCAACATGGCGCTGAGTGTGAGGAGGCACGTAAATACCATCGGGAAAAATAGAGCTGCTTCATGGGTTTAAATTTTACCCCCCTTTTAGCACAGGGGTTTTTCCCCCGACCATCCTTAGGGAGACGTATGGATCCAGGACGATTAGGGGTATGGTGTTTCCCTGAATTGGGGGATACAGAATCTCGGCAACCGAATTTCCCCGTCTGGGGTACGAGTCTTTGGTGACGGGATTCCAAAACGGGGGAGTCTTGAAAAACCTATCCACTGTGAAGGTGCGTTTGAAACGACGAAACTCGCCACCTCCGTGGGTTAAGATTCGTAATGTCCCATTTTTTACGCTGAAGAGGGTGACATCAGGATGTTTTTCCCCGGTATATGGGGCAATACAACGGCACAACAGGGGGAAAATGGACGGCTGGTGCTTACATTTGGGGGGTCCCGGGGGGAAAACCTTTTTCCCGAAGATGACTCTGAGACATCCCAAAAACCCTCATACGCCCCTGTTTTTAGGGCTTCAGGGCGCAAGTTTTTGGTTTCCCTATGCCAGACAAAGAAAGTACATGCAGGTTTTTGGGGGGGTGTACGGCAAAATGGGGGTTTCTATTTTGAAGCTGAGGAGGGGGGCCTGCACAAATTGGGAACACCATTTTCCCCTGTGGTAGCCCGTTTTTTTAGAGCCCCCCCGCCGGAAAAACAAGGGCTTGGCCCCTTTTGGAGTGAAGTGGTTTGAGGAATTCCCCTAGAGGAACTGGTGTTGTGAGGGAAGCTGTGAAAATAAAAAGGAACTGTTTTTTAAGCAGGAAAAAAAGCCAGAAGAGCCAAAATCAGGGGAGGGGGTACAGCCCCAAGGGAAAGCTTTTTGGAAATGTTTAAAGGGCATTGATGCCACCTGCAAGGAAAATTGTTCCCGAGCTGGTGAAAAGGTAAGGCTTGCCTTGGAGGAATGTGATGAAAAAAAACCATAGCAGGGGGACGGGGCCCAAACGTAAGCGTGAAATATCCCGTGTGCCATGGGGAAAGGGCGTGGTGGGGTTTTTGTTTATCGTGAGGGAACCTCAAAGACAACATGGGGAAAAGGGGGGAATCAAGAGGAAGAAAAGCAGGCGTCAACTCAGAAAATGTTCTCCCCCGGCGCAGAGGTCTGAGAGGGAAAGGGGGTATACTTTGAGGTATTTAGGGTAAAAGACATCGCCAAAAAGGGGGGGTTGAAAATGTAAGCCCGGCGGCCTGGGGCAGGGGGCCCTGGATGAAAAAAAAGGAGGAAATTTGTAGATGAATGGGTTCACAGAACCGAGGAGGAAGTGTTGGAAAATATAAAGAGGCCTTAGGTGTATGACTGTGAACGTAAATGGACTGTGTAATAGTTTGAAGAGGGAATGGTTTCGAATGTTTCTGTGTAAATATAGAGTGGATGTAGTGTTTCCTGCAAGAACACAATTTCAAGGAGGGAAGAAAGCTGGAGGTGGCGGGGTTTCAGGTTATGACTCTGCCATCTGCATATTTGAAAGGTGGTGTGGGTATATTGATCAGGGAGGCGAGCCCGTTTGTGTTGATAAGTAGTGAGGGGAGAGGGGGGAGGGTGTTGCGTGTGGATGGGTGGTGGATGGGGCAGAGGGTAACCTTTGTTAGTGTGTATGTGCCTACTGAGAACGATGTGAAAGTAAAGCAAGAATTTTTATGTGATGACCAAGTTTTCTTCTTACGTGGTTTACCTGCGGAGGCCATCGTTGGTGGGGACTGGAACTGTGTTATCAGGAGGGCTGATGTGGAACCAAAAGGGTCGGGGCACATGTCGGCGGCCTTACGAGACCTCTTGAGGGATATTCAGTTGAGGAATGCAGTTGGAGGGGGAGTGTGGGAGGTAGAGCACACTTTCGTGAGGAGGGGTTATGCGGCTAGGTTAGATAGGTTGAACATTTCTCAAGGGGTTTTGGTAAAGTTTTTCCGCACAATAGAGCTAGCTTATTTGGATCATAGGGTGGTCGTGGCAGATCTCTGCCTGTCTCGCCTATGTAGGCGAGACAGGCAGAGATCTTGCAGTCCGCCTGAATGAGCATCGAAATGCCTCTAACAGAGACGATGTAAGGTACGCCTGTGTCCTCCACAGAGACTCCACGGGGCATTTGATGAACTGGAACGAGGCACAACTCGTTCTCACCGAACCAGACCTCAGACGCCGACGGTGCCTAGAAGCCTCACTAATCACCGTCACCGACACTATAGAACGCAACACTGGAAACTACAAAATTTCAAAAACATTGGCATACATGATACTTAAGCAGCACCAACCCAACAACACAGGAGTCACATGATTTCATCGTCTACCCGTCCTCATCATAGGTAGAGGTTGTTTTGATAAGGACCTGCCTCGCATGGGCCAGTGGGCCTTCTGCAGTGTTCCTCCATTCTTATGTTCTTATGACATTCCTCAGGTCACGTGCGTCACATCTCACTCTCCGCCTATATATAATGTCTTTCTACCTCTGTGTGTTAGAAGTGATCAAGGTCCCAGGACCGAAACGTTTTCTAATAAATATGTTATAGTGTTTGCTTACGTGTCTTTCTAAACCAACTTACATGCATACAGGACCCCTGTTATAGGATGATGGAGAAGCGTATGTGCAATAGGGGGGTAAAGGGAGTAGAGTAAGAGGGTTTGGCCAGTCTTAAATAGGGTATTTTGATGACACTACTGTTTGGTTGGGGGGGATGCAATGGATCCCTTGGGGATAGGGTGTACAAGTTCTCGGATCAACGGTTGAATAAATTCAAAAAAGCCAGGGTTTTGGGGGTTAGGACTTGGGCGGGGAGGTTTGAGGGGAGGCAGTTGGGGGAGGTGGTGAATTTGTTAAAAATTTTGGTCTCACTATGCAGAAAAACGGATGTAGCATGCAGGGAAAACTCGATTGGGTGGTGGATAGGTTTCGGGAAAATTTGGGGTTTTGCTTGAGCTTTATCATTTGACCCTTGTACAGGGGGCCATTGCCCCTTTAAATTTCTTATTTTAAGTAAGGTATGGCAGTGGCAGCCATGTTCCCATTAACCTGACGGCGATAGCAGACATACAAAAGGGGGGTTTTTTTAAAATTTTTTTGGGGGGTCCAGATGTGATTGGTTAAAAGGGAGTGGAAGTTACCTGTGTGGCAGGGGGCTGGGTTTGCGAACTTTAAAAAAAGGTTTTAATGTTCTTATTAAAAGGGGGGTGTGAGGGAAGGGGCGGGTGGGGGGGTAGGTCAGGATCATGAAAGATGAAACTAAAATTCGGGAGGGAGTTGCGGGGGTGTGAACTTTTTTTGAGGGGTAGGGTGGCTCGAGATCCTGGGAAAGGGCAAAAAAGGGTGCGATGTGTCGATTTTGGGGGGGGGGTTGTGGCGACTGAAGGGAAATTTCCCCATTTATACAGGGGAAGTAATGGAAAAAGGTTTTAATAGGGTGAGGTTTCAACCCAAGCACGTGCATAATGTACGGTTTTTGCATGGCATCGCTTTTGGGGGGTGCGGATGTGCGCAGTAGCTCCTGATTGAGTTGGGCATTTGCGCAGGTTGATGTACTTGGGTCTGTAAGACCTGTTTGCGCCCTCAAATTAAACAAGAGCCCCCATCGAGCAAACTTTACCAAAAGTTAAGGAAAAATTGAGGTTTCGAATTGGAAATTCGGCGATTGACCCAGGGGAAAAAAAAGATTCGTAGTAGTCCTCCTGTTTTTGAGTCCTCAGGTCAAGAAGGGAAACTGGTCAGTGGCTGGACAGCAGGGAAAAGAAGTTGACGATCAAGAAGACGAATGGAAAAGTAAAACGATGAAGAAGAAAGAGACTGCCGTGGAAACTGTTGTGGAAACATCCAATACATTCTCAGTGCTACCCGACGAATGTGAGTTGACTACTGGGAACGACACGACGAAAGACATTAAGGAAGGTAAGAATATTGTTGTTGTTGGGGATAGCCAAGTTAGGTATATGGATAGGGCGTTCTGCTTGAAGGACAGAGTAGGAGACAGAGAGTTTGCTTTCCTGGGGCTGGGATGGAGGATATTGTTAGCCGTCTGGATGACATCATGAAGTAATGGGAGCAATCCTATTATCTGTCTCAGTGCTGGAGGCAACGATGTTGGCAGACGTAGGAGTGAGGACCTGATTAGCAGGTATAGGTCAGCAATAGAAATAATTAGAAGTAAGGTGGGAACCCTCTCATATGTGGTATTTGCCAAGGAGGGAGTTGGAAGTGAATGGTTGTCCAGGGCAATTGGTGTCAATTGCTGGCTGGACAAATACTGTAAGGAAAATGCGGTAACATTCATTGACAACTGGGACCTCTTCTATGGCAGAAATGACATGTATGCTAGGGATGGGGTTCACTTATCTAGGTGTGGGGTGGGAGCACTGGCAACTGCAGTGGAGGGAGCAGTTAGGACTTTAAACTAGGAATAGTTAGTGGTATGGGTTTTGGCAGGAAAACAGTGAAGTCCCAGTGTAGTAATATTACGAGTTCTAGGGGAACTAGTAATAATAAGAACGAGATAGATATTGAAAAGCCAGGACCTTGGTGAATAAAGACGGTAATAGGTTTAGTAGAAGAATAGAAAATGAGCAGGAAGGGTAAAGAGAAAGGAGAGTCTTTCAATGTTTATTATGCTAATTGCCGTATGCTAGGAATAAGATGGACGAGTTGAGATTAGTTGCTAGGGTAGGTAACATTGATGTATTTGCCTTAACTGAGACGTGGTTTAATTCAAAAAGTCGGGACATGCCTGCGGAATGTCATATTCAGGTTTTAAATTGTTCCAAGAAGATAGAAGTATTGGGAGGGGGGGTGGGGTGGCATTGTACGTCCGAGATCGCTTGAACTGTTGCATAAAAACGGGTATTAAGTCTGAAGTAACACATACAGAGTCTGTTTGGATAGAATTTTCAGAGGGGCAATGAAAAACTGATTTTAGGAGTGATATACCGTCCCCCTAACTTAGATAGGGACCAAGGGAAACTACTATGGGAGGAAATTGTTAAGGCCACAAGGCACGATAATGTAGTAATTCTAGGAGACTTTAACTTTAGTCATGTTGATTGGAATTCTTGACTGGGGAATTTAGAATCGTACGACTTCTTAGAAGTATTCAGGATTGTTTTTTGAAGCAGTTGTGACAGAACCTACAAGGGGAAATAACCTGCTTGACTTAGTTATGGCAAACAATGAATCCCTTGTTAATAATTTAGAAATTTCAGAGGAACTGGTGCTAGCGACCACAAATCAATTACATTTAGCATTGAATGGAAGTACGATAGTAGCGATAACTCAGTAACAGTCCCAGATTTTCGCTTAGCAGATTACGATGGGCTTAAAGAACACTTATCATCTGTTGACTGGGGTAACGAAGAGAGCTATCAATATGACAGTTTTCTGAACACTATACATGCTGCTCAAAGAGCGTTTATCCCATATAAGAAATTAGATCAAATAGAAATGACCCAAAATGGATGAATAATAGGCTCAAATATCTACTAGGGCATAAGAAAGGAATTTATAGGCGTATCAAAAGAGGTGAGGTCATCTTATGAATCAGTAATTGACATTAAGAGGGACATTAAAAAGGGGTATAAGAAAAGCTAAAAGGGACTATGAAATTAAAGTTGCTAGGGATTCTAAAACTAACCCAAAAAGTTTTTTCCAGGTCTATAGAACAAAAGTTAGAGATAAGATAGGTCCCCTTAAAAATAACTATGGGCACCTTACTGACAAGAGAATGAAATGTGCTTGATTTTAAATAAATTATTTTCTCTCAGTTTTTACACAGGAAGACACTAACAATATTCCAGTAATTAATTTTTACAGTGGGCTAGAAGAAGATAAATTATGTAACATCACAGTCACTAGTGAGATGGTTGTGAGGCAGATAGACAGACTGAAGCAAAATAAGTCGCCGGGTCCTGATGAGGTTTTTTCAAGGGTTCTTAAGGAATGCAAAATGGAACTCTGTGAACCATTAACTAATATTTTAATTTATCTCTTCAAACAGGTGTAGTGTCTGATATGTGGAAGATGGCTAATGTAACTCCTATTTTTTAAAACAGGGGACAAGTCGTTACCGTCAAATTACCGCCCAATAAGCCTGACCTCAATTGTAGGCAAATTACTAGAGTCAATTATAGCTGAGATTATAAGAAGCCAACTCGATAAGCATAGCTTGATTAATGATACTCAGCATGGATTCACAAGAGGCCGGTCTTGTCTAACTAATTTATTAACTTTCTTCAGTAAAGCTTTTGAGGCTGTTTGACCACAATAAAGAATTTGATATTATTTACTTAGATTTAGTAAGGCTTTTGATAGAGTTCCGCACCATAGACTGTTAAAGAAAGTGGCAGCCATGGCATTGGGGAAAAGTGCTCTCGTGGATCGAGTCATGGCTCACTGACAGGAAGCAGAGAGTGTCCATAAATGGGGTTAAATCCGAGTGGGGATCTTGTAACAAGTGCGTTCCACAGGGATCAGTCTTGGGCCCGTTGTTGTTTATAATATATATCAATGATCTTGATGAGGGAATTACTAGTGATATGAGCAAATTCGCCGATGACACAAAGATAGGTATGATAATTGATTCAAACGTAGATGTTAGGGAACTTCAGGAGGATTTAAACAAACTCTATTCTTGGTCAGAAAAGTGGCAGATTGCATTCAATGTAGATAAGTGCAAGGTTCGAAGCTTGGGAGTGCCCATAACCCTAGTACTATAAATTAAATGATGTAGAACTTAGCCATACAGATTGCGAAAAGGACTTGGGGGTTATGGTGAGCAGCAACCTTAAACCAAGACAGCAATGCCTAAGCGTACGTAATAAGGCAAATAGATTACTGGGATTTATATCAAGAAGTGTAAGCAACAGAAGTCCAGAGGTCATACTGCAGCTTTATACATCATTAGTAAGGCCTCACCTTGATTATGCAGCTCAGTTCTGGTCTCCGTATTACAAAATGGACATAAATTCGTTAGAAAACATTCAGCGTAGGATGACTAAATTAATACATAGCATCAGAAATCTTCCTTATGAAGAAAGATTGAAGACTCTTAAGTTACATTCACTGTTAGACGAAGAATAGAGGGAGACCTGATCGAAGTGTATAAGTGGAAGATAGGTATTAATAAAGGGGATATTAATAAGTCTTGAGGATGTCTCTCCAAGAGAGAACCCGCAGTAATGGATTTAAATTAGATAAGTTTAGATTTAGAAAGGACATAGGAAAGTATTGGTTTGGAAATAGGGTAGTTGATGAGTGGAACAGTCTACCTAGTTGGGTTATTGAGGCTAGGACTTTGGGTTGTTTCAAATCTAGGTTGGATAAGTACATGAGTGGGAAGGGTTGGATTTGAGTGGGACTTTCACATCAGAGCTTATTTCTTGGGTAGCATTGAAAATTGGGTTGGGTAAATGTTTTGTTAGTGGGATGAATTGTAAAGGACCTGCCTAGTATGGGCCAGCAGGCCTCCTGCAGTGTTCCTCCTTTCTTATGTTCTTATGTTCTTATTTTGCCATCGGGTACGGTTCTGAGGAATAGACGTGTGGTTGAGGGGTGTGTGGAATACGTGAAGGTGAGGAGTCGGCATTTCATGCTGTATATTTTTGTGAGGGGATGGGTAGTGCCAGGGGTTGGTTGAGTAGAGTACTCTGTAAAGGAATTTCTGTTCTGAGAGCTTTGAGTCTTGATGTGGGGGGATTGGATGAGAGTATAATAAGGGCTGTGGGGTACATTATGGTAGATTATATATACATATCGTGGGGAATGAGGGGGAAAGGGGTTAGTGAGGTAAAGAGGCGGGTTTTAGTGGTTATGTGTTATAAAACGTTGTGCCGTAACAGGGAAATTTATGGGAGAAGGTGGGAACAGGCTTTCTCAGAGGGATATAGAGAACTTACATTAGAGGTTTTATTAGATTTGTAAATCAGATGGGAGGGGCAGGGTAGGGATGGTAAATGCTTCTGTAGGATGGTGATGTCAGGGGTAGAAACGGGGTCACCTCCTTGGGGTTGACAGTTGCAAAGAATGTGCGCGAGTGTTGGGATAATGTAACGTGTGAATGTGTATGAACCTGTTGCGTATGGGATGTGTAACGGCACATACAATGTTGTGGCTGTCTGCGCCTGCGTGCGCCTTAGATACGCTGTTGAGATTAAGGATTGGTTGAACTTCATTGTGGCAATGTTCCTGGACTTGTTAAGCACTAGATGTGTATCTTAACCGGGTTGAAGTGTCAATGTGTAAGACTTGGTCATGTTTCCCTTATGTTAATATTTGTTATTAAATGTACTGTGTCTTTGGTAAAAAATTAGGGACAAAGGAATTAATGTACAATTGCTATGGATCCCATCACACATTGGATTACTCCTTCATGATAAAGTTGATATGTTAGCCAAGAAGAGTACCTAGGAGAATGTAGAATATAACTTTGGTATAACTGTGTCTAGCATTAGGAATAATATTAGGAGGGAAGTAAATAATGAAAATGATTGTTATAGGAATGCAGTTAGAAGCCTGAGTAGATCTATAACCCACTATGATAACATGAACGTAGATAAGTATGTTTATGGAGCAACGTGCAATGTGAACATACTGACTGATGTTGTAGTGGCCAGGCTTAGGCTTGGTTACAAGTACTTCTGGCAGTTTGGGAGACACACAGATGGTGATCAAACTAAATGTAAATTTTTTTTATATATTTTATTTAAAACATTATAAATTACACACAGTATACCAAATGATAAAATATCTGACACATACACACAAAACTGTTGGGGGGGAAGCCCCCCATTAAAACCCATCTATAAATACATCCACATCATTCGCACACTTAATGATCACAGCAGTGATCAAACATTAGTTTATGTAACTTTTATATAGACATGCAACTGTTTATGAGATTTTACTTAAAAACAAACTCTAGCATTTATTCTAAAACATGACTCCATAACAAAAATAAACATTATACAAATTACACAATCACATAAATCATCAACAACTGCAAAATTTATACAGCATATGTATAATCTTGGAACCTTTTGATCACAGACGAATTACTCACAGCAGATTCCACAGAATGGTTAAGTATTTATATTAGGAGAAATCCAGACATTTTTAAAATAATGAATTTATAATGTGTCTCCTTAAAAGCTTTATGCAGTAAAGGGGAAAAGTCACAACATACTCACATTGAAATATTCATTATTACAAAATAACTGGACTCTTACTAAAGCATGGCTAAATTGATACATTTCAGTGAAATTTTGTTGGAAGTAATCTCTGAACTTTCAAATGCATCACTAATTATTATATCATTACAGCATTATATCTTATTAACCTTAACTAAGCAGTCTTCTGAAACTAACCAAGCTTAACAAACAACTCACCACACACCACACCTTTACTTATCAAAAGCATCACTCATGCCCATGCATACCTCAAGAAGCCAGCCTCATTTTACCCCTTAAGCTTGCAACGCCCATAAGTCCCTGACGCGGAAGCTACAATATCCCTTCGAAAAGGTTAAATGCCACCTGCTCCCAGTGATGTCCTTATTCCTCTGTTGCATCCCATAAAATATCGCTGCCAGTGCCCTGATTCTCTCCCTTACTGACACATGTCTGTAAACCCATGACGTATAAGTCTGTGACTAGATAACCCATTGCATTCTGTGCCAGCAACCCCACCCTCCCACATCTAAACTTAACGTTCTTAAAACACTAATCCCACCTCCACCCACCATACTTAAAACCCTACTAAATCACTCCCTCACTGGTTCCAACCTCGCACAAAAAAATACCGCATGAAAGACAGTGTCAATGTCCCCACACACACAACACTCCCCACCCTCCTGCACACGCCTATTTGCCAACACTTCTCCAGACGGTAATATATTGTGGAGAAATTTAAACATTACCTCCCTTACCATTGCCTTCAATCGTAACCCTTTTAAACAGCCCCATATATCACTCCACGCATACATCGGATATATACCTTCAAGCTTAGCAACCACCTCCATACCACCCACCTGAGCCAGTCTTCCTATCTTGACCCTGCGTGGGTCCCGTGCATAAATTAATAACCTCAACATTCTCTCACACATCTGGACATCTCTACCCCTCATCCAACGCTCTAAATCCCTTCAAACCCATGCCAAACCTGTGCCTGCAATCCTACCCCCCATCAAATAACTGTGTTTAACATACATGCCCAACATCCTTCGATGCAACGCCATTAACCCCAACCCTCCCCGGCATGCCGGAAGACAAACAACATCTCTCGATAACCAGTCTCATCCCGAACCCCAAATGTATCGATATACACGCTTCAACAGACGCTTCTAATCACACGGATTCAATGGATATATACCTACCACATGCCACAGCTTATCATACAAAAGCACATTCACCACAATAGCACGCTGATGTAACGTCAGTCCTCCTGTACGCAATCCCGCCAATCTACCCAGAACCCTATCCACAGTTTCTCTCGAATTCACCTCCCTCGCCTCCTGAAGGTTTCCCATATGAACAACCCCACACACCTTAATTTGACACACCAGGGGCCAGCCTTCTTTCTGTCCTAGAGCCTCACCCACGCCATCCCCCACCCTCATATGCATAGATTTTTCCCTATTAACCATCATCCGTTGCCCTTCCGAAACGTTCCACCAATTCACCCACCTTTCGTAAGTCCTGTGACCTCCTAAATAGAACCATGGTATCATCCACATAACCCACGATCCCTGGTTCCACCGCCACTTCATCTCTCTTCACTCCCTCCCTCACACTTCCTCGCACAGCCCTGTAGAACGGATCCTGAATCAACGCGAAGAGAAGCTGCGACACAGGGCACCCTTGCCTCAAGCCCCTTTCCATCCTAACTAGTTTTCCTAGCCTACCATTTACCTGCACCCGAACCATAGCCTGCTCATACAACACCTTTGCCCAACTGACGATTTCCCTCCCAAACCCTTGCCACTGCATTAACTTCCACAGTGCCTCACGCTTCACACAGTCATATGCCGCATGCCAATCCAATGCTAATACCTCACCTTTATTTTTCCCCCCACTTTCGTCTATAAACCTATGTATGATCCCTTGCCCCACACACATTGATCGCCCAGGCACACAATATTGACCCTCATCCAAAACTTTGTCAAGAACCCTTTTCATCCTATTCCCTAACATTTCAGCAAAGATCTTGTAATCACCACACATTAAAGATATTAATTGATAATCATGTACATAATCACAAGACTTCTTTTTCAGGACCATGACCACCACACCCGTACGTTGCTGTTCCCCCAATCTACCTTTGGTTTTCATAGCATTAAATAAAACCACTAAAAATTCACGCAAACATTCCCAGTTTTCCTTATAAAAATCACAAGGAATACCATCAATCCCCGGTGATTTTCCCACACTCATACTCTCCACTGCCAATCTAATCTCCTCCTCGCTTATAGGTCCACTCAGATTCAACCGATCCTTATGCTCGAGATTACAACATACCCATTCACCCATTTCCCCTAGCACCTCATTATTAACCCCCACGCTTTTGCCATGCATCTCATACCATGCATCCATGTAGCAACCCATACCCTCTATTGACATGAGCACCTGCCCCTGACAATACCCCTCCAATTGCTCCTGAACACTTAAGCTCATTAATTCCATCGCCCTGCGACGTTTTCCCTGCTCTCTCAAGACATATGCCGAAGGACAGTCACCCCATAAAACCTCATCTATTCCTCCCGCGATTCGTGCTGCATCAAATTCACGATTTTGAATGTCCCTAATCAATTGTTTTAAACCCTCAATCTCAGCCACTGGATACTCACCCCCCCTCCCTCCAATATAGCATTCCTGCAGTTGACCTTCAAGGTAATGTAAAACACCATATTGAAATCTCCGCTCTTCCTTTCCCCGCTTCTGATAAAAATCCCTCACCTTCCCCTTACTGACCGTGTACCACCACTCAAGGATGTCTACCCCCGCCCAACAATCTGCCCACCATCTCCTCCAAGCACTCTCAAAAGATTCCCTCCCACCCCCTTTGCGCAATAACCCAACATTCAACTTCCAATAACCCCTGAAACGCTTTGGCAATCCCTCCCAATCCAAGTCCTACAGAACCCCTCTATGATCAGAGAAGCTCACATTCAATGCACAAACACTGCTTACCCTCACTCCCCGAGAAACATAGATTCGATCCAGCCTCGCCGCATAATCACGCTTAATGAACGTATGCATGACCCTACTCACCTCCTCCCCTCCCACATTCACTACATTCACACCTCACAACAGATCCCCTAAATACCCCGGAAAAAAAACCCTTCCTCTAGGTTCTACGTCCTTACGTCGAACAATACAGTTCCAATCGCCTCCTAAAATCGTTACAACTAGCAGCGATCTTAAATGGTAAACAAGGACATCCCTAAAGAACTTATTTTTGACGCCCATGTCTCCTTCTGCAGGCCCATACACCCCTGTGAAACCCACTTGTACCCCACCCTATGCGCCATCCACCCAAACCACTCGCCTCTCCTCCCCTACCTCACATCTTTGCAGAGAAAACAGGCTAGCTTCTTTAATTAACAATGCCACACCACCTTTCAATCATGCAGAGCAACCCACGTACACATCGTATCCATCAATCATTAACTCTCCCAATGATTTGTAATTGTGTTCTTGCAGGAACACAACGTCAGGTACATATCTCTTTAAAAACACTTCCAGACTCTTACATTTGTCTACTGACTTCAACCCGTTAATATTGAAGGATTCAATAGAGGCTTGCCTTTAGAGACCTTAACATTCTTAAATCCTTTACGAGCACCCCCACCTCTCCCCCCACACCTCCCTGTGCCTTCCCCTTTTACATGCTGAACACACTTTGTTCCACCCGTATCTCTACAGGTCACATCGTGCCATGCTTTTTTCCCAGACCTTTGCCCAGGAGTCAAAACGTCATCACTATCGGTTATCACAGCAGCTCTCTTGCGAGAGCTACGATCTGCAACCATATCCTCCTCTAGACTATTGTCCCTGTGGACATCCACTACTACAACCTGTTGTGCTTCCACACCACACATGACCTGCACGTTGGGGCCTCCTGCCCTTGCCTTTACACTCTCATTTTCCAGCCCAGCATGGGTCCTCGAAGACGCAGAAACGTCCAACAATTCATTCAGAGCCTCCTGAATGGATGCCTCCATTACATCCTGAGCAATTACAGAATCATCCTCAGCCGTCGCCGACACCAAGCCTACGTCCTTTCCAACGCCAGGTAGGGTCATACATGCAGAAGACAACTCTGTCTCCCTCTCTACCTCCTCACTCCACGTCTCCCGTGCCAGAGACTCACGCTGCATTGCCGTAGCATATGTTTGCTGCTTCGGTACATCATCAGTCCTTGTATTAGCCATTGATCTTCCTCGTCACATAGGACATTGCGCCGCAATGTGGTCATATGTCCCACAAAATCTACACGTATGCCTCTGACCCATGTATGTAACGAAGACTTGAGTGCGGAAGTTCTCCATCACCACGTACGATGGTATAGGGTGCTTAAGGGGCATTTTAAGGGAAAACGACCCTTCCGGCATACCAACACGTGGTCCATCATGCCAACGTCCCAATGTCGCCAAATGTACCGTACCATAACGTCCAAAAACGTTCCTTAAATCACTTTCGTCAGCTTCAAAAGGAACATTACGCACCTTGATCCAGGTGTAAAACCGTGATACATCATGAAGGCGAACATTAACACCAGGGTTAACCGACTTAAAAACATCATTGTACCTGGCCACCATATTTTCATAAGTGCTGCTCTGCCGGAATTTGACGAATAGCCTTGAACTACCATTCAACGACACTCCATAGAGCTCCTTATTTGCGATGCCATACGTATCTCTTAATATCGCCGTCAGCAAAAGATGGGTGTTCTGACTAGTGAGCGAGCCATTCACAAGTTCAAGACAGACAGTGTTGACACGCCTACGTCCATCTTCCGCCATTATGAAAGTAATGACAGAAAAACTGTGCAGAAAACCAGTTGATTCAGGATCTACTGCGCAGCCTGCCCACACTGCCCGAGAGCAATGAGGACAATGTCTAAATGTAAATTATGTGATCAGGCATATGGTCACTCTCTTGAACACTATGTGTGTAATTGTCCACTTATTGAGGAATACAGAGACAGACAGTATAATAACCTATGTTACATGTCAAGATATCTTATTAATGAAAATAAGATACCGGATATACTAAGCAAATTTCCTAAATTTGCTTGTAACAGATAAGTGAACTATAGATATGTAGATATAAATCCATATGTATTCCTGTTAACCCTTTGGGGCCTAGTTCCTAGGCCTTTTGTGTATTCATATGCACTTGCGCTACCGTCCACAGGATGGATATGGGGTGTACAATAAACTAGCCACTTCGGTGGCAAAATCTAAAAATCTAATCTGTCTTTGGTGCTACTGTTTCACCAATACTTATATAATTACCACTTAGGGTTATTCCTATATGTCAAGTTAGGATGTAAGCCAACAAGTTGGTGATAACGGTCATATTATTTCAGGGTGAGGGGGGCAATTAATGTGTAACAAGTTTAAGTCATTAACGGTAATACCAACTTTATTGGTAGTTGTATACGTGTGTTTTGAAATGTAATATTCACATGTGTTTGTCTTATTTAAGGTATTGTGATTTTGGTAGTCCTGTACCATCCATGTTGTAAATTCTCTTTCCTCACGTTACACATGTCATGATATTCCTAAATTGAGGATAATTAATGTCATAATTATTCAGATTGGTGATGAGGTTAGTTTTCAATGTGTGTGTGAGTGGGGGGAGGGATGATGGGTCACCTGTGTTGTGTGAGTGGGGGGAGGGATGATGAGTCACCTGTGTTGTGTGAGTGGGGGGAGGGATGATGGGTCACCTGTGTTGTGTGAGGGGGGGGAGGGATGATGGGTCACCTGTGTTGTGTGAGTGGGGGGAGGGATGATGGGTCACCTGTGTTGTGTGATGGGGGGGAGGATGTGGGTCACCTGTGTTGTGTGAGTGGGGGAGGGATGACGGGTCACCTGTGTTGTGTGAGTGGGGGGGGGATGATGGGTCACCTGTGTTGTGTGAGTGGGGGAGGGATGAGGGGTTTCACTGTGTTGTGTGTTGGGGGAGGGATGATGGGTCACCTGTGTTGTGTGAGGGGGGGAGGGATGATGGGTCACCTGTGTTGTGTGAGGGGGGGAGGGATGATGGGTCACCTGTGTTGTGTGAGGGGGGAGGGATGATGGGTCACCTGTGTTGTGTGAGGGGGGGAGGGATGATGGGTCACCTGTGTTGTGTGAGTGGGGGAGGGATGATGGGTCACCTGTTTTGTGGAGGGGGGGAGGGATGATGGGTCACCTGTGTTGTGTGAGTGGGGGAGGGATGATGGGTCACCTGTGTTGTGTGAGTGGGGGGAGGGATGATGGGTCACCTGTGTTGTGTGAGTGGGGGGAGGATGATGGGTCACCTGTGTTGTGTGAGTGGGGGAGGGATGATGGGTCACCTGTGTTGTGTGAGTGGGGGGAGGGATGACGGGTCACCTGTTTTGGGGAGTGGGGGGGGGGAATGATGGGTCACCTGTGTTGTGTGAGTGGGGGGATGGATGATGGGTCACCTGTGTTGTGTGAGTGGGGGGGGGGTGATGGGTCCCCTGTGTTGGTGAGTGGGAAGGGATGATGGGTCACCTGTGTTGTGTGAGTGGGGGGAGGGATGATGGGTCACCTGTGTTGTGTGAGTGGGGGGAGGGATGATGGGTCACCTGTGTTGTGTGAGTGGGGGGAGGGATGATGTTCACTGTGTTGTGTGAGTGGGGGAAGGGATGATGGGTCACCTGTGTTGTGTGGTGGGGGGGGGATGAGGGGTCACCTGTGTTGTGTGAGTGGGGGGAGGGATGACGGGTCACCTGTGTTGTGTGAGTGGGGGAGGATGATGGGTCACCTGTGTTGTGTGAGGGGGGGGAGGGATGATGGGTCACCTGTGTTTGTGTGAGTGGGGGGGGGGATGATGGGTCCCCTGTGTTGTGTAGTGGGGGAGGGATGATGGGTCACCTTGTGTTGTTGGAGTGGGGGGAGGATGATGGGTCACCTGTGTTGTGTGAGTGGGGGGGGGGATGATGGGTCACCTGTGTTGTGTGAGTGGGGGGAGGATGACGGGTCACCTGTTTTGTGTGAGTGGGGGGGGATGATGGGTCACCTGTTTTGTGTGAGTGGGGAGGGATGAGGGGTCCCCTGGTTGTGTGAGTGGGGGGGGGATGATGGGTCACCTGTGTTGTGTGAGTGGGGGGAGGGATGATGGGTCACCTGTGTTGTGTGAGTGGGGGGGGGGATGATGGTCACCTGTGTTGTGTGAGTGGGGGGAGGGATGATGGGTCACCTGTGTTGTGTGAGTGGGGGGAGGATGATGGGTCACCTGTGTTGTGTGAGGGGGGGGAGGGAATGAGGGGTCACCTGTGTTGTGTGGTGGGGGGAGGGATGATGGGTACCTGTGTTGTGTGAGTGGGGGGATGGAGATGGGTCACCTGTGTTTGTGTGAGTGGGGGGAGGGATGATGGGTCACCTGTGTTGTGTGAGTGGGAAGGGATGATGGGTCACCTGTGTTTTGTGAGTGGGGGGAGGGATGATGGGTCACCTGTGTTGTGTGAGTGGGGGGGGGAATGATGGGTCACCGTGTTGTGTGAGTGGGGGAGGGATGAGGGGGTCACCTGTGTTGTGTGAGTGGGGGAGGGATGATGGGTCACCTGTGTTGTGTGAGGGGGGGGAGGGATGATGGTCACCTGTGTTGTGTGAGTGGGGGGAGGGATGAGGGGTCACCTGGGGTTGTGTGAGTGGGGGGAGGGATGATGGGTCACCTGTGTTGTGTAGTGGGGGAGGATGATGGGTCACCTGTTTTGTGTGAGTGGGGGGAGGGATGATGGGTCACCTGTGTTGCAGCACAAGTTTCTTAATAATGCATTTGTAGGTCTTGTGTAATTTGTTGCGAGTTGTATTACGGGTGATTGTCATTAAGCTTGATGCATTATTTTTGTGTTGAGGTTGTAATTTAGGAGTTTTATTTATAGCTATTTTGTGGCCTTAATTATTATACCTTTATTCCTTCTTGAATTGTGATATGTTTTAAAAACTTGTATATAGCATAATGTCAGGTGTTGCCTGGATTGTTATGTGTTTATATATTGTGTTATTGATGTTGTCCTTGTTCAAGTCACTTTTTAATTTTAAGTAGCAGGGGAATGTAGAAGTATTCATTGGTGGGGGGGGGGGAGTGTAGGCAGCAATGAGTAGGTTCCACTATATCTATGAACCTTGTGTACTTGTGAAACAACGTACGTAGAAGCAGTCCGTAGGCTGTGTTAAGTTTATTTTAATGTCTTTATGTGTATGCTTATTCAGTAGATTGTGTTTACCTGGAGTTTACCTGGAGAGAGTTCCGGGGGTCAACGCCCCCGCGGCCCGGTCTGTGACCAGGCCTCCTGGTGGATCAGAGCCTGATCAACCAGGCTGTTGCTGCTGGCTGCACGCAAACCAACGTACGAGCCACAGCCCGGCTGATCATTAACTGACTTTAAGTGCTTGTCCAGTGCCAGCTTGAAGACTGCCAGGGGTCTGTTGGTAATCCCCCTTATGTGGCTGGGAGGCAGTTGAACAGTCTGGGGCCCCCTGACACTTATTGTATGGTCTCTTAACGTGCTAGGACACCCCTGCTTTTCTTTGGGGGGGATGGTGCTTCGTCTGCCAAGTCTTTTGCTTTCGTAGTGAGTGATTTTCGTGTGCAAGTTCGGTACTAGTCCCTCTAGGATTTTCCAGGTGTATTAATCATGTATCTCTCCCTCTGCGTTCCCGGGGATACAGGTTTAGGAACCTCAAGCGCCCCCAGAAATTGAGGTGTTTTATCTCCGTTATGCGTGCGTGAAAGTTCTCTGTACATTTTCTAGGTCGGCAATTTCACCTGCCTTTAAAGGTGCTGTTAGTGTGCAGCAATATTCCAGCCTAGATAGAACAAGTGACCTGAAGAGTGTCATCATGGCTTGGCCTCCCTAGTTTTGAAGATTCTCATTATCCATCCTGTCATTTTTTTCTAGCAGATGCGATTGATACAATGTTATGGTCCTTGAAGGTGAGATCCTCCGACATGATCACTCCCAGTCTTTGACGTTGGTTTTTTCGCTCTATTTTGTGGCCAGAATTTGTTTTGTACTCTGATGAAGATTTAATTTCCTCATGTTTACCATATCTGAGTAATTGAAATTTCTCATCGTTGAACTTCATATTGTTTTCTGGCCCACTGAAAGTTTTGGTTGATGTCCCCCTGGGCCTTCAGTGTCTGCATTGAAGACACTGTCATGCGTTTTCGGGTATATCTGAAAGGGGACCGGTGCGTGGCGACACCCTTGTCATGTCGGATATGGGGGATGAGGAACAAGATGGGAGCGAGTACGTCCCTTGTAAAACAGAGCTTTTCACGTAGCCCCCTCGGACTTTACTCTTTGACGGTACTCTCTGTTTTTGTTAGTGAGGAAATTAAGATCCATCGACCGACTTTTCCTGTTTTTCCCTTTTGCACGCATTTTGTGCGCTATTACGCCAGGGTACCTTGTCAAAGGGCTTTTGCAAAGTCTGTATATATTACATCTGCATTTCTTTTTGTCTTCAGGCATTTAGGACCTTGTCGTAGTAAACAAAGTTGGCAACAGGAGCGACCTGTTTAAACCATTTTGCCCGGGGTTTTTAAACTGATGTTTCTAGATGGGTGGGATCTTGTTCTTAGGCCCCTTTCAAAGTTTTTTTATGATAGGGATGTTAGTGTATTGATCTGAATTCTTTGCTGTTGCTTTACTCCCTCCTTTGTGGAGGGGGGCTATGTTGTTGTTTTTAGTAACTGTGGGACGACCCCCTGTCCATGCTCCCTCTCCATAGGAGGGAAAAAGGCTGTGATAGGGGCTTTTTGCAGTTCTTGAGAACACAGAGCCCTGATTTCGGGCCCCTGGGCAGAGTGCATGGATGTCTTTATCGCCTGTTCAAAATCTTTTGGCGTAGGAACATCGGATGGGCTTTGTGTAATCAAATTTTGTGGGCTCTCTCATAAAAATTCATTTTGATCTTCGATTCAGTCTGGTTTAGCGGCTTGCTAAAACTGAGTCTAGGGGGATTTGATAGCCACTCATTTCCCTTTGCTGTCACTGTGTAGGCCCCCATCTTTTTTAAAGTAGGGGCCCAATACTGGACTTGTTTCGATTTTTGATTTGGCTAGGAGAAGAAATATTTGGGGGTTTCTTTCGATTTCTTTTAAGCTTTTGTTCTTCCCGCGTTTCCGACTCCTAAAGGATTTTTTAGCTTAAGTTCGTGTTTGCTATTCTCTACCAGTGTCTCCCTGTGCATTTCAGATATATTACCTCTTTTACCCCCTGTTATTTTTCCGTCCCTGAAAAGGGGAGGCCTGTTCTTTCTATTTACATTATCCCCCTTTTTTCTTAGAGGAATAGCCTTGTCATACATCGAGTGCCACCGAGTTAATCTGTTTGGGCTAATTTTGGGCTGTGTTTGCTTAGTAATCCCCCAGTTTATACGGTTGGGATTGGGTTTACTTGGTCCCATTTATGTTTTTGTTTTGAATTTAAATTTGGTGAATGCCCCTGTGATAGTCTATTTTTTCGGTCTGGGGCCCCTCGCTACATGTCTAAACCCTAAATGTTGTGATCTGAGTATATTGTTTTTGATATGGTGACATTTTTATCAATCATCATTGTTGTGAATATGAGGTCTAGTGTATTCTCCAGTCTGTAGGCTCTATTATTTTTTTTTAAATTTTTTTTTAAATTAAAAAAATCGTGCGAGTGTAGTTTTCATCAGAGCGCCTCCTGGTGTTATTATGCAACAATATTTTTTGCTTTTCCCCCTTTTTGGTGCCTTAAGTTGAAATCCCCAGGGCAAGATGTTGGGTGAGGGGCTGGAAGATTTTCCCAAAAGTGGTCAATTTTTAACAGTGTTTTCCTGGAAATTCTGGGATGTTGTCCGGGGGTTTTGACTACCACAAGACTAGGTTTTGGTTCTCGACCTTTACGCTAAAACTTCACACGTCATTTGAGGATTAACAGTTCTGTGCAAACAAGTGACTCTGCAAAGTACAGGGCCCCAAATCCCCCCCTTTTTCCTGTTCACCGTCCAATTTTATAGGGTTTTAACCTGGGGTCCCTTTTTATTGTCCAAGTGTCCTTTATGGGGTTCAGTGAAAGCCGCGAACATTGCCCTTTTCCTCTGCAAGCAGTCCCCGGATGAAAGGATTTTGTTGTTTGTTGCTGGGGTTTTGACCTGTATATTTCAAAAAGAATGTATCGGACTGTGGTATTGTTGTACTGGGGGGGATTTTTTTTCCGGGATTAGTATCTTATCTGTTGGTTTGGATGGAGGCCATCATGTGGGTTCCCCTCCAGGAAGAGGTTTGGTGTACGATTTTTTTCCTTTTTCCCGCCAGTTTTTTTTCCTTTCCCGGGCCCAAAAAACCTCTCCCCCTTTGGGGGCTGTGGCTACCCAGGTTTTCCCATGGCCTGGATGTTTTTTATCTTTTTTTCCCTTTTGTGGTATGCCTGGAATTTAAGTTATAGCACAGTCTTTCCCGTACTGAAGAGGTACAATTTCAGGGGGAAAAAAGCTTACAGGAAGGGATTTTCATTTTCCCGTTGTCTTTGGGCCCTCATTTTTTGGGTGTCATAGTTGCCGTCCCATCTGTTTTTTTCCCGATTTCCCATCCCGCAGATACCAATGATAGTGTGTGCACAGGGTTGGTTTCCCTTGCCTTGGGTTTCTGTGACTGTATTTCCCCCTTGGCGGGAAATTTTGAAATTAAAGGTAGACTAGGACTGTGAGGTTTGTATCGTTTCCTGCATGGGGTTTTGCCCCCAAAGGGCAATGCTCCGAGATAGGAGGGTCACGAGGGGGGGGGTGTGGGAGATGCAGTGGGGAAAAGAATGCGTATATGTTGTTATTTTTGTGAAGGTTTGGAGTGCATCAGGGTTTTGGGGAGTAAAGGGAGTGGTGAGGGGGGGGGTCAAGGTGTGTCGGGATTGCGAGCGTTTGGGGTCTTATATAGTGGTGTGGATGAGGATTGGTAAGGGGTTTTGCAATGTAATCTGGGGCTACAATATGTTTTGTGGGGTATGAGGGGGAAGGAGGGGGGATGTGTGGAAGGACTTTGGCAGCGAGTTTTTTCAAACTTTTCGTCGCAATAGAAATTTTTGGAAAAAGGTGGGATGAGGTTTTTTTGAGTGTTATAGGGGACTAACATAGGGGAAATTTTTGGCATTATAAGGGGGTTTAACTGCGGGGGGGAGTGGTTGGGAAAAGGAAAGGGGGTTCAGGGGTATTAACGGGGTCACCTCCTTGGGTTGCAGTGATGGGGATTGGGTGGATTTGGATGTGTTGCTTTGTTTTGCTTTGTTCCCCTTTATGGGGAAGGGGTAATAGCAGTTAAAAATATCACATTTATTAATTAAAAAACCTATAAAAAATATAACTGTTATTATTTGGGGCGATTATATTCCGCTTTTACGCTCTTGCAATTGAAAATTTAACCTTTCTTGGAAAAAAATTCCTTTTTACTTGGTTCCCTTTAAGCACTGAGTTATTTTTTTTTTGC
>NC_069473.1:5124246-5139423 GCF_026875155.1 Cherax quadricarinatus
TTCACTGGCGGTTTGGAGCGCTTTTTGGCCGGGATCAGCTAAACCCCCCACCCATATGTAATAATGACGACGATTTAAAGGAAAACCGGTTAATAGGAAAGTCGAGGAAGGGACATTCACCTCACTAGCACACGCAGTAATGGGTGTAAGTGGCATGCGGGTCTTATAGTGCCATTTTCAAGGTCACCCAGCAGGCCAGACATTCCTCACTCATTTTAAGCCTACGTAGGTACTGATGGTAGCACAATGTCCTAAGTCAGCGTAATCCACTCATGCAAATAGTTACAACAAATCTGCAGCACTTGCGGAACTCACATATTCGAGTACCAGCGGGGCAGCAAAATACAAATAAAGAATTTGATATTATTTACTTAGATTTTAGTAAGGCTTTAGATAGAGTTCCGCACCATAGACTGTTAAAGAAAGTGGCAGCTCATGGCATTGGGGGAAAAGTGCTCTCGTGGATCGAGTCATGGCTCACTGACAGGAAGCAGAGAGTGTCCATAAATGGGGTTAAATCCGAGTGGGGATCTGTAACAAGTGGCGTTCCACAGGGATCAGTCTTGGGCCCGTTGTTGTTTATAATATATATCAATGATCTTGATGAGGGAATTACTAGTGATATGAGCAAATTCGCCGATGACACAAAGATAGGTAGGATAATTGATTCAAACGTAGATGTTATGGAACTTCAGGAGGATTTAACAAACTCTATTCTTGGTCAGAAAAGTGGCAGATGCAGTTCAATGTAGATAAATGCAAGGTTCTGAAGCTTGGGAGTGCCCATAACCCTAGTACTTATAAGTTAAATGATGTAGAACTAGCCATACAGATTGCGAAAAGGACTTGGGGTTAGCTTAAGAAGAGACATGGACAAATATATGAGTGGGAGGGGCTGGGTTTGATTGGTGTCAAGGGGGTACGGGAGTTATTTCTTGAGTAGCTTTAGGTAGATGTCGTTTTGATAAGGACCTGCCTCGTATGGGCCAGTAGGCCTTCTGCAGTTCCTACATTCTTATGTTCTTATGTTCTTATGGTGAGCAGCAACCTAAACCAAGACAGCAATGCCTACGCGTACATAATAAGGCAAATAGATTACTGGGATTTATGTCAAGAAGTGTAAGCAACAGAAGTCCAGAGGTCATACTGCAGCTTTATACATCATTAGTAAGCCTCACCTAGATTATGCAGCTCAGTTCTGGTCTCCGTATTACAAAATGGACATAAATTCGTTAGAAAACATTCAGCGTAGGATGACAAAATTTATACATAGCATTGAAAATTTTTCCTTATAAAAGGAAAGTTTAAAAGATCTTAAGTTACATTCACTTGTTAAAACAAAAAATGGGGGGAAAGCCCTGCCCAAGTGTAAAATTGGAAGATAGGTTTTAAATAAAGGGGATTTAATAAGGTGGAAATAATGGTATGAAATCCCGGACACAATGGAATTTATTAACACAAAGCAGTATAATGTGATCCTTTATTGAAAAAGTTTCACCCCCCCACAGTGGGCTTTTCAAGTCACAAACGGGAATACCTGGGGGGGAAAGGAACGCGAGTATTTATAGTCCGGGTTCGGGAAATGCTGAGGTCAGGTGAAGAATGTTGCTTTGATGTTTTGTCCCGAGTGGGGTTATAGGGGTCTAAAAACTTGGGTAGCGGGAAAAAGGAGTTTGGACAAGTTTGTGAAAACCCTTCAACAGTTTTCTTATGTGGGAAAAAGCAAACGAAGAAGTTTTTGGAAAGTTTTTTCAGCTATGTTATGGGAAGCCACTTTTTGGGTTTTAAAAGTTGTCTGATATAGTGGGACGTGTTAGCAGTGGGGCCGGTACTTACCCTTCAGGGGGGTGACTTTTTACTTGGTCAGGGGTGACGTAATTACTCAGTGGGAGGGTGTACTTGCTCAGTGGGCTTTTGTATTTAGCTCAGTGGTGACGTTTTATTTAACCCTCAGTGGTGAGTGTTACTTACTGAGTGGGCCCGTGTACTTGGGTGATTTGGGACGTTTACTTAGCTCAGTGGTGGTTTTTATTTAGCTCTGTGAAGCCCTTTTTGTTTTCCTCTGGAATTAAACCCCAGGATGCCCCCCTTGGCACCCTTTACCACAGCTGAGAGAAGGGGCTCAGAGTTGCTAAGATGGAGATAGGGCGATTAAAGGGAGGAAAACCCAAGAGGTTTCGTAGTAATCCTCCTGTTGTGAGTCCCCGGGGTTAAGGGGGGGAGTTGGTAAAGGGGCCCCGGGAAACCATGGAACCATGCTGAAAAACAAAAAAAAAGGGTTGGAGAGGCAGAAACAATAAAAACCCAGAAAAAATACCGGGAAAAATTTCCCAACCCCATTCTCGGTGTTTAACCCGCGAAATGTGGGGTTTTTCTAGGGGAAAACCCAAAAAAACCGCGCACCAAAAAAAAGGCATTGGCAGAGTCAGTAAAGACACCCCCTGGGAAACCCCCAACGAAGACCACGAGAAGTCTTGACAAATTCTACAAGGGGGTGTAATGCTACCTGGCGAATGTGAGCGACTATTTCGGGGAAATCACGACGGACGACGAAAAGGAAAGGAAAAAAACATTTTGTTGTTGGGGAAAAGCCAAAATTAGGTAAGGGTTGGGCATTCTGCTTGAAGGACGGAGTAGGGGCAGAGAGTGTTTTTTCCCGGGGGGCAGGGAAAAGGGGTTATTTTAGCCGTCGGGATGACTCTTTTAAAGGTAAGGGGGAGCAATCCTATTATCTGTTCAGTGCTGGAGGCAACGATTTTTGGGCAGACTTGGGGATGGGGGACCTGACTAGCAGGAAAAGGGTCAGCAATAGAGAAAAATTAGGAGGAAGGGTGGGAAACCGTCATATGTGGCTTTTTGGGCCAAAAGGAGAGGATTGGAAATAAAATTTTGCCCAGAGCAATTGGTGTAAAATTTGCGGGCGGAAAAATTTACTGAAAAGGAAAATGGGGGTTAAAAATTCATTGACAACTGGGCCCCTCTTTTTAGGGCCCAAAATGACATGTATCCCAGGGATGGGGTTCACTTATCTAGGTGTGGGGTGGGAGCACGGGCCCAAACCCGCAGGGGAGGGAGCTTTTTAGGCCCTTTAAACTAGGAATATTTAGTGGTTTGGGTTTTTTGGGGGGAAAAACGGGTGAAGTTCAGGGTAGTAAGTGAGTACTAGGGAACTAGTAATGGGCAAAATGGGGTTTGGATTTTGGGAAACCGTGGCACAAATTGAAAAGGCCCGTAATGGGTTTGGAAATAACAAAAAGGGGGCAAGAATGAAAAAGAGAAAGGAGGGCCCTTTAAAGTATATATTACACAAATAGTCCAGTGCTGGAAAAAAGATGGACGATTTTGAGACTAGTTGCTAAATGCAGGTAACATTTGATTTTTTTGCCATTTTCGGAAAACGGGTTTTTTAATTTAAAAAATCGGGGGGCGTTTCCTGCAGAATGTCACATTTTAGGTTTTTTAAAATTTTTTCCAAGTAGATAGAAGGGTTTTGGGAAGGGGGGTTGGGGGGGGCATTTTATGTCCGAATCGGGTTGAACTGTTTTCATTAAACGGGGGATTAAATCTGAAGTAACAAAATACAAAGTCTGTTTGGATAGAATTTTAGAGAGGGGATGAAAAAATTTAAATTTAGGGTGATATTTCCCCTCCCCCAAAAATTTTTGTTTGGGGCCAGGGGGAAAACTACTAAGGGAGGAAAATTTTAGGGCCCCAAAGGCCCCATAATGAAGTAATTCTAGGGGGACTTTAAATTCCCGTATATTGATTGGAATTTCTTGACTGGGGGGAATTTTTGAATCATACGACTTCTTAAAAAAGTTCAGGAAATTTTTTTTTGAAGCATTTGTGACAGAACCTAAAGGGGTAATAACCTGCTTAACCCTTTGTTTTGGCAAACAAAAGAATCCTTGTTTAAAAATTAGAAATTTCAGAGGAATTTGGGGGGGTAGCGACCACAAATCAATTTTCATTTAGAATTTTAATTTGGGAAATTGATAGTAGGGAAAAACTCGAACAGTCCCAGAAATTTTGCTTTAAACAATTACATGGGCTTAGAGAACACTTATCAACTGTTTTATGGGGTAAAAGAAGAAGCTATCAAAAATGAAGTTTTTGAACAAATACATGCTTTCTCAAAGAATTTTTTATCCCTTATAAAAAAATTAGATCAAAAAGAAATGGCCCAAAATGGATGAATAAAAAGGCCCGAAAAAAATCTACTAGGGGATAAGAAAAGGGAAATTTTAGGGGTATAAAAAAAGGGGAGGGCCTTTTTATGAATCAGTATATTGACATTAAAAAGGGGCATTAAAAAGGGGGTAAAAAAAAGCTAAAAGGGGGCATGGGAAAATTAAAAAATTGTAGGATTTAAAAAACCCAAAAAATTTTTTTTCCGGATAAAAACAAAAGTCAAGGGTAAGAAAAGTTTTCCCCCTTTAAAAAAAAAACTTGGGAACTTACTGACAAAAAAATGAAAGGGGCTCGATTTTAATAAATTTTTTTTCTCTCCCGGTTTTTTTAAAACAGGGAAAACATAATAATATTCCGGTTTTAAAAATTTTTTTTAAAAGTGGGCCCGAAGAAGAAAAATTAAAGTAACCTCACCGCACTAGTGAAAAGGGTGAAAACAGATAGACCGGGGCTGAAACAAAAAAAGCACCGGGGCCTGATGAGGTTTTTTTTAAGGTTTTTAAAAGGAAAGCAAAAAGGAAGTTTTGTGAACCATTAACAAAAAAATTTTTTAATTTTTCTCTTCAAAAAGGGGTTTGTGTCTGATATGTGGGAAAATTTTGGGTAATGTAATTCCCATTTTTTAAAAAAAGGGGGCAAGTCGTTACCGTTTAAATTACCGCCCCAATAAACCTGACCCCAATTGTAGGGAAATTACTAGAGTCAATTATTGCTTTAAAATTTTAAGAAACCCTCTCGAAAAACATAGCTTAAATTTAAAGATTCCCCACATGGATTCCACAAGAGGCCCGGGCTTGGGCTAACTAATTTATTAACTTTCTTTAGTAAAAACTTTTTTAGGTGTTGAACCCCGATAAAGGAAAATTTTTATTATTTACTTAGATTTTAGTAAGGCATTTGAAAGAGTTCCGCACCAAAGGGCTTTTTGAAGAAAGTTAAACAGCTCATGGCATTGGGGGGGGAAAAGTGTTCCCTGGATCGGAAACAAGGGCCCCAGGGCAGGAAGCAAGAGTGCCATAAATTTGGGGGGAAAACTGATTTGGGGGTCAGTAACAAGTGGGGTTCCAAAAGGGATCAGTTTTGGGGCCCGTTTTTGTTTATAATATATATCAAGATCTTGTGAAGGAAATTTTACTAGTGTAAGAAATTTGCCGAGCCCGAAGTAGGTAGGTAATTGATTCAAACTAATTTGGGGAAACTTCAGAGGTTTTAAACCAAACTCTAATTTTGGTCAAAAAGGGGCAGATCAGTTCAATGTAGATAAATAAAGGGTTCGAAGCTGGGAGTGTCCATAACCCAGCATTTATAATTTAAAAAAAGTAGAACTTAACCAAACAGATTGCGAAAAGGCCTTGGGGTTATTAAGCAGCAACCTTAAACCAAGACAGAACCCTAAGCGTACGTAATAAGGAAAAATAGTTCGG
Organism: Cherax quadricarinatus; assembly: GCF_026875155.1. NCBI lineage: Eukaryota > Metazoa > Arthropoda > Malacostraca > Decapoda > Parastacidae > Cherax > Cherax quadricarinatus. The sequence continues at coordinate 5,129,862 of NC_069473.1, forward strand.
GATTTAATCAAAATTTAAAGCAACAGAAGTCCAGAGGTCATACTGACTTTATCATCTTAGTAAGGCCTCACCTAATTATCAGCCATTTGGTCTCCATATTACAAAATGGATAAATTCTTAGAAAAATTTCGCGTAGGATGACTAAATAATACATGATTAAAAATCTTCCTTATGAAGAAAGATTGAAAACTCTTAATTACTTCATTTTAGCAAAGAATGGGGGGAGACCTGACGAAGTGTATAAGTGGAAGATAGGTATTAATAAAGGGGATATTAACAAGGGCTTGAATTTCTCCAAGAGGAACCCCCAGTAATGGATTTAAAAATTTGATAAGTTTGATTTGAAAGGACATAGGAAAGTATTGGGTTTTGGGAAAAAGGTAGTAGATGAGTGAACAGCTACCTAGTTGGTATTGAGGCTAGATTTGGGTAGTTTCAAATTTTTGGGTTGGGTAAATACTGAGTGGGATGGGTTGGATTGAGTGGGACTTGCACATCAGAGCTTATTTTTGGGTAGCATTGAAAATTGGGTAGAAATGTTTGTTAGTGGATGAAATTGTAAAGGACCTGCCCAATGGGCCACAGGCCGCTGCAGTGTTCCTCCTTTCTTAGTTTTATTTTTTGTGTTGGCTTTTTCGTGTTTCTCTTTCGAAAAACACCTCTTTTAGCAGACTTTTGGACTACCCGGTTCGCCACTCAGTGCAGTACTGGGAAAACCCTTTAAAGGAACACTAGAAGCCGAACGTTTCTCCACCATTATTCCTTGTCTGTCACCTGGCTCCGTTATGTTGACGACATTCTCCTCATAACCCTAAACGCTTCAACGTTCAAGCTCTCCAAGACAAGCTCAACCAGGTCGAGCCTTCAATCCAATCACTTGAAAAAAGAAGTCGACAACACTCTTCCTTTCCTTGATGTCCTGCTCTGCAAAGCTGACCACGAACTTTTTTTTAAAAAGTCTATCGAAAACCCACCAACCAAAACGATCTTCTCCATTTCCCACTCTCACCACGACACCAAAACCAAACGTGGTGTAATTATGGGCTTCTTCCTATGTGCCACTCAGAATCTGCAGCAACGAGTTCCTTGAGGAAGAATGCACTATAATTGAACAAATATTTTCTAAACTCCACTATCCTCGTCACTTCATCAGAGACTGCAGACGGCGGGCATTATAATATCATCTTCAACACACCCAGAGAAGACACTGCCGAGAAGAGATACATAGTCCTTCCCACCAACTCCATTGCCAAACATGTTTCCAACATCTTTGTGAAAACATCATTCCAAGTTGAAGAATTGAGACACTTATGCAACACATGGGAATCTTTATTGAAGAAACGTTTCGCCACACAGTGGCTTCATCAGTCCAATACAAAGTAGAAATGGGTAAGGAGAGTAGAAGTATGAGGTAATCAGTCCCTCAACCTGGATTCGATGTGTTCAGTCCATCACTCTTGTAGAAAGTGCAGCATAGGGCCAGAGAGGTGGCTTATATACTGCGGTGAGAAGAGTTGAAGCAGGAGGAGGCGGGATCTTAGTGGGACCTGCCACTAATGTAAGTAGGTCATCGTCCAAAGGTTTGGGGAAGCGTTGAAGTCTTTTTACCAAGATTCCTGATGTTGCAGTGTCTGACGATATTTATTTAAGGTTTGAAAACCGACAAGTTGAAGAATTGAGACACTTATGCAACACATGGAATCTTTATTGAAGAAACGTTTCGCCACACAGTGGCTTCATCAGTCCAATACAAAGTAGAAATGGGTAAGGAGAGGGAGAAGTATGAGGTAATCAGTCCCCCCAACCTGGATTCGATGTGTTCAGTCCATCACTCTTGTAGAAAGTGCGCATAGGGCCAGAGGGTGGCTTATATACTGCGGGAGAAGAGTTGAAAGGAGGGGGGCGGGATTTTAGTGGGACCTGCCACTAATGTAAGTAGTCATCGTCCAAAGGTTTGGGGCAAGCTTGAAAGTCTTTGAAACCAAAGTTTCCATGAGTTGCGTGTCTGAAGATATATAAGGGTTTTTGAAAACCGACAAGTTGAAAATTGGACACTTATGAACACATGGAATCTTTATTAAAAAAACTTTTCCCCACACAGGGGCTTCATCAGTCCAATCAAAGAAAAAAGGGGAAAAGGAGAGTAAAAGTATGAGGTAATCATCCTAACCTGGATTGTGTTTTTTCAGTCCATCCCTTGTAGAAAGTGCAGAAGGGCCAGAAGGTGGTTTAATACTGCGGAGAAGGTTGAAGCGGAGGAGGCGGATCTTAGTGGGACCTCCCACTAATGTAAGTAGGTCACGCCCCAAGGTTGGGAAACGTTGAAGTTTTGTCCCAAGTTTCCATATTTGCAGTGTCTGACAGTATGATGAAGGGTTTTGGAAAACCGGGAAAATTTGAAGAATTAGACACTTATGAAAAACACGGGAACTTTATTGAAGAAACTTTCGCCCACAGTGGTTTTCATCATCCAAAACAAAGTGAAATGGGTAAGGAGAGTGAATATGAGGTAACGCCTAAAACCTGGATTCGAGTGTTCAGTCCATCATTTTGTAAAAGTGCGAAAGGGGCCCAGAGAGGGGGGCTTATATACTGCGGTGAGAAAGTTAAACAGGAGGAGGCGGGATCTTAGTGGGCCTGCCCTAATGAAGTGGTCACGCCAAAGGTTTGGCAAGCGTTGAAGTCTTTGTACCAAAGATTCCATGTGTTGCAGTGTCTGACAGTATGATGAATGGTTTTGAAAACCCGACAATTGAAGAATTGAACATTAGCAACACAGGGAAATCTTTATTGAAGAAACGTTCGCACCAGTGGCTTCATCAGTCCAATAAAAAGTAAAATGGGAAGGAGAGTAAAGTATGAGGTAATCATCCTAAACCTGGATTCGTGTGTTGTCCATCACCTTGGAAAGGCAGATAGGGCCAAGAGGGGGCTTTTCCCGGGGTGGGGAAGGTTAAAAAGAGGAGGGGCGGGATTTTAGGGGCCCCGCCACAATGTAAGTAGGCATGTCCAAAGGGGGCAAGCGTTGAAGTCTTTGTACCAAGTTCCTTGTTTTGCAGTTTTGACAGATTGTAAAGGGTTTTGAAAACCGCAAGTTAAAGAATTAACCTTATAAAACAGGGGAATCTTTATTGAAAAAACGTTTCGCCACACAGGGGCTTACGCCCAAAAAAAGTAGAAAGGGGTAAGGGAGTGAAGTATGAGGAAATCAGTCCCCAACCTGTTCGAGGTTCAGTCCATCACTCTTGAGAAATGCGATAGGGCCCAAGAGGTGGCTATATATGCGGTGAGAAGGGGGAAAGCAGGAGGAGGCGGGTCTTAGTGGGACCTGCCACTAATGTAAGTGGTCACGCCCAAAATTTTTTTTGGGGCAAGCTTTTGAAGTTTTTGTCCCAGTTCCCATGTGTTGCAGGTCTGCGATAGAGAAGGGTTTTGAAAACCCGACAATTTGAGAATTGAGACACTTATGAAAACACAGGGAATCTTTATTGAAAAAATTTGCCACCAGGGGCTTCACCCAGTCCAAATACAAAGTAGAAATGGGTAAAGAGTGAAGTATAGGAATCACCCCTTCAAACCGGATTCGATGTGTTCAGTCCAAAATCTTTAAAAAGTGCAGCATAGGGGCCAGGGGGTGGCTTTATACGCGGTGAGAAAGTTGAAGCGGGAGGGGGCGGGATCTTAGTGGCTGCCAAAATGAAAGTAGGATCGTCCAAAAGGTTTGGGCAAGCGTTAAAAGTTTTGTACCAATTTTCCTGATGTTGCAGTGTCGACAGATATATGAAGTTTTAAAAACGACAAGTTGAAAAATTGAGACATTTGCAAACAGGGGAATCTTTATTGAAGAAACGTTTCGCCACCAAATGGCTTCATCGTCCAATCAAAGAGAAATGGGAAAGGAGAGTAAAAAGTATGAGGTAATCAGCCCCTCAACCTATTCGATGTGTTCATCCTCATCTTGTAGAAAGTGCAGCTTTGGGCCAGAGAGGTGGCTTATATACTGCGGTGAAAAGAGTTGAAGCAGGAGGAGGCGGGTCTTAGTGGGCCCTGCCACTATGTAGTAGGTCATCGCCAAAGGTTTGGGAAGCGTTGAAGTTTTGTACCAAGTTTCCATGGTTGCGTGTCGACAGATTGTGAATGGTTTTAAAAACCGACAATTGAAAAAGGAGACACTTAGCAACACATGGGAATTTTTTTTTTAAAAGGAAAGTTTCCCCACACAGGGCTTCATACCCAAATACAAAAAAAAAAAAGGGTAAGGAGAGTAGAAGATGGGGTAATCAGCCCCTCAACCGGATTCGAGTGTTCAGTCCATCACTCTTGTGATGCAACATCATGGAATTTGGGACAAAGACTTAAACCTTCCCCAAAACCTTTGGGACGATGCCCTACTTAAAAGGGGCAGGCCCCCACAAGATCCCGCCTCCTGCTTCACTCTTCCCCGCAGTATATAGCCCCCTCTCTGGCCTATCTGACTTTCTAAAAGGGGTTGGGTGGACAAACAATCGAATCCAGGTTGGGGACTGTACCCTAATTCTACTCCCTTCCCCTTTCTACTTGATTGGACGAGAAGCCTGTGTGGCAAAATTTTCTCATAAAGTTTCCCCCATGGTTGAATAAGTTCTAAATTCTTAAACTGGGGTTTTAAAAACCATTACAATTTTCAGACACTGAACATCAGGAATTTTGGGTAAAAAAGACTTAAACCTTTCCCCAAAACCCTTTGGACGAGCCCTACTTACTTAGGGGCGGGTCCACTAAGACCCCGCTCCTCCGCTTCAACTTTCCACCGCAGATATACCACCTCTCTGGCCCTATGCTGCCTTTCAAAAGAGTGATGGACTGAACACATAAAACCAGGTTGAGGACTGATTACCTCATCTTCTACTCTCCTTACCCATTTACTTTGTATTGGACTGATGAACCATGTGTGGCGAAAGTTTCTTCAATAAAGTTTTCCATGTGTTGCAAAAGTGCTCAATTTCTTCAACTTGTCGGTTTCAAAACCATTCTCAATTGTCAGACACTGCAACATCAGGGTTTTGGACAAGACTTCAACGCTTCCCCAACCTTTGGACGATGAACTTACATTAGGGGGGGGGCGGTCCCATAAGTCCCCTCCCCGCTTAACTCTTTCACCGCAGTATATAAGCCACCTCTCGGCCCATGCTGCACTTTTACAAGAGTGAGGGACTAAACACTCGATCCGGGGTTGGGGGGCTGTTCCTCATATTTTACCCCTTACCCTTTTCTACTTTGTATTGGATGTGAACCCACTGTGGGGCGAAACTTTCTTCAATAAAGATTCCCCATGTTTTTGCATAAGGCCCAAAATTTTAATTGTGGGTTTTTAAAAAAACCATTCTCAATCTGCAGACACTGCAACATCAGGGAAATCTTGGTACAAAGATTAAAACGCTTCCCCAAAAATTTTGGGAGATGCCCTCTTACTTTAGTGGCAGGCCCCACTAAATCCCCCCTCCCCCTCTTAACTCTTCCACCCAGTAATAAGCCACCCTTGGCCCTATGTGCCTTTCTAAAAGAGTGATGGACAACACATCGAACCCAGGTTGGGGGACTGATTCCCTCATACTTCTACCTCCTTCCCCATTTCACTTTGTTTTGGGACTTGAAGCCCTGGTGGCAAACTTTTTCTTCAATAAAGATTCCCATGTGTTGCTAAGTGTTCAATTTTTCAACTTGTCGGTTTTCAAAACCATTCATCATATTTCGACACTGCAACATCTGGAATCTTGGTACAAAGACTTAAACGTTGAAAAACCCTTTGGGACGATGACCTACTTACTTTAAGGGGCAGGTCCCCTAAGACCCCGCCTCCCCTGTTTAAACCCTTTCTCCCCGCTTATAAGCCCCTCTTGGCCCAGTGAATTTCTAAAGAGTGAGGGGACTGAAACATCGAATCCGGGTTGAGGGACTGATTTACTCACTTCTATCCCCTTCCCCATTTTATTTTGTATTGGCTGATGAAGCCACTGTGTGGCAAAACGTTTCTTAAAAAAGATTCCCATGTGTTGCAAAGTGCTCAATTCTTAACTTGTCGGTTTTCAAAACATTTCTATCTGTCAGACACGAAAACTGGGGAATCGGGTCAAAGACTTCAACGCTTGCCCAAACCTTTGGCGGGACCTACTTACATTGGGGCAGGCCCCACAAGATCCCCCCTCCTCCTGCTTTCCCAACTTTCTCCCCGATAATAAGATCTTGGCCCATGCTGCATTTTCTAAAAGAGTATGGACGAACACTCGAATCCGGGTTTGGGGATGATTACCCATACTTCTACTCCCCTTACCCTTTCTACTTTGTTTTGGGACTGTGAACCCACTGTGGGGCCCAAAACGTTTTTCAATAAAAAATTCCCAGTGTTAAAAGTGTCAAAATTTTCAACTTTGGGTTTTTAAAAACCATTATATATCTGTCAGACCGCAACATCATGGAATTTGGTACAAAGATTCAACGCTTCCCCAAAACCTTTGGACGATGACCATTTACATTAGTGGCAGGTCCCACAAGATCCCGCCTCCTCCGCTTCAACTTTCTCACCGCAGTATATAAGCACCTCCGGCCCCTTGCGCACTTCTCAAGAGTGGGACTGAACAATCGAACCAGGGGGGGCGATTACCTCATACTTCTACTCCCTTACCTTTTCTACTTGTTTTGGCTGAGGGAAGCCACTTTTGGGCGAAGTTTCTTCAAAAAAGTTTCCCCAGTGTTGCATAAGTGTCTCAATTCTTAATTTGCGGTTTTTAAAAACCCTTTCTCTTTTCTGTAGACACTGCAACTCATGGAATCTTGGTACAAAGCTTCAACGCTTCCCCAAATTTTTGGGGACTTGACCTACTTCATTAGTGGCAGGTCCACAAAAGATCCCGCCTCCCCCTGTTTCAACTTTCTCAGCAGTAATAAGCCACCTTTTGGGGCCCTAGCTAACTTTCTACAAGTGATGATGAACACATCAAACCCGGGTTTGGGGGGAGATTACCTCATATTCTATTTCCCCTTAAACCCTTTTCTCTTTGTATTGGACGATAAACCCACTGTGTGGCGAAACTTTTCTTAAATAAAGTTTCCCATGGTTGCAAAAGTGTTCAATTCTTCAACTTGTCGGTTTTAAAACCCCATTCACATATCATTCCAAGTATTACCTCCACAACCCGCCATCAAGGACATCCCAGTAGCAGACAGGACAAGCCTCCACCTCTGCGGGGATAAATTTTTCCCCTTGTTGAAATTGAGACACTTATGCGATAGGGGGAATCTTTTTTCAGGAAACGTTTCGCCCACGGGCTTCATCTAATACAAAGGGAAAGCTAAGGAGAGGAGGAGTAAGGTAATAGTCCCTCACTGGAGTCGATGTGTTCAGCCCCATAAATTTTGTGAATGTACAGAAGGGGGCCGTAGACGTGGCTTTTACGTAGGGGTGACTTAAAGCGACGGGGCGGGATAAGTGGTACCATCCAAGTCGAAGTAGGCTTTGTCCAAGGTTGAAAAGCTTTGAAAAATTTTTTGTAAAAAATCCCATGGTGTTCAGTTATGGACTGAAACATCGACCCCAGGTGAGGGATGATTACCTATACCCCTTTTCCCCCCTTTCCCTTCCCTCTTGTTTTGGGATGATGAAGCCACTTTTGTGGCAAAACGTTTCCTAATAAAGATTCCCATATGCTGTAATGTCTAAATCTTCAATTGTGGGGTTTTTTCAACCTTCATCAAAAACTGCAGACCGCGCATCAGGGGGTCTTTTACGAGAATTCTTCACGTTGTTCAAACCTTTGGACAAAGACCTACTTCGACTAGTGGATGGTACCACTATGATCCCGCCTCCGTCTGCTTTAAGTCACCTCACTACAGTATATAAGCCACGTCTACGGCCCTATGCTGTACATTCTACAAGATTGATGGACTGAAACACATCGACTCCAGGCTGAGGGACTGATTACCTCATACTCCTCCTCTCCTTATGCCTTCCTCTTTGTATTGGACTGATGAAGCCACTGTGTGGCGAAACGTTTCCTGAATAAAGATTCCCATATGCTGCATAAGTGACTCAATCTTCAACTTGTCGGTTTTTCAAACCATCATCACATAATCCTTGTAATGACTGCAACAAGTTATACGTGGGCGAAACATCAAGGGACCTCCAAACACGTATTTCAGAACACCAATACGCAAGCAGGTCTGACGACACAAGGAATGCCTGCGTACAACACCGTAATTCACACAACCACTTGATAAACTACAGAAACTCAAGACTTATCGCCATAGAAGACAACACTCAGTACCGAAGAATCCTGGAATCATCACTTATTTCTATATCAGACAACTTCAACCAGAATAGTGGCTTCTATAACATAGCTGAACCACTTGCCAAGAAACTTCTTCGTCGCTATCCCACATAAGAACACTGTAGAAGGTCTGCTCACAAACTTGTCCAATCTCCTTTCCAAGCTACCCAAGTTTTTAGACTCTATAACCCCACTCGGTACATCATCAGATGCAACATTCTTCCCCTGACCTCAGCATTCTGAACCGGACGATAAATAATCGCGTTCCTTCCACCCCAGGTAGTTCTGTTTGTGACTTGAAAAAGCCCACTGTGTGGGCGAAACGTAGTCAATAAAGGATCACATTATACTGCATTTGTGTTTATATTTCCATTGTGTCGGTATTGTTAGGTAAGACACATATGCAACAGTTAGGTATCTTTATTTCGAAACGTTTCGCCTACACAGTAGGCTTCTTCAGTCGAGTACAGAAAAGTTGATAGAAGCAGAAGATACTTGAAGACGATGTAATCAGTCCATCACCCTTAAAGTTTTGAGGTGGTCAGTCCCTCAGTCTGGAGAAGAGCATTGTTCCGTTGTCTGAAACAATATGAAGTTGAAGTGACAGGATGGAGACTTTTATAGTGCCAGGAGGTGAGACGTACTCGACTGAAGAAGCCTACTGTGTAGGCGAAACGTTTCGAAATAAAGATACCTAACTGTTGCATATGTGTCTTACCTAACAAACTGTCGGTATTTTATACCATTTTAATGTTCATTCTGTCAGACACTGCAACACAAGGGTATCTTGGTACAGACCATCAACTTCGACAATCTCTACTAATGAGAACGGCTGGGTTTGAGAGGGACCTGCCCTCCCAACGCAACCTACGTCTCACCTCCCGGCACTATAAAAGTCTCCATCTGTCACTTCAACTTCATATTGTTTCAGACAACGGAACAATGCTCTTCTCCAGACTGAGGGACTGACCACCTCAAAACTTTTAAAGGGTGATGGACTGATTACATCGTCTTCAAGTATCTTCTGCTTCTATCAACTTTTCTGGTTCTCGACTGAAGAAGCCTACTGTGTAGGCGAAAGTTTTTTGAAAAAAAGTACCAAAGTTGCTATGTGTCTTTCCTAACAAAATGTCGGTTTTTTTTACCATTTTAAAGTTTTTCTGTAGACACTGCAACCAAGGGTTCTTTGGGACAGACCCTCAAAATTCGCAAAACTTACTAAAGGAAGGCTGGGTTTGAGGGGCCTTCCCCCCCCGCAA
>NC_069473.1:5139923-5158172 GCF_026875155.1 Cherax quadricarinatus
TTAAATTTGGTTTTATTTTCTTTGACTACATTTTTTCCCCCATACGGTCCTGTCCCCTATGAGGTCTTTTATTGTATTCCTTCCGCGTAAAATTTCCCCTACTCCGGGAAAAAAATCTCCAGCTTCCCCATTTGAGGATTTAGCATTCTGTGCAAAAAAGTGACTTGCAATGTAAGGCCAACCCCTCCCCCTTTTCCCTGTTCACTCTGTCACATCTGTATGGTTGTAAACCTGGGACCCATTGTACTATGTACTGTGCCAAAAAAAAAGCTTACTTTGCTAAACTGACAAATGTTTTTAGCCCACTTAGCCATAATCCCAAATTCCCTCATAATTTTGTTAAATTTTTAAAAATTAAGAATAAAAAAGTTCCCCGAAATGCCTAGCATGCTAAGGTTCTAGTGGTACACTTGTAATCAAATTTTACTACAGGGAAACCCCCAAAAAAACCCAAAATTTTGTAAATCAGTATTGTAACCTTTTATGGGAAAAAAAAATTTTTGAATTACTTCCCCCAGGAAGCACCTCCAGCTTCCCCATTATGTCTCCCAGGACAGACCCCCAATTCACATTATATCTCCCAGGACGCACTATCAGCCCCCATTTACTGTCCCAGGAATCACCCCGCCTTAGTTTCTTACATGCCGTATCAAGGGCAGTACCTTCAGCCCAGATTTTTTTATTTTCCCCATCTGTTGTAGAAAGCTTCCAGGTTGTCTATGAAAGAGTTTGATGTTACCCTCTTTTAATCCCCTTGTGATTTAGTCCACAGATTTTCCTCTTTTGGGGGGATACCAAAAACACTTACCTTTTTAAAAATTTGTTTTTTATTATTTTTATAATCAAAAAAGAAGCGCTAAGCCAAAGGACTATACGATATGCTTGTAGCTGTTCTTGGATTCTGCAAAGGGGCGTGACACCAATTTCCCAAAAATGACATGTATCCTTGTGGAAGCCCCTTTTTTTGATTATGCAGACTATACAGAGCTTCATAATGATTTGATGGTTGATTTTTTAATTCTCTAGCAACCTCTTGATACTCTATTAATAACCTCCTTAAATGAAGTCTAGCTTTTGTATTTCTTTTTAATAATTGGAAGCTTACCATGTAGTTTTCCTGATTTATATTTATTGTTTGTGTTTTTAAAGGCCCCCCACAACCCCCCCCGTTTACAGTCTGTTTTTTGTCCAACGAATCCGTTTGAAACCAGTCAAGGGTTGGCCATCAAGGGTTCGGACCAGTGAGGGGTTGGGCCCGTCGATTGTTATCAGTGGGTCCTTATTTAAAAACTAGTCGGTGATTTGGGCTAACACTGAAGGATTACTTAAAATTATTCCCCGAGTAATATGTGTTTTGATTGATACAAAAGTATAACTTGCGTGTTGAAGAAAAGATAAGAAAGATTTCGTTGGTTTTTTAACCCCGGGGGTTAGCCCCCCAGGTACCCAAGAAAGTCGGCGTCTCGAGGGACTGTCAACTTTTTTCCTTTGGGGTCCTTAATCTTGTCCCCCAGGATGCGACCCACCATGAAAAACCCCAGGTACCTATTTGTGCTAGGTGAAAGGAAAAGGTGTAGGAAACGTGTCGAAATGTTTCCCCCCGCCGGGAATCAAAACCCGGGCCCCCCCGTTGTGAAGCGGGAGCTTTAGCCCCGGCCACGGGCATTGGCTTTTATACAGAGGTTTCCGTAATGACATTAAATACCAGGCTAGTATACAAGAGGGTTAGATTTTTGATGTCGTAACTTAAAAAAATGTTCCTGGCCCTAAAGGGTTACATGCTGTTTAGGGGTTTAAAATTACTTTTAAAAACACAGGAATTTGGGCCCATTGTACTATTTTTAAAAAATTTTAAAATTTTATTGGAAAGGACAAAAACCACCTATGCAAAAAATATATTATATTAATAACAAGCAACTTAAAATTACTACAAAAAACCACACACTTCAGTTCAATTAGCTACTTCTACGGGTTTAAAAAATATATATAAACGGGGGAAGTTTAAGTAAACCCCCCCTCCTTTTCTCCCGGTATTAGCAGTTAAAATATTAAAACTCCAAAACACAGGCCCTTGACACTTTAGGGCTTTAGAAAAATGAGAGCCCCCAAAAAAAATAAAAATAGTTACAAAAAAAAAAATACCTCCCCAACACCAATACATCGCAATTTGTAACTATTCAGCTTTTAAAAACTTTGGAGCCCGTCCCTGGACCCATTATGTACCTTGTAATCTTTTGACTCCCCCACAGGATGGGTAGGGGGTGATAATAGAGATATTTAAATAAATTGCTTCCTTGTGTGAGTAAACCCATCCCCACAAACCACTCTGCTCCCGTCCTGGCCCCTGCCTGCGGAATTAAAAATTGTTCGTTTCAGGGAAATAAAGTCCACTTTCAGTCACTAACGGAAAATATTGGAATGTTTTTTAAAAAAATATTTTTTTTACTGTATTTTTAAAAAGAGGTCCTTTCAAAAAATCTGTATTTGCCATGTGTCATATTGTGTTGTGTAAGTTTATTCAGGTATAACAAAAACTTACATAGACTACATAAGAAATATGTGTAGAGAATAGGGTAACCAAAAAAGTCAAAAGGACTTATTTCCCTATTGCTGTTGTTTTCAGTGTTAAATTTCAATGGGTTTTGGAATTTTTTTCTTTCTGGAAAAAATGTTTAAAAATGTAAAAGCATAAGCAAAAATATTATGCAGTGTTAGTTGACTTGGTGGGTCTCATATATGGGAGGAATAAAAAATGATGTGGGAAAATTTGTTTGAGTTAAAAGTTCGTGTCCCAACTGGGTATGCTTCGAATGTTTATTACACCTAATATAAAACTTATAATATTTTCATTGTTTGGGGATTTCTGAAGCCCAGAACCTGGGGTGAAAAATACCAAAATAATTCATAAAAAGGTTATTAAGGTTTAACGATTTTAATATTTTTTCGATTGGTTTTTAAATATGTGGGTAAAAAAAGCATTTAAAAAAATTATTTTAAATTCTTTATTGTTAGAAAATTTTAATTTTTTTAGAAATCCTTCAGCTGGGATGGAACAAGGATTCAAGCAGCTTTGTCCAGACCCCTAACAGCTATCGAGAAAAAATGCACTCGCTTGGGTTTTAGACATCAAAACACTCGATGAAAAAGTTTGCTTTTTTGAGCATTTAAGTCTTGATACCCGGGGGAAACTGTCTTTAAGGCGATGATCAAAAGCTTTTTGCAAAAACTCTCGTCCACCTAATAAATCCTTGCAGCACTAAACCCCCCGGGGGAAGATACCTGGGTATCCCCGGAGAGGGTTCGGGGGCCCAACGCCCCCGGGGCCAGTCTGTGCCCAGGCCTTGTTAATGAATACACAACAGTAATACTTGTTAAATAAAGAAATATTGTCAACTTAATTTCAGATACAATCGTGACAAAATGGTCAAGGCCCAAACTGGGATAGTAAGTCAATATTTGGATCATTTTTTTCCCTTTTCCCAGAGTTCAAATTTAAATAAATCCGAAAATTTATTTCCTTTTTTTTTTCTTCATGATCCCAGCAAGTTTTTCAGTTTTTGGCGATTCGATAAGTGGCTGAAAGCCCAATTTTGGGTTTACTTCTATCGAATTTGAAATAAAAATAGTTAACAATATGTAGGAAAAAACAAGGGGGGCAGTTGGAAACACAGTAGAACCTTGTATTGTTTTCGGGGCTCCGAAGAATTCAACAAAATTCCCTTTTCTATTTTTCTAGTACCCTGTGCATCCCCAAAAAATTTACACATTCATTATAAACACAATTTTTTATTTTTTTGCCAGTTTTCTTGAATATGTAATTACAAAAAGGTTGCATTTCAAAGGGGGCCACTATCTTTCCATGGCATTATGGGCAGATTAAATTTAATGGCTTACAGACTACTTAATACTAGAGAAATTGATCATAGTTTTTTTTAAGTTGTACATCTGTTTTTATTTGTATAGACAGTAAGTTTACTCAAAATTACAATCTGGGGAATTACATGAACAAATTGAAGTAGATTTTTTTAGGCTTTGTATATCAATAGTAAATTTTTAAATTATATTATGGGAATATAATATTGAGCGTTGTAGAAAGTAGTTTACAGTATGAGAATGCTTCAATCTGGTGTAAGTCAGCATTGTTCTGGTCAGGTATTTATACTACAATGTAGTTGTGAGGAAAAAGTTCAATAGATAGGAGTAGCGAGGGAGTATATAGTAACAATAGTTTCATTGCCGGCTACTTGTTAAGGTAGAGTAAGTCAAGCTCCGGCTACCCCTTCCCCTCCTCCCCCCCCCCCGAAAGGTGACGTGTGGGGCTCCGGTCCAAACAGTAATCACTAGACTCACAGCATACTGTAAGTACTTTGCTTGCCTGTATTTCTAGTGGATTTTTTGGTTGAAGTTTCCCACTTTGACCAAAATAAACTTAGTCCTTTCAGTCTTGTTTAAAGTTATTTGTTGTTAATAACCCACCACATCATTTAGGTATTGTATTATCATGGAGATTTGATTTCTTAAGAAAGTGGGTTAACCTGTTTTATTTTTCCCAGTTTGGGATGACAGAGAGGGTCACCTGCCAATCAACGGTAGAAATTGGAGAGGATAAGTCTGAGACTTCCCTTTTTGGATTTAATTCCCTGTGCACCTGTATGAAATTGCAAGACGTAAACCCTCATCTTTAAAGCAGTAAAGAACCTGCTTTCCCCTGTATCGGGATTTTATTATTATTATAATCAAAAAGAAGCGCTAAGCACAAGGGCTATACAGCTTCATCGGGTTTGAATATAAAGGCTATTACTGCGAAGAACGAACCAGTGGGTTGTAACCAACCGGAGACCCCCCCCATCATCAGCAACTGCTACAATTTCAACAAACTCAGTGGGCACCAACACCGGGCACCCCTATATATATTAGCGTTGAATTCAGTTATCATTTATATTTTTTTTTTTCATTTCTTTAATGTAGGATTAATATTTCTTTTTTAAGTGTTTTATATTTTCTTTTATATTTAAAATGTTTATGTTTGTCTGTTATTATTTCTTTTTCTATTCACTAATTTTCCTGAGGAGGAGCCAGCCTTGGTATTTCTGTCTGAAGTTGTTACAGGGCTGAGTAAGCCTTCACAAGTGGCGACCTTTCCAGGATCAACTCTACTGAATCAAGATTCAACTCCATCTCGAATCTACCATTGGAACTTCAACGCCGCATACCACAGACGGTTACCACCAGCCATGAGTAATCATTCTCTATGGTAGGACTACAGTACAGGTATTTAAAAGATTTGGTGATTGTTAGTTTCAATTTATTGTAAGTCAAGTCAAGGCAGGAATACTAGTTAATTCTGCCATCTATTTTTGTGTGAGCTTGAAACACTTTGGAGGATTAGACTCTAGAAGCCTGAGATTTTCCAGTGACAATTTGTTTCATTGAGCTCTTTATTATATCAAGGGAACTGTCAAAGAGCACTGTGGAAAATTTTTTGATTTTCCGAAGCTATAGTGCCTAATAGGTGTTTAATGTGTCGATATTAGTCAAAAATGTATTTGACAATAGGACAGAACCAAGAGTTCCCTTTGCGCATGCGCGGATGTGCGGGGGGTAGAGGTCGACTCGGGGCATGGGGGAGGCGGCAGTGTTTTGAATGTAGTGAGGAGGCTGGGAAAGCATGGAACCAGGAAATTGGCATTCACGGCAGCCTAAGGATTAATATAGGCCTCATTTCATAATAGGAAAGTGTCGTAACTGTTCCTGGTGGAGAGTGAGGGAACGTGATTTACGGGACCACCGTAATAAAGTGGTAAAATGAGTGAATAAGGGTAGGACCGGGCGACTGGCACGTCACCATGGACTGTGTCCCAGGGAAAATTACCCTTGGTTTAATCATCACTTATCGGTCTCAGATCTTAATGGAGTGATCTCTAATGTGTATAATAATTATGAGACATTAAATGTTTTTGTGAATTGTAATGTAATTAATGATAATAACACTAAGTTAAGAGAATGCGTTGAAGTGAATAAGTGCCTTGCTCGAGTGAACACGTTAGACCTCGTTGTTCCGAGACGAGGAAAGTGAAGTTCATTGAGTCACGAATTCTAAACCGGGACAAACCAACGGATACCTCATCCTGCTGGAATGAGAACCGTTGGTTCGGTTTTAGCAGGACATCGAAATGAGATGGTGTATGGAGGAAATAAGGAGTATCAATCGCCCACAGTTAAGTAACCCTTTAGTTTAAAGACTGATACTGGCCCGTTTGGTTATGTTGTAATTGGATAGGTTATGAGGTGATCCAGTACATCAAGTGAAACCACCGGGAATATCTGGTAAGTGGAGAGATTATGTAAAAGTGTTTTTCCTTGATGGATATACCATGTGTGCCCAAACCCCCCCCTTCTTCAGTTAACAAATACAATCTATAAGCCCAAATTATTAGTGACCGTTACTGTGGGTGCATCCAATCCTCTGGTTTTGGATAGTAGGGAAAAGATTGGAGGTCGAAGGGACACCTGCCGTGCCGGGGTGGTAAAGTTTTTACAGTTACCGGGGTGACTACGGTAAACTAGGGTTTGTCCCCCAATGAGATTATTTTATGTATAAAATGTTGGGTCATAAAGGTATTCCCCCCTATAAAATTTTCCAAGGCCCTTGTTTTGTTGGGAGAAGATTGGATAGTAAGTGACCCTTCTACTTACTGTTTGCTCAGGCCGGCATAGAACCTTGTTTTTTTTAAATACATTTTTTTAATTTGAAGTGGGGTTCAACCCCTCTTTTTTTTTTCAGTTTGAGAGAGCAGGAATTGAACCCCTTTTTCTTTAATACGTTTTTTTTCCCTGTAGTTTAATTTTTCTTGCAAGTAGAATGAATCCCAGTTTTGGTGAATGCGGGAAAGAAATTTGGGAAAATAAAGGGAAAAATTTAGAATCTTTTTTTAGTGCAAAGATCCGGAAAGACTTGAAAGAGAGAGAATTGAGAGAGAAGAAAGACGGGAAAGGGGAAAAGGAAGAAAAAAGGAGAGAGAGAAAATTTATAAGAGAAGAAAAAAAGAGAGAATCGAAAGAAAAGGGAAAAAAGGAGAGAGAGGAATTGGAGAGAAATCCCAAGAGACTTTAGAAGAGAGAGAAAGACAAAAAGGGCGTGTAGTTTTATCGTGAGGAGAGAGCTAGAGTACGTGAAGAACAAGTTAAATTTTAAAGAAAAACTTGAGGAAAGGCAAAGGATAGGGAATGTGGGGAACAAGCAAAAAATAGTGGGGAAAACAGGTTAAATTAAGGAACTTGAGGAAAGAGAAAGGAAAAGGAAGTTGAGGAAAAAGTAGAAAAACATGTTTTATGAGAGAGAAAAGGATGCGAGTCAAAAAAATTTGCCTTGAATTAGGAATAAAAGTTAACTTACACAACAACAATTGAGGAAGGAGTAATGGAACAATGTGCAGTCAGTGCACATTTTCCCAACACCTAATTTACCTCCTTCAAAGAGGGGGAAGACTACTTCATACTTATCAGGTTTAAAAATAACTCCCTCTGTGAATGGCCCTGCTGCCTGGGCCCCGGTTGGGAAAATGTTATTTTCGGGTAAGCTTTGAAATTATGCAACTTTGTGAGGTTATGTAATTAAAACCTACTGAAAAAGGGCAATCCTTAAAGCATACAAAAAAAACCACAAATTTCTTAAGGAAAGATTTAGGTTGCCCCCTTACACCCGGGCCGAATTTTCAGCGTTACAGGTAACACTTTTCGTTTGTTGTTTTGGATAGTGTGTTGGAATTGATCAGTTTTAAATCTCTTAGAGATTCTGGTTGTAAACATTTCCTGAAAGTCTTCCTCACCAGATACGAACATTTTTAGAGAACGTAATGTAAAGTGAGGAAGTTGTGAGGTGCTGACCGTTCCCGAGGCCCCAAAATTCCTAAAAAAGACCTAAAGGGATCGACCCTAAGGGAAGGGTTCATCAGACCTTAAGAAATCAAAGTCTAGGGGAAAAGTAAAATGACTTTTTTATTCCTGTTTGTATTTGTGTGGTGTTAAGGACAAAAACCCCAATTGTCCTTCTAAGAAGGCCCAAAAAAGTTGGAAGATGTTTTAAAGACTGTAATGACCAAGCACCTTTTTCCACTTAATGTATCTACCTTTTCGAGACATGGATGCACATGTATAGTCTTTTGAAAGTTTTCCCCAAAACTTAAAAAAAACTCATTCCTCTGCTTTACTTTCAGACATTTGGGGCCGTCGGACACTTTTCCTCCCATCGTGTTTTTTGGTCAAAGGGTTCACAGGTTGGTCAAAAGCCGTCTAGCCCCATATTCTTGCCCCGAAATAATAGGTAATGAAAAAGGTGCCTTTTTCCCCTTCTGAGATTGACCTTCATCCCAAGGTGGACTAAGTGTTTCAATCCTCTTCCGTGGGGTCAGGGGAACCCCCTCGAAAGTTCGATGAGACAAGTTCGTGAGATTCTTTGTGGGATTAAAAAAACCAGTGATGTATCTCGAAGCGAGGTAGTGGATCCCGGGTTCACTTGTTAGATGAAAGTGAAGTATACCCCCGATCCTAAATGTCTTGACTAAGGCTCAGACAAAGCCCGGTTTCCCCTATGTCCATTTTGATTTTCCCTGATTTTAACCCTTTAGTATTTTGAAGGACCCCTTTGTCAATTTCCAACGAATTGCCCTTTCTTCAGAATTGCAAAATGCGCTAAACAAAATAAAAGTTATCAAAGGAAAAACTTTTCATATAAATTTGAATATAAAAGTTATCTTGTACAGTCGTATTCAAATTAAATTCAGATGAGATGACTATTCATTTTAGTTGTTCCAAGTCAATGCAGGAGACTGTTTTTAAAAATGGCCAGACCTCCAGTGGCCGGCTTTCTCGCACGTTTAAACCTTTAAAAAAAAAATTGGGGAAACCCTAGTTTTGGCCCAAAAAGCCTGATATAAATCCATTGGTGTGTAATTTTGCAAACTGTATCCTCCCGATGACCAGGCGGTACCAGGTCAAAATGCCAGTCTTTAGGTCCTTTTTGAAAGAGAGCTATTGACTCTTTGGGGCCCTTTTATCTCCATGTCATTGGGGGACATAAGTTTTAAAAAAAAAAAAAATTAGTTGATTATCTTGAGTTTCTTGAAGCCACCCCCTTAAAAAAGCCCAAAAACTATACAGAGGTGGCTGAAGCCTTTTGTCCATCTTTCCAGAGGGGGCACCCCTAGAAAAATTTTTGTCTGACCTGGGACAAAATTTCAATCTGATTTAAATGAAAAATCTATACCAACTTTGGGATGAACCCTTCTTCCCCAAACCCCCTTCACCCCAGCTTTTATGGGAGGATTTGAGCGCCAGCATTCGTTAAGTCCTTTTTAAAGGAAACTTTGCCCCCTTAAAAACCAAAGGGTGGCATCGTTATACCCTGTGTTTTGTTTGCATGAGGGAAGTTCCCAGTGACTCTGGGGTTTTCCCTTTTTTGAACTTCTTATGGTAACGGCCAGGGGGCCATTGTCCATCCTTCATTTTTTACGGAAAATGAGAATGAGTGCTGGGTTCAGTTTCTTACAGTTTCTACTTGACCTTAGATCCAAACTTTGGGGGACCTCTGACAAGTTTTGAAAACCTAAGCTTGTCAAAGGACCGTACAAAACCTTTTTTGATTCCAAAAGTCAGAGGAGAAGTTTTAAAGTAGGAGATGAGTTTTGTTTTTTCCCATCAAGTCAAATAAATTTTAGTAGCATGGAAAAAGGTCCACTAAAGTATTCAAAAATTTTTGGGAAAGTTGTACCCCTTTTGAAATCAAGGGGAAACCTAAAATTTATCATATACATCTTAAAGAAATATTACGAAGAAATTTGGGTTAACCCGCCTTAAAAACATTGACTTAGTTTTTCCACACGAACTTGATCGAAAAATGAAGAAAGTAAAAGGTGTGCGTTTGACACCTTAACTTGACTTATGAAGAATACATGACTTGGTGCTTTGCCACTGGGACGAACCAAAATTAATATTAATGAATTTTGGATGACCCTAGAGGCTGAATACTTAATGTGTGAGTAACTTTTCAGCGTCTTTACGATTTCCCGGTGTTTCTCCACGGTGTCCATAAAATGACTTGTGCGAAATCCCATCAAAAGAAAAATTTTACCCAGTTCCCGTTCACCTTTGGGATGCATTTGACCCCAGGGTGACAAAAATTTTTAAAAATAAAGTCACTGACCTTCGTATCTTCATATTTTTCCCAGTAGTCCTTGGGTTTAAAAAGGAGGATAATTATATAGACTTTCTATTGATCAGGGCCCTTTAAGGATAACTCGGTGGGGGGGCTGAGCTATGCCCTTAAAAGATGGCGTCTACAAAATTTTATGACGCTTCTTCTTTTCAAAGGGTTGATATTGCGCAGGCATATCATCAAGAATGTTGTTTTTTAGCATACACCCCTTTTCCTACAACCAAGGACTGTGCAATATGAATATGCCTTCGGTTTGGTAATGCCTGTGTTTTCCTAGGGGACTTGAGGGAAGGGTTTTGGGTAATGCCAAAAGTTTCGTTTATTTTGATAAATTTCGTTAAAGCATCCCGTGGGGGGGAACATATCCAAAAATTGGCGAACTTTTCCAACATTAACATCAGTTTTGCGTGGTTCGTACATGGCCCCGTGCCAAGTGAAAATGCTTCCTTGGGGGGAAAAACAAGATTAGATATCTTGGATGATCTTTCTAATAAATCTCTGCAGCCCCTTCCCGTAAAATCAAAGCTTTATTGAAATTTAAATTCTCCAAACCCAAAAAGTCATGGTAGCTTTTTGGTTCTGTAAATTTTTTGCACGGTTTATCCCCAACCTTACTGATCTTCAGGCATCTTTCCCACTTCCTTAAAAAGTCTTTAAAGGAACCTCTTGACTTTTTGATTTTGCTCGGGAAAAGTTAATGAGATTAAAAAATCTTTTCGAAAGACCCTATACTTAAGTTTTCCCGTATTAATAAAACATTTTGTTTAAAAACTGATCCTCCAATACTGGCTTAGGGCGGTGCTACTACAAAACCATGATGGACTCCCCTTCCCCGTATGCTTCCCAAGCCGGAAACTCCCTTTCCCCAGAAAAGAGATACTCCCCAATAGAAAAGGAATGTTTGGCCCCTTTTGTGGGGTTTTCCCCAAAATTAATTTTTTTTTGGGGAAAAGAATTCATTTTGGGAAAAGGACCCAAAAACCCTTCGATATACCTAGAAACTTTTAAGGGAACCCAAAGTCGCCCCCCTTTAGGTGGAATTGACACTCCAGGCTTTTAAGTTCCTATTGTGTTTATCAATGGTTCATCCAATCATTTCTTGAATGGTTTTAAGTCGTGGGCGTCAGTAGAAATTTCTTGCCCTTTTGCAACTTTCCATTGTTTTTTTTTCCTCGTATTTTTTATATCCCTTTACTGTAAGTTTGGTATGGGGGGGGTGTGAGGGAAAAGTTCAATAGATAGAGTAGCGAGGGGTAATGTAAAAATGTTTCATTGCGGTATTGTTAAGGTAGGGTTTCAAGCTCCGGCTATTCCGCCTTTTTTCCCCTTGAAAGTGTTGTCTGTTTCCGCTGCTTGTTAAGGTAGGGTCGTCTAGCCCTGCTATCCCTTCCCCCCCTCCTTCCCCCCCCCACCCAAAAGGTGGTTGGGGGTCCCGGGCCAAACATAGTCACTAGCTTACGCTCCCAGCATACGTAAATACATGCCCCGCCTTGTATTTAGTGGATTTATGGTTTAAGCTTCACTTTTGACCAATTAAATTAGTCCTTTCAGTTTGTCTGGTTGAGTTTAAAATCACCCCATTTTTAGGTATTGTATTTCTGGAGAGTGATTTCTTAAGCAGTGGGTAACCTGTTTCTTTCCAGCTTGGGTGACGAGAGGGTCCCGCCAATCAACGAGTAGAACTGATGGGGGATGGCTAAAGTCCCGAGACTTCCCCTTTTGGATTTTAATTACCTGTGCACCTGTATGAAAAATTTAGGGCGTAACCCCTCATCTTGCAGTGGTAAATAAAATGCTTTCCTGTCTCGGGTAGAAACTCAAGGCTATATGTGAAAAAAGAACCGGGGGGTTGTACCCAAACCCGGGACCCCCCCCCATCATCAGCAACTGCTACGTTTCAACAAAAATAGTGTCCCAACACGACACCCCCCAAATATTTGCGTTGAATTCAGTTATTTATATTTTTTATTTTTTATTTTCTTTAATGTAGGATTAAAATTTTTATATTTAAAATGTTTTATATTTTCTATATAAAAAGTGTTTTTGTTTGTTGTTATTGTTTCTTTTTTATTCACTAATTTTCTGGGAGGAGCCAGCCTTGGTAAAACTGTCTGAAGTTGTTTCAGGGCAGGTAAACCTTACGGATTAAGTGATGTATGAACTCGGGTATCTAACTTTGAAGATTTGGTAGTAATTGGGGATTTTTTTCGGTAAATTTAAAATATTGAGTATTAATTTAGGGGAGTGGTGGTTTTTGAGAAGTCTTAAAATTTATGTTCAGACGGGTTCTTTAGCATTTATTGTGAGTATTCCAAATTTTGGGGCCCCTTTTTGCATTTGGTTTTTATCTGTGATTGGACACGGCATACATAAAAAGTGATCGTGTTTGGTTAGGGTGTGTCCCGTTTTGGTTGGTGGGGAAATTTTAGTGAA
Organism: Cherax quadricarinatus; assembly: GCF_026875155.1. NCBI lineage: Eukaryota > Metazoa > Arthropoda > Malacostraca > Decapoda > Parastacidae > Cherax > Cherax quadricarinatus. Next base: position 5,152,570 of record NC_069473.1, read on the forward strand.
GGGTTTTTGTCGAGTGTAGTGTTTTTGTTGTAGTGGGACATGAATAAATAGGATGTTCTTTACGGCGAGTAAATTTTTTACTCTTGAATATTGGTGGGTATCTGTTGGATGGGAATTTTAAATTTTTCTGACCGCAGCCTTTTGCTGTGTTATTAGTAGTCTTAGGTGATTGAATGTTGTTGATCTCCATGCACAAATCCCATAGGTGAGATAAGGGTAGACGAGTGAATGATACAGTGCAATGAGAGCTGATTGTGGAACATAGTACCATATCTTTGATAGTATGCCTACTGTCTTAGAGATTTTCTAGGAAATTTATTGTATAGTATATGTCTTAAATTCGAGGCTACTGTCAAGGTGGATTCCTACGAATTTTCCCTGAGTCTTGTGATGGGTTTACCTGGAGAGGGTTTCAGGTGTCATTGCCCCAGTGGTCCGGTCTGAGACCAGGCCTCGTGGTGGATCAGGGTCTGATCAACCAGGCTGTTACTGCTGGCCGCACGCAAGCTGACGTACAAACCACAGCCCGGTTGGTCAGGTACTGACTTTATTTGCCTGTCCAGTGCCTTCTTAAAGACAACCAGGAGTCTACTTCCACATTGGACAAATGCGTTACCACCTATGACTGCTGCACCTCATCATCTGCCTACAGTATATAAGCCACTTCACACAAATATGTTGTATTCTTTTCAAGATTGATGGACTGATTACATCGACTCAAGGCTAAGGAACTGATTACCTCAAACTACTCTGTTCTTCACGATTCTCCTTTGTATGGACTGATGAAGCCACTGTGTGGCAAAACGTTTCCTCATTAAAGATACCCAAGTGTTGCACGTGTCTAATTTATCACAATGCGTATGTACAGAGCACTGGTACAGGGGTGGTAGGAGAAGAAGCTGAGACTCCCCTGCAAAGACAGTGGCCTGACCCACAGGTAGACTGTCAAGAGCCCACTACACAGAGAGGAAAATCCGATTGCAGCACTCCAACATTTTCCCCACCCAGAAGCAGAACCGTGAAAGTTTAATTTTACGAAGTGTTACTCGAAAAGATGCTTCAATTTTACAACAGTGTAACTGAGAAAATGTGGTAAAAGAACCCATGGTAATTGATGGTCTGCTGTAATCAAACTAAGTGCTAAATCCGAAAGGATCATACAGCACTGGTAATCAAACTAAGTGCTAAATCCGAAAGGATCATACAGCACTGGTAATCAAACTAAGTGCTAAATCCGAAAGGATCATACAGCACTGGTAATCAAACTAAGTGCTAAATCCGAAAGGATCATACAGCACTGCAGGGTGGAATGTGCTTAAAAAAGAATATGCACAGGCCAGAGACCAGTGTGTGGTAGGAGTGCATGAGATGTAGAGTTAGCAAAGATAATGGGGAGTGTTGAAGCTAAAATATAATCAAAGTTGGTGTATTAATAAGATAATTTCTGATAAAAAGTTAAAAACGGAGTCTGTGTCAAAGATGGGACTTTCAGTGAGGAAGCCAGGCAGAGTAAGAACATTAGGGCAATGAAGATGTCAGAAGTAAATTCTGTGTTTCTGCTGATAAACAGGGTAATCTATTAAGAAATGTTAGTTATAATATGGAAGTCTTCACAGAACTGTGTTGAGTGTTTTTTGCATAAGATACGAGCGAGTGATACAAATAATTGATGCTATGCTACCCTTGTACTGAATAGGAAATCTGATTATCACTTAATAATAATAATATCTTCATTTCTACAAGTACAAGGTATACAGACCTAGCTGACATCAATGACACACTGCTTAGAAAGCCGTTTGTTATGCAGAGCATTTCGGGCAAATTAGGTCAGTTTTGTTGCAGGATGTGACCCACACCAGTTGACTAACACCCAGGTACCCATTTTACTGATGGGTGAACACAGACAACCAGTGTAAAAAAACACGCCCAATGTTTCTACCCTCACTGGCAATCGAACCCTGGCACTTGCTGTGTGAAGCGAGAGCTTTAGCCACCAGGCCACGGGGCACTTACCTCCCAAAGAGTTGTATAACCCATATAGATTCAACACTCCCTCCTAATAAATAAAAAAAAAAATAAATTAGATAATGTCTCTTGGCTGTGCAGTCCCCAGCATCATTAGACAAATCCAGTAGTGTAAGTAGGTCATGCCTATAGGTAAGGTAAGGGTTGATGTAATCCCTGTATCAAGACCCCAAGATGTTGCAGTGTCTGACAGGTGTTAGAAAAATTGTTTTAAAAGCTTACAAGTTGAAGAAGGAGATGCTTATGTAACACTTTGACCTACTTACACTAGTGGATTTGTCCAGTGGTGACTGCCTCCTCCTGCTTCCACGCACCTGCTTGCAGTATATAAGCAACTTCTCTGTACACTTCTGAAGATTGATGGAGTGAACACATCAGCTCTAGACTGAGGGACTGGTTATATAATCATGTCCACCCCTGTCCCTCCTTTCCTCCAGTGTCATCAGGTAGATTTCCCATACCCTCTCTTCGAAGGACATCCCCCTAAACTCTGGGACTAGTTTCAATGTAAACCTTTGCAGCTTCTCTAATATCACTGGTCAACAACCAAAATGCTTCCGAGACCAGTGTAATTTCCAACTAATTTTAGGTCACTGATAATAAATATCATGGCTAAAATTGTTAGCTTGACTTTTCAATATACACCTACGTGAACATTAAAATGGTATAAAATACCGACAGGTTGTTAGGTAAGACACCTATGCAATAGTTAGGTATCTTTATTTCGAAACGTTTCACCTACACAGTAGGCTTCTTCAGTCGAGTACAGGAAAGTTGAAAGAAGCAGAAGAGACTTGAAGACGATGTAATCAGTCCATCACCCTTGAAGTTTTGAGGTGGTCAGTCCCTCAGTCTGGAGAAGAGTATTGTTCCATAGTCTGAAACAACATGGAGTTGAAGTGACAGGATGGAGCCTTATATACTGCCAGGAGGTGAGATGTAGGCCACTAGTAGACGTAAGAATGTAGTCGTTGGGAGGTCAGGTCCCTCTCAAATCCAGCCATTCTCACTAGTAGAAGTTGTCCAAGTTGATTTCAGGTCTGTATCAAGATACCCTTGTGTTGCAGTGTCTGACAGAGTGAACATTAAAATAAAGATACCTAACTGTTGCACATGTGTCTTACCTAACAACCTGTCGGTATTTTATACAATTTTAATGTTCACTCTGTCAGACACTGCAACACAAGGATATCTTGGTACAGACCTGAAATCAACTTGGACACAACTTCAACTAGTGAGAATGGCTGGATTTGAGAGGGACCCGACCTCCCAACGACTACATTCTTACTTCTACTAGTGGCCTATATCTCGCCTCCTGGCGGTATACAAGGCTCCATCCTGTCACTTCAACTCCATGTTGTTTCAGACTATGGAACAATAGTCTCCTCCAGACTGAGGGACTGACCACCTCAAAACTTCAAGGGTGATGGACTGATTACATCGTCTTCAAGTCTCTTCTGCTTCTATCAACTTTTCTGTACTCAACTGAAGAAGCTGACTGTGTAGGCGAAACGTTCTACATTATTTAACTTATAAATGCTAGGGTTATGGACACTCCCGAGCTTCAGAACCTTGCATTTATCTACATTGAACTGCATTTGCCACTTTTCTAACCAGGTATTGAGTTTGTCTCAATCCTCCTGAAGTTCCCCGATATCTACGTTTGAATCAATTGTCCTACCTATCTTTGTGTCATCGGCGAATTTGCTCATTTCACTTGTAATTCCCTCATCAAGATCATTGATATATATTATAAACAACAATGGGCCCAAGACTGATCCCTGTGGAATGCCGCTTGTTACAGACCCATGGTGTCATAGGCAATGACACCATGGAAAAATCCACAGGTGGAAGTAGGTTATGCCTATAGGTTAAGCAAGCAACGAATTCTCTATCATTATCACAAGATGTTGCTGTGTCTGACAGCCAAGCAGTAGCTTCTTCAGTCCAATACAGAGAATAATGATTGAAGATCAGAAGTAGTTTGAGGTAATTACCCTGGAAGGCAATATTGAATACCATCATATTCACACTGATACCACAACACAATGGTATCTTGGTTGAGAGAACATAACTTTGTTCCTGATCATTAGTTACGAGTGATAGGGGGTTTGATTTGAGAGGGATCTATCAAGTAGGTTTTCAGCACTGCTTCTCAATTACCTTATTTCTTCTACTAATGGGTCCCACTTCTTCTGTCATCAAGATTTCTCTGTCTCACCTTGACAGTATGTAAGTTTTTATTCTGTTGCCTCAGCTTCACATTGTTCCAGGCCAAAGAGCAGAACACTTCTCCAGGCTGAGGGACTGACCACCTCAAAACTAAGTCATCCAGGTTGATGGACTGATTACATTGTTTTTAGACATCTACCTCTTCTGCTGCCTCTATATTTGACTGAATAAGCCTACAGTGTAAATGAAATGCTTCAGAATAAAAATGCCTAACACTATTCCACAAGAAATGCATAGAATTACAGACAGCACTAACGTCCTACTACATATAAATCTTTAAAAGGGTTCTAAGAGGCAAGATCACCAAAACCACCTTTGGATACCCTATAACTGCACAACCCAGAGCAGCATGGGTTTAGAGCAGGTCACTCTTTCCTCTCCCAACTACTGGACTACTATGACATGTTGAAAATGGCATAAAATACCAACAAGTTGATGAGTAAGACGTGTGAAACGGCTAAATATCTTTATTGTTGAAATGTTTTGCCTACATAGCAGATTTCTTCAGTCAAATATAGAAGCAACAGGTGTAGTAGTGAAATGAAGATGTAATCAGTCCGTCAACCTTGAAGAAATAGTATTTGAGGTAGTCAGTCCCTCAGCCTAGAGATGAGTTCATCTTCATGGTCTAGACAATTTGAAGTGTGTGTATAATATTTGTCAGGACCAGGATTTTGGCACAGGTCTTGTGATGACCTATCTCTACCTAAAGTGTGACTCATTTCTAATCAAAAGAGACATTCTTCAATAACTTCACAGAAACCAATTTGATTAATAAAACTGGACCATCTTAATATACATAACTTATCAAGAAACACCACCAGCACTGAAAGTTTAAAAGTGACCACAAGATGCATTTTCCATTTATTGCACAGACTCCAACAAAATTTGAACCCACACAGCCTAAACCCATGAATGTTTCATCTTTTTCATTTAATGCATCAGACATTGAAGACTGATGCCATTCACTATTGTTATACTTTAATCATACAAAACCCATAGGGGTCCGAGTGCCTGTGGAATGGGAGGCATTAAAATCTGATCCAAGCAAAGGAAAAATAAGAAGTTCCTTGTATCAAGAGCCCCTTACTAACATCAGTTCAACATATACAATGCAAAATAATACTATACCACTTTAAGATTGTATGTGGCAAAATGGCATCTACACACACTGTTAAAGGCACCAACCTATTCTAAGTAGGATACCAAGTGTTGCAAGTTTCAAGAAAAATCAGAGGAGCTTTTCTCCAGCTATCACACGTAAACAAAATTTGGGAATGGCCTCTCTAGCATTCTGCACAAGTCACCCATGCATACAAATTATTTTTTTTTTTTTTTACACCCGA
>NC_069473.1:5158672-5226924 GCF_026875155.1 Cherax quadricarinatus
CCCACCCTGTGATCCGATAAACCCTTTCAGGGTTTCGGCCGTACTAGTACGGCTTACGCACCAGGGTTTTTGACGTACTAGTAAGCCTAAATTCTAGCGCCCTCAAATCTAGTGAGAGAAAGCTGGTAGGCCTACATATGAAAGAATGGGTCTGTGGTCAGTGTGCACAGTATAAAAAAAATCCTGCAGCACACAGTGCGTAATGAGAAAAAAAAAATGTTTTTGGATTAAGTTCAAAAGTAAACAAATCATGCTAAGCATCCAATACACGTCAACTGGCGAGTCTAATATTCTTTCACAAGTGTGCCGATATTATTTATTCCATTTTTTACACTAGTGCAGTAGTCTGCATAACAGTAAATCTTCTATTTTTTGTGAGAATAAAAATTCAAAGTGGAAAGCAAAAGAATGTAAGAGGGGCATTGGGACGTGACTAATGAACAGAGGAAATGTCATTTTAGTGCCAGGAATGTCTTTCTTGTTTATTCTGGTCCCTATTTGGAAATTGGCATCTTTTGAAATTTGTGTGAAATTGGCAAAATTGCTGAATTCTGACAACTGTATTGGATAGTTGAAATCGGTAAATGGGTGGTTTCTTGCACTCATTCGATAGAAAAAATGGAGTTCTAGTGAAATATTCATGATTTTTGTCAACTAGTACAGTGGAATTGGCTGAAAATAGGGCTCAAAGTGGGTAAAATCGGCGATGCGTGAACATCGTCGGGACCGCTAACTTCGCAAGAGCATAATTCCGTAAGTTTTCCATCAAATTTCATACTTTTGGTGTCATTATGATTGGGAAAAGATTCTTTATCTTTTCATAAGAAAAAATTATTTTTTTGTTTTGAAATTTGGCTGACCCTGAGAACAAGTCTCTGAGAGGGCCTGTCGACCCTGAAAGGGTTAAATCTCCTACTTGTTGTTAGAATGCTACCCCTTGAGTGCCATTTTTATTTTTGGGAAGAGAATGAAGTCACGAGGAGACTAGATCTGGTTAGTTTAGAGGGTGGGGGGGACTCACCATGTTATTTTTGGTCAGAAAACAATGGTCTTTCTGATCCTGAGTCCAAGTGGGGCACAAATTTCACAGTCACTCGCCTCATGTTCAGAGTTTCAGTAAAAATTATTTTACATGACCCATAAGAAATTCCCACAGCACTTGCTGTGGGAATTTCTTATGGACAACCAAAGCATTCATAATCCTAAAACTGGCACTTGTCCAGCTTTCAACTGAAAAAAAAAACATTCAAAACACTGTGTCTGACCCATTGCTTCATCGCCAAATGCTTTCTGAAGCATTTTGTGAATTTTCACTAGCTGTTTTACTGAGCTTGAAACAAAATCACACACACAAACACAGTTCTTTGTTTTAACCCTTTGACTGTCGTGGCCGTATATATACGTTTACGAGGTACCGTGTTTGACGTATATATACTCATAAATTCTAGCGGCTTCAAATCAGGCAGGAGAAAGCTGGTAGGCCCACATGTGAGAGAATGGGTCTGTGGGGTCAGTGTGCACCATATAAAAAAAATCCTGGAGCACGCAGTGCATAATGAGAAAAAAAAAAACTCCGACCGCTTTTTTTAATTAAAATGTCGACTTTGTGGTCTATTTTCATATAGTATTTGTGGTTGTATTCTCGTTTTCTTGGTCTCATTTGATAGAATGGAAACTATATTATAGAAATAGAGGTGATTTTGATTAATTTTACTATAAAAAGAACCTGGAAATGGAGCACAAAGTAGGGGAAATGTTTGATTTTTGCTGATGTTCAAAAGTAAACAAATTGTCATTGTCCAATAAATGTCCAAATAGCCATTCTAATATGCAGTCATGAATGGGTTGATGTAATTTTTACAATTATTATAGTATTGCATTAGTCTGCATAACAGTACATCTTCTATTTTTTGTTTAAATAAAATTTCAAAATAAAAAGCAAGAGTAATATCAGTGGGGCCTGGAGACATGACTGATGAACAAAGAAATGTTATTTTAGAGCCAGGAATGTCTGCATTGTTCATTCTGGTCCTTATTTTGAAATTGTCATATTTTTTAATTTATGTGAAATTGGCCAAATTGCAAATTTCTGACCATGTTATTGGGTAGTTGAAATTGGTAAATGGGCAGTTTGTTGTACTCAATCGATGGAAAAAATGGAGTTCTGAAGAAATAGCTATGAGTTTGGTTGACTGGAATGATGAAATTAGCCGAAAATAGGGCTCAAAGTGGGTGAAATCGCCGATTTGTAAATATCGCCGAGGTCGCTAACTTCGCGAGAGCGTAATTCCATTGGTTTTCCATCAAATTTCGATTTTTTTTGGTGTCTTTACAATCGGGAAAAGATTCTCTATCATTTCATAAGAATTTTTTTTTTTTTTTTTTTTTTTTTTTTATAAATTTTGCAACACCAGGAGACACCTCAGGATTGGGGGTTGCGACAATCAAAGGGTTAAAGATTCCATTGTGATAGACAGAAAATCACAGTGCACTGGCAACATGACAAAAAGTACTCATCTAGCCTTATAAGAATGATCAACTACACAGACGCTCACCATTACCAATAGACCCCTAGCTGTCTTCAAGAGGGAGCTGGACAGGCACCTAAAGTCAATACCTGACCAGCCGGGTTGTGGCTTATCCGTTGGTTTGCATGTGGCTAGCAGTAACAGCCTGGATGATCAGGCCCTGATCCACTGCAAAGCCTCGTCATGGGTCGGGCTGTGGGGGCATTGACCCCCAGAACACTCTCCAGTACACAAAGGAGTGTACTGTGCAGTGTGATCTATGACACCATCATTATTTCACCCAGGAAGTGTGTAAAAATTTGAGTCCAGTAACTTTGTCACCCTGCCTCGGTGGGAGACGGCCGACTTGTTGGAAAAAAAAAAGTCTTAACACCTCGTATATAATCCTGGAAACTATATATTATCCTGAAAACTATGTATAATCCTGGAAACATGTATAATCTAGGAAACATTATATTGCAAATTAACACATACCTGGAGAGGGTTTTGGGGGTCAACTCTCCTGAGGCCTGGTCTGAGACCAGGCCTCGTGGTGTACCAGGGATGTGAATTACTCTGGAATTTTGTGAAGAGAAAGGAAAGGTTAAATGTTTGTTATATGATTGGTTTATATTGCAGATGGTCCCAAGATCTAATGGATATTTGCTCTGAGTACTTAGCAACTTTTGAGGCACCAACAGCTGCAGACAGAATAAATATTTTGAGGGTATGTAAAAAATCGAGTCTTGGTTTTTCTTGTGTATCTAATTTTTAGTACGATTAGAAAATTCTGAGCCAACTAGAGATGTGTTTATTAACCTTTTTGGGGTGGGTCGCGTTGTTCTATGGCTTTGAAGCACAAGTTGGCCTGTTGTTCTATGTCTTGAGCTAAGCTCACTCGGATAAGCTGTGAGTAGTAAATTTGGGCTTAAATATAAGAGAAAGGGTCTATGCTTTAAGTGTGCACTATATATAAAAAAAAAGAATCCAGTAGCATGCAGTACATAATGGAAAAAACTGTGACCATCTTTTTGGTTTAAAACATTGACTTTGCAGTGTATTTTCTCATGGTTTTAATGGTCTCACTTGGTAGAATGGAAAATATATTACTGAAGTAGAGATGATTTTGATTAGTTTCACGACGAAAAATAGCTTGGAATTGAGCTCAAAAGAACAAAAATGTTCTATTTTTGCCGATATTCCAGAGTACACAAATTGTCGCTCGTCCAGTACACGTCCAACTGGTCAGTCTAATAGATGTCCACAAATGCGCTGACATTACTTACACAATTATTACGAAAATGCAGTTGTGTCCATAACAGTAAATCTTCTATAGTTATTGTGTGATTAGAATTCAAAATAGAAAGCAAGTGTAATACAGGAAATAACTGAGAACATGACATATGAACAGAGGGAATGTTGTTTTAGTGCCAGGAATGTCTACATTGTTTATTCTGGACCCTATATTGAAATTGGTAATTTTTTAATTTTGTGTGAAATTGGCCAAATTACCAAATTTTGATCACTTCATTGGGTAGTTGAAATTAGTAACTGAGCAGCTTCTTGTACTCAGCCGATTGAATTGAAGGAATACTAGAAAAATAGCTATGAGTTTGGTTGACTGGAGCAATGGTATTGGCCAAAAATAGGGCTCAAAGTGGGCAAAATCACCAGTGCGTAAATATCGCCAAGACCGCTAACTTTGCAAGAGCGTAATTCCATAAGCTTTCCATCAAATTTTCGTATTTTGGGTTTCATTGCCTTTGGTAAAGATTCTTGATCATTTCATGAGTTTTTGTTTTAAATTCTCTGACCCTGAGAGCAAGTTTCAGACTAAAGTTCTGATCCTGAAAAGGTTGATGAGCAGCTGAGGAATGCATTCTGCAGTAGCATTTATTTGTATAGTTGTATATATATGATGTGTGCTTAAACTATACTGCATATTATGAACCATAACTTTTTTTTTTTTTTTTTTTCTCCAACAAGTCTGCCGTCTCCCACCGAGGCAGGGTGACCCAATAAAGAAGAAAATCCCCAAAAAGAAAATACTTTCATCATCATTCAACACTTTCACCACACTCACACATTATCACTGCTTTTGTAGAGGTGCTCAGAATACAACAGTTTAGAAGCATATACATATAAAGATACACAACATATCCCTCCAAACTGCCAATATCCCAAACCCCTCCTTTAAAGTGCAGGCATTGTACTTCCCATTTCCAGGACTCAAGTCCGACTATATGAAAATAACCGGTTTCCCTGAATCCCTTCACTAAATATTACCCTGCTCACACTCCAACAGATCGTCAGGTCCCAAGTATCATTCATCTCCATTCACTCCTATCTAACACGCTCGTGCATGCTTGCTGGAAGTCCAATCCCCTTGCCCACAAAACCTCCTTTACCCCCTCTTTACAACCCTTTCGAGAACGACCCCTACCCCTCCTTCCTTCCCCTATCAATTTATATGCTTTCCATGTCATTCTACTTTGATCCATTCTCTCTAAATGACCAAACCACCTCAACAACCCCTCTTCTGCCCTCTGACTAATGCTTTTATTAACTCCACACCTTCTCCTAATTTCCACACTCCGAATTTTCTGCATAATATTTACACCACACATTGCCCTTAGACAGGACATCTCCACTGCCTCCAACCGTCTCCTCGCTGCTGCATTTACCACCCAAGCTTCACATCCATATAAGAGTGTTGGTACTACTATACTTTCATACATTCCCTTCTTTGCCTCCATAGATAACGTTTTTTGACTCCACATATACCTCAATGCACCACTCGCCTTTTTTCCCTTATCAATTCTATGATTAACCTCATCCTTCATAAACCCATCCGCCGACACGTCAACTCTCAAGTATCTGAAAACATTCACTTCTTCCATACTCCTCCTTCCCAATTTGATATCCAATATTTCTTTATCTAAATCATTTGATACCCTCATCACCTTACTCTTTTCTATGTTCACTTTCAACTTTCTACCTTTACACACATTCTCAAACTCATCCACTAACCTTTGCAATTTTTCTTTAGAATCTCCCATAAGCACAGTATCATCAGCAAAAAGTAACTGTCAGTTCCCATTTTGAATTTGATTCCCCATAATTTAATCCCACCCCTCTCCCGAACACCCTAGCATTTACTTCTTTTACAACCCCATCCATAAATATATTAACCCTTTGACTGTTTTCGAAATATAAATATGTCTTACGAGCCAATGTTTCTGACGTATATATACTCAACTCTAGCGGCTTCAAATCAAGCGGGAGAAAGCTGGTAGGCCCACATGTGAGAGAATGGGTCTGTGTGGTCAGTGTGCACCACATAAAAAAAATCCTGCAGCACACATTGCGTAATGAGAAAAAAAAAACTGATCGTTTTTATGGAATAAAACGCCGACTTTGAGGTGTATTTTCGTATAGTATTTATCGTTGTATTCGCGTTTTCATGGTCTTAGGTGATAAAATGGGAAACATATTACAGAAATAGAGATGATTTTCATTACTTTGACGATGAAAACGACCTTGAAACTGAGCTCAAAGTAGCGGAAATGTTCGATTTTTACCAATGTTCAGGAGTAAATAAATCACACCACACGTCCAATACACGTCAACTGGGGAGTCTAATATTCTTTCACTAGTGCACTGATATTATTTATATCATTTTTACAATAATGCAGTAGTCTGCATAACAGTAAATTTTGTATTTTTTTGTATGAATAAAAAATCAAAATAGAAAGCAATAATAATATAAGAGGGGGCCTAGAGATGTGACTAATGAACAGAGCATATGTTATTTTAGTGCCATGAATGTCTACCTTGTTTATTCTGGACCCTATTTTGAAATTGGCATCGTTTTTAGTTTGCGTGAAATTGGCCAAATTGCCAATTTCTGACCACCATATTGGGTAGTCCAAATTAGTAAATGGGAGGTTTCTTGCACTCAGCTGATAGATAAAATGGGGTTCTAAAGAAATAGCTATGAGTTTGGTCAACTGGAACAATGGAATTGGCTGAAAATAGGGCTCAAAGTCGGCAAAATCGCCGGTACGCATATGTCGCGGAGACCGCTAACTTCGCGGGAGCATAATTCCATGAGTTTTCAACCAAATTTCGAACTTTTGGTGTCATTGCCATCGGGAAAAGATTCTCTATCATTTCATAAGAAAAAATAATTTTTTTTTTTTTTTTTTCAAAAATTGAGCGACATAGAATGACAGTTTCAGAAAGGGGCTTGAAACAGTCAAAGGGTTAAACAACCATGGTGACATTACACATCCCTGTCTAAGACCTACTTTTACCGGGAAGTATTCTCCCTCTCTTCTACATACCCTAACCTGAGCCTCACTATCCTCATAAAAGCTCTTTACAGCATTTAGTAACTTACCACCTATTCCATATACAGTGGACCCCCGCTTAACGATCACCTCCAAATGCGACCAATTATGTAAGTGTATTTATGTAAGTGCGTTTGTACGTGTATGTTTGGGGGTCTGAAATGGACTAATCTACTTCACAATATTCCTTATGGGAAAAAATTCGGTCAGTACTGGCACCTGAACATACTACTGGAATGAAAAAAGTTCGTTAACCGGGGGTCCACTGTACTTGCAACATCTGCCACATTGCTCCCCTATCCACTCTATCATATGCCTTTTCTAAATCCATAAATGCAATAAAAACTTCCCTACCTTTATCTAAATACTGTTCACATATATGCTTCAATGTAAACACTTGATCTACACATCCCCTACCCACTCTGAAGCCTCCTTGCTCATCCGCAATCCTACATTCTGTCTTACCTCTAATTCTTTCAATTATAACCCTACCGTATACTTTTCCTGGTATACTCAGTAAACTTATTCCTCTATAATTTTTACAATCTCTTTTGTCCCCTTTCCCTTTATATAAAGGGACTCGACATGCTCTCTGCCAATCCCTAGGTACCTTCCCCTCTTTCATACATTTATTAAACAAAAGTACCAACCACTCCAACACTATATCCCCCCTTGCTTTTAACATTTCTGTCATGATCCCATCAGTTCCAGCTGCTTTACCCCCTTTCATTCTACGTAATGCCTCGCGTACCTCCACCACACTTACATTCTGCTCTTCTTCACTCCTAAAAGATGGTATACCTCCCTGTCCAGTGCATGAAATTACCGCCTCCCTTTCTTCCTCAACATTTAAAAGTTCCTCAAAATATTCTCGCCATCTACCTAATACCTCCCTCTCCCCATCTACTAACTCCCCTACTCTGTTTTTAACTGACAAATCCATACTTTCCCTAGGCTTTCTTAACTTGTTTAACTCACTCCAAAATTTTTTCTTATTTTCATTAAAATTTCTTGACATATTTCTTGCATATTTGAGACAGACAAAAGACACCAGCAATCCTACCATCATGTAAAACAATTACAGGCTTTCGTTTTACACTCACTTGGCAGGATGGTAGTACCTCCCTGGGTGGTTGCTGTCTTCCAACCTACTACCAGAACCATAACATATTGAAGTGATATTATTTATGAAGATTATTTGCATTTTTATACGACTAAAAAAATGATGAAATTCTTTTTAAACACAATACTAAATAAATTAACAAAGTGTACACACAAAAGCCTATATTACATTATGTTGTGTTTTCTTCCTGTCGAGTTATCTCAGACAGTAGTGGATGGCACCCACATGTATGTAAATATTAGTCATGCACACAGATTTGTGTAACACTGAGTAAGGTAAATGTTAGGTATTCACTGCACATTCACACTTCTCCAGGGTCCCTGATGTAGTTTTATGTCATGAACTCAGCTCAAATAAGCTGTGAGCTACAAATTTTGGCCTAGATATGAGAGAATGGGTCTGTCCTGTGAGTGTGCACAGTATAATAAAAAAAATCTAGCTGCATGAGGAGCATAATGGGAAAAACAAAACTATGAATGTGTGTAGAGTTTAAAATAGTGATTGAGGTGTTTTATCAGATGTATTTTATGGTTTGGTTGGCTGTTTCTTGGTATTTAATAGAATAGAAGACACTACTAAAACAAAGATTTGTTTTGATTGGTTTCAAGATTGGTAGTAGCTTGAAATTGAGCTCAAAGTAGCAGAAATGTTAAATTCTTGTAGTTATTCCAGAGACCCCCTACAACCCCCAGTCTGTTTTATGGATTTTGAATGAGTTTTGTTCAGTTTTTGGGATACTACCCATTACATAAACCTAACTTCTTAGAGACTTTAACACACTGGGCATCTCCCATGGTTGTGAGTAACTCGAAAAAGAAAAAAATACTTTCACCATCCCTCACTCCTTCACTCTCTTGCCAGAGGGGAACATATATTACAGTTCAAAACTGCAAATATCCCTCCACCTACTGAAGAGTACAGGCACTGTACTTTCCACCTCATTGCCCCATTAATCTTAAGATAGTCTTAAGTTTGCCCAAAATGCTCTGCATATTAAGGAGCTTTCTGCATGCACATCTAAATGTCATTCATGTCTGTATAAACATTGCATTATGCTGAGACAAAGAAAATAAATACAAATCTCGAGTCTGGCTAACCACTTTCACTGAATCCTTTCATAAATGTTACCTTGCTCATGCTCCAACAGCATGTCAACTCATAAAAACCACTTGCCTTCCCTCACACATTCTTGCTGGATGTCTAAGCTCCTCGCTTTCAAAATCTCCTTTACTTCTTTTCTCCAACCTTTCCTAAGATGATCACTACCCCACCTTCCTTCCAGTACAGATTAATACACCAAGGCATCCTATCTTGTTCCATCCTCTCTATATGAACCACATCAACAATCCCTCTTCCACCTTTTGGATAATACTTTTAGTAACCTCACACTTCATCCTAATCTCCAAGCTGTGAATTCTCTGCATAATATTCACACCACACAGTGCAACAATATCTCCACTGGCTCCATCCTCCTCCTTACTGCAATATTCACAACTTATACTTCACACCTATATGAGAGTGCTGGTACCACTATTCTCTTATACATTTTCCTTTTTACCTCAATGGATAACATCTCCACAGATGTCTTAGTCCACCACTCACGTTTTTCCCACTGTCAATTCTATGGTTCACCTTGACTTTCATAGATCTATCTGCTGACAAGTCCACTACCAATCAAATGAATGCATTCATTCCCTCCAATATGATATCCAGTCTTTCATTACCTAAATTTTTTGTTGCCCTCATCACCTTGCTTTTTCCTATGTTCACTTTTAATTCCCTTTTACATATCCTCCAAAATTCATCCATCAACCTTTGCAACTTCTCTTCTGAATCTCCCAAAAGCACCATGGTAGAGTTACTGTTGAGAGAATTAAGGGTAAGACAGAGAGCAGAATTGCAGATGATGATGAAGGCTTTATGAAGGGTAGGAGATGTATAGACCAAGTTTTTACAGTTACGTGCATAATTGAGCAGCATTTAATGGTAAGGAAGCTTTCACTGCATTTATGAATTTGGAAAAAGCATTTGATTGGGTGGATAGGAGAGCAGTGTGGCTGATGTTACAAATGTATGGAATAGGTGGTAGTTTACAGTAAGCATTTAAGAGTTTTTGAGGAGAGTGAGGCTGATGTTAGATTATGTAGAAAAGGAGATTATTTTCTGGTAAAGGTGGACTTTAGACTGGGATGCATGATGTCACCATGGTTGTTTAATATATTTATTGACGAGGTTGTAAGAGAAGTGAATGTTGAGGAGAAAAATGCGATTGGAAAATAATCTAATGCAAAGTAGAAGTATCTGAGAGAGTTAGAGCTAAGGAAGGGGTAGCAGTAATGTTGAAGGATCAGTTATGGAAGGAGAAAAGAGAATATGAATGTGTAAATTCAAGGATTATGTGGATTAAAGTAAAGGGTGGATGCGAAAAGTGGGTCATAATAAGCGTGTATGCACCTGGAGAAGAGAGGAATGTAGAGGAGAGAGAGATATTTTGGGAGATGTTAAGTGAATGTATAGGAACCTTTGAACCAAGTGAGAGTAATTGTGGTAGGGGACCTGAATGCTAAAGTAGGAGAAACTTTTAGAGAGGGTGTGGTAGGTAAGTTTGGGGTGCCAGGTGTAAATGATAATGGGAGCCCTTTGATTGAACTTTGTATAGAAAGGGGTTTAGTTATAGGTAATACATATTTTAAGAAAAAGAGGATAAATAAGTATACAAGATATGATGTAGAGCGAAATGACAGTAGTTTGTTGGATTATGTATTGGTAGATAAGACTGTTGAGTAGACTACAGGATGTACATGTTTATAGACGGGCCACAGATATATCAGATCACTTTTTGGTTGTAGCTACACAGAGAGTAAAAGGTAGATGGTATACAAGGAGAATAGAAGCATCAGGGAAGAGAGAGGTGAAGGTTTATAAACCAAAAGAGGAGGCAGTTAGGGTAAGATATAAACAGCTATTGGAGGATAGATGGGCTAATGAGAGCATAGGCAATGGGGTTGAAGAGGTATGGGGTAGGTTTAAAAATGTAGTGTTAGTGTTCAGCAGAAGTTTGTGGTTACAGGAAAGTGTGTGCGGGGGGGAAGAGGAGCGATTGGTGGAATGATGATGTAAAGAGTAGTAAGGGAGAAAAAGTTAGCATGTGAGAAGTTTTTACGAAGTAGAAGTGATGCAAGGAGGGAAGAGTATATGGAGAAAAAGAGAGAGGTTAAGAGAGTGGTGAAGCAATGTAAAAAGAGAGCAAATGAGAGAGTGGGTGAGATGTTATCAACAAATTTTGTTGAAAATAAGAAAAAGTTTTGGAGTGAGATTAACAAGTTAAGGAAGCCTAGAGAACAAATGGATTTGTCAGTTAAAAATAGGAGAGTTATTAAATGGAGAGTTAGAGGTACAGTGGACCCGCGACCAGTGATGGCATCGATTAACGATAAATCAGACTAGCGATACATTTAACGCAAAAATTTTGCCTCGACTAGCGCTTGAAAACCCGACCAGCGCTATTCGTTCTGTACCATACGCGTCCACTTTGGCCTGAGCGCGCCTCACTTGTCCCTTGGGTGCCAGTGTTTACAAGCCAGCCAGCCACCGCGGTCGCTTTCAAACATACAACAACTGGAACATTTCATATTATCAAAGCCTTTGTAGTGATTGCACCTGCAAAATAAGTCACCATGGGCCCCAAGAAAGCTTCTAGTGGCAACCCTACAGCAAAAAGGGTGAGAATTACTATGGAGATGAAGAAAGAGATCATTGCTAAGTATGAAAGTGGAGTGCGTGTCTCTGAGCTGGTCAGGTTGTATAATAAACCCCAATCAACCATCGCTACTATTGTGGGCAAGAAAACGGCAATCAAGGAAGCTTTTCTTGCCAAAGGTGCAACTATGTTTTCGAAACTGAGATCGGAAGTGATAGAAGATGTTGAAAGACTGTTATTGGTGTGGATAAACGAGAAACAGATAGCAGGAGACAGCATCTCTCAAGCGATCATATGTGAAAAGGCTAGGAAGTTGCATGACGATTTAATTAAAAAATGCCAGCAACTAGTGATGCGAGTGAATTTAAGGCCAGCAAAGGTTGGTTTGAGAGATTTAAGAAGCGTAGTGGCATTTCATAGTTTTGATAAGGCATGGTGAGGCTGCAAGTTCGGACCACAAAGCGGCTGAAAAATATGTGCAGGACTTCAAGGAGTACATAGACAGTGAAGGACTGAAACCTGAACAAGTGTTTAATTGTGACGAAACAGGCCTGTTTTGGAAGAAAATGCCAAGCAGGACGTACATTACTCAGGAGGAAAAGGCACTCCCAGGACGTAAGCCTATGAAAAAACAGGCTTACTCTGTTGATGTGTGCCAATGCTAGTGGTGATTGCAAAGTGAAGCCTTTATTGGTGTATCACTCTGAAACTCCCAGGGTGTTCAGGAAAAACAATGTCCTCAAGGCTAATTTGTGTGTGCTGTGGAGGGCAAACAGTAAGGCATGGGTCACTAGGGACTTTTTCTATGACTGGTTACACCATGCATTTGCCCCCAATGTGAAACATTACCTAATTGAAAAGAAATTAGACCTTAAGTGCCTCCTGGTATTAGACAATGCTCCTGGTCATCCTTCAGACTTGGCAGAGCGACTTTCTAGGGACATGAGCTTCATTAACCCTTTCAGGGTCCGTCCCGTAGATCTACGGCTTTACGTTCAGGGTCCAAACCGTAGATCTACGCCATGAGCTCAGCTCACTCTGATAAACTGTGAGTGGTACATTTGGGCCTAGATATGAGAGAATACATCTATGTGGTATGTGTGCACCACATAAAACAGATCCTGCAGCACACTGTGTATAATGAGAGAAAAAAAATGAAATCATGATTTTTCGATTAAAACAGCAACTTTGCAGTGTTTTTTTCGTATGTTTTTTATAGTTGTATTTGCGATTTTCTTGGTCTCATTTGATAGAATGGAAGACATATTACAGAAATAGAGATGATTTTGATGGTTTTTTAGCATGGAAAATGGCTTGAAACTGTGCTCAAAAGTAGCAGAAATGTTTAAATTTTTGCCGATATTCAGAGTAAACAAACGACCACAACGTCTAGACACGTAGCTGGTGGGTCTAATATCATTCACAAATATACGGTGATGATATTTATACAATTATTACAGGATTTGCATAACAGTAAATCTAATATTTTTTGGTTTGAATAAAATTCATTATGGTGAATAAAAATCAAAATGGAATTTATTTGTAAAGCCTCAACTACTAACTAATGAACAGCGGAAATGTTAGTTTTTTAGTGCCAGGAATGCCTACATTGTTCCTTCTGGCCTATTTTTGACTTGGAATATTTTGAATCTTTGTGTTTAAAATTGGCCCAAATTAAACAATTCGATCACTTTA
The DNA here is from genome assembly GCF_026875155.1 of Cherax quadricarinatus. Classification (NCBI taxonomy): domain Eukaryota; kingdom Metazoa; phylum Arthropoda; class Malacostraca; order Decapoda; family Parastacidae; genus Cherax; species Cherax quadricarinatus. Next base: position 5,172,050 of record NC_069473.1, read on the forward strand.
TTTTGTAGTTGAAACAGTTTACTTGGCGATTTCTTGTTGCTCAATCGATAAAATAGAGTAATCTAGTGGAAAATAGCTAAGAATTTGGTTGCTTGGGAATAACGTAATTGCCTAAAATGGAGTCAAAGTCGGCAAAATCGCCGCGATTCTAAATATCGCTGACCACATCAAAATTCGCGAGAGCTAATTTCGTCAATTTTCCACCAGGTAAATTCGTACTTTTTGTTTCTATTACCTTCACAAAAAGATTCTCTATGATTTCATAAGAAAAATAACAAATTTTTTTTTTGAAAATTCTTGGACACTGGTGCGTGACTCAGATTTGGGCCTTGGACCTGAAAGGGTTAAGGTGAAGTTTTTAAGGAAACATAGAACATAAGAATGTGGAACACTGCAGAAGGCTACTGCCCATACGAGGAGAGGTCCTTATCAAACGGGTGGGACATCTACCTAAAGCTACTCAAGAAAACAACCTCCTGCACCCCCAACACCCCAATCAAAACCAGCCCCTCCCGCTCTATTTAGTCAGTCTCTTCTTAAAGCTACCCAAAGGTCTGCTCTATCACCCCACTGGGAAGACTGTTCCACGATTCTACAACTCTGTTAGAAACCAGTACTTACCTATGTCTTTCTAATCTTAATTTATCCAACTTAAATCCATATCCGGTTCTTACCGGGTGCGACCACCCTAGTACTTTATTAAGGTCTCCTTGTTTATGCCCGTTCATCCACTTTTACACTCATGATAATCTCCCCTCTTCTACGCCTCTCCAGAGGAGTGGAGGGTTTAAGGCTTTAAGTCTATCTTCATACGGGAGTTTCCTTACACAGTAAAATCATTTTAGTCATTCTTCTCTGTATGTTCTCTAATGAGTCTATGTCCATCCTGTATTTAAGGGGACCAAAACTGAGCAGCATAATCTAAATGAGGCCTCACTCGTGATGTATAGAGCTGTAAATACCGTTTGGACTTCTGTTACTATACTTCTTGAGATAAATCCAAGTTAATCTGTTGGCCTTGGTTGCGCACACCTGAGGCCATGCTGTCTTGGCTTTAGATTTTGATACCATGACTCCCAATTTCTTTTTCACATTCTGTATGACCAAGCCTCTATTCACCTAGATTATAGCTTCGAGGGTTATTTTCATTCCATGGGCAAAGTACCTTACATTATCCACATTAAACTTCATCTGCCTTTCTCTGACAAGACAAGAATTTGTTCAAATCGTCCTGGAGTTCAGTGATATCCTATTTCCTTCAGAGTGAATTATACGGCCTATCTTTGTTATCATCAGCAAACTTACTCATGTCACTAGTAATCCCTTCATCAAGGTCATTAATGTAAATTATGAACAAGAGAGGCCCTAAAACTGATCCTTGTGGACGCCACTAGTGACTAATCCCCATTCAGATTTACTCCATTATGGTTACTCTTGCTTTTCTATGGTAAAGCCATGCTCAAATCCATGCTAGAATTTACCTCCTTATAATGAGCTGCCACTTTTCTTTAAGAGTCTCTTGTGAGGTACTCTGTCGAGGCTTCTACTAAAATCCAAAATAAACAATATCTTTATTCTTATCACTGTCAACTGCTCAAATGTTCTATTGGAGAACGTCGTAAGTTTGTCAGGCAGGAACGAACCTCTCTCGTGGAATCCATGCTGAGAATCATTTATCAAGTTATGCTTCTTCAAGGTGACTTTGATATGTCAGCTATATTGATTCTAATAACTTGCCCATTAGATGTCAGGCTATGGGACGGTAATTTGAAGGAGTGGACTTATCCTGATTTGATATAGGAACACTTCGCCATCTTCCACATATCTGGGCAAACACTGGTAAGGATGGGGACGATTGAATACATCGTTAATGGCTGACTCCGCTCCATCTTGCATTCCTTAAGTACCCTTGAAAACAACTATCGGGTCGGGGACTTATTTTGTTTCAGTTTGTCTATCTGTTTAATACCATGTCCCTCGTGCACCGTAATTATTAGTTAACTTAATTCATCAGGACCTAAATAATAGTTAATTATTGAATCATTTAGATCGTCCTGTGTAAAAACTGACAAAAAATAGTCATTAACTAAGGAACCACATTTTCAGTTTCTTTATCGTCAGCTGTCATTCCCAGATTTTCAGAGGTCCTACTTTTTCCTTCACCTTCGTCCTATACACTTGAAAGAACCCCTTTGATTAGTCTTTGATTCATTAGCGACTCTAATTTCATCGTCAGTTTAGGCCTTTCTAATGCCTTCCTTTTTTACTTCTCTTTAAGCTGAAACATATTGGTCAGTAAGGTTAATTCTCTTCTAATGCGCCTAGAAATTCCCTTTTCCCCCTAATAGATGCTTTAACCTCTTGTTAACACCATTTGGGATCGTTATGATTAGACTAAGTTCTCTCTGGGGAATGTATATTATCTGGCACTCGTGATACATTTTAAGAAAACATTCATAAAAGCAGACCTTCATATTCATAAGTATGATTATCGTCAATATAAAATCATTAGCTAGATATCCCCAATATCAAGATTAGACAGATGTTCCCTAAGTCCATTATTAATCGGCCAGACGAGAATCGGGGATTTTTACTATATTATCATTATTCTTGCATCCCAATTAATGCTGAAGGTGATGGATTTTGTGATCACTTGCGCAAGCTCTTCAGTGATCTCCAGATTATTCACTAGTGTTTTCTTATTTGACAAGACTAGGTCAGCAAATTTATTACCCCCATGGTAGGTTCTGTTACACTTGTTTAGAAAACAGGTCCTGAACTGTTTCCATGAAGTCATGGGACTCTAGATTACCTGTCAAAGAAATCCAGTCTTTGGCTAAAGTTAAACGTCCCCTTACATGGACTACGTTACTGTGTCCGAAGCCCTAACAATTGTCGTCCCAAGAAGTTCTCCCTCATCATCGTGATCCAAGCTGGAGGTCGGTATATTACACTTGACTTTGTTTTTCTTGACCCTCCAGCGACTCTACCAAAACAGACTCTGTTACTGCTCATCTATTTTTTTTTTACCTTTTTTTATGCAACAATTAATATTTTCTCGACAGACAAGGCAAACTCTCCCCCATTCCCATTCATCTATCCAAATTGAATAACTTAAATCCCTGAATAATTAACTCAGCAGTCCATATCCCGACTTTTACATCATACCACGTTTCAGTTAATGCATGATATCAAAGTTCCCAGGCACAAGCTACCAAACGTAGTTCATTAATTTTATTTCTTGCACTTCGACTGTTGCATAAAATACCATCATATGTTTTTTCTTTTGCACTTTTTTCTATTCATCTTTGTTTTTACACAATTTCGAAATTATTCAATACCCAGAGTACTCATGACAGTTTACTATTAAGATTCTTAATATCAGAAGCATAAGTCATTATATCCATACTCATTATTAATCAATTTCTAAACCCATACGCTAACTAATCCTAGTTAAAAGGCTAAACAAACCCCCTCAACTGAGTTAGCAAGAACACCCACACTGCCCTGGATAAGTGAACCCCAATCCCTGGCTTACATGTCATTTCGGCCATCGTAGCAGTGGATCCAGTTGTCAATGGAATGGTACTGCATTATCCTTACAGTGTTTATCAGCCAACAATTATCCAATTGCTTGGACAACCATTCATTACCAACACCTTTCTTGGCAATGCCACATATAACAGGGCGCCCCCCTGCTGTTGCTTCCTAATCATGTCTATAGCTTCCAGAACTTTCTAACTTAAATCCTCACTTCTACGCTTGCCTACATTCATTGCCTCCAGCAACTGAGGCAAAAAATAGGATTGATCCATTACCGTTCTGATGTTGTCAAGCCGGCTACAATGTCCTCCTCCCAGCCCCAGGAAAGCATACCCTTTGTCTCCTACTCTGTCCTTCAAGCAGAATGCCCTTATCCCTGTATCTAACCTGGCTAGCCCAAGACAACAACAATATTTTACCTTCCTTGTCGTTCGTCGTGACGATCCCCGTAGTTAGACTCACATTCGTCGGGTTAAGCACCGAGAATGCGTTGGAGTTTCACGGGAGTTCCACAGCGTCTCTTTCTTTTCTTCATTGTTCTGGCTTTCCATTCGTCTTCTTGTCGTCAACTTCGTCGTTCCCTGCTGGTCCTAGCACTGACCCACGATCCCTTCTAGACCTGAGGACTCGGAAACAGGAGGACTACTACGGATTTCTCTTGTTTTCTCGGGTCAATAGCCCGTATCTCCATCTTCGCTGCCTTCAATTCTCCTTCAGTTGCTTGGTAAACGTTTGCTGATGGGAGGGGCAATCTTGGTTTTCGTCCACGGGAGCAAACAGAACACTTCTTCACAGAGTTAAAGTACAGGTCAGCACTCAAAGTCAGGTCACATTCAAGAGCACACAATCAGGTTCTTCACAGAGCTAGTACGCAACATGCTCTCACAGAGCTTCCTAATACCACTCCTCTCCTGCAGCCCATGGCCCAGCAGGTTATTTCCACCTTCAGAAATGTACACAACAGCTATGTTTGAAAGGTGCTTTTGTAGTGACTCAGAAACTCAACTGACTCTAAGAGAGGTTTTGGAAAGATCATTTATACATCCTCAATAGTGTACATTTTTATTTTTTTTTTTTAAAAGTGGGGGTAAGGCTTGGGAGGAAGTGACTAGAGGACATTGGAACCTCTGCTTGGAAAAACTGGCCGATGTGTAGACAAAGGAACTTTTGAAAGGGTTTGAGGCTAACTCTGAGAATCCTATGCCAGTTGGGAGGGGAAAACTCCCATTGTGATTGGGGAAGTCCTTGGGGTTGGAGGTTTAGTGGGAGAGGATTGTGGAAGAGTTGGTGGTGGAGACAGTGAGAACTAACACGAATGAGCTGCTAGGATCATTTGAACAGCAAGAGGGGCAGACCTGAGGAAAGTGCTTCGGAGGCGGGAGTGAGAGAAATTGAAACAGTTGCCTACTTCTAAGATAAGGACAATGTGTGCAAAGTGGCTTGAAGTGCAAACCTTTTTGATGAAAATCACCGTGGACACAGCTATGCAGCGTGTTGGCAACCTGTACACTGACAATGTGTGAACACTTTAGGAAGGTCATAAAGAACATGAGAGGTAAGGTAATCTATGGACAGATATGGTTGTGCGACAGAAGTCCAGTGACGCTGAAGTTGGTCCTTAGTGGCATTAAAAGTACAAGGGAGTAACCCCAGAAAGACTTGCTGCTCAGTGCTAATGGAAGAGGCTTCCCCTTCTAAACACTAACACCTCTCCCTCCTCCCATCACATCATCATCACCAGATCTTCTATAAAGGTATGTGTTTGTAACTGCTGCATGTAATTCTTCAGTTTGTGTGTTTTAAAATTAATATTTCATGTGTAAAAAATTTTTTTTTTCAATACTTGTGGGTGTTTTGCACGGATTAATTTGATTTCCAATTATTTCTTATGGGGAAATTAACTTGACTACCGATATTTTGACTAACGATGAGCTCTCGGAATGAGTTATATCGCTGGTTTGAGGTTCCACTGAATTGGGAGTGAGGGAATATTTGAGGAATTGTTAAAAGTTGATGAAGATAGGGAAGCTGTGATTTCATGTATAGGGCAAGGAGGAATAATCTTGTAGGAGTGAGGACGAGCAGATGCGAGTGTGGGGAATTTCGTTGAAGGCCGTAGGTAAAATGAAAAGGGGGTTAGGCAGCCGGGATGATGGGACAAAGATAGAAATGTTAAAAAGCAGGTGGTGATAGTTTTGAGTGGGTTGGTGCAATTATTTAATAAATGTATGAAGAGGGTTAAGGGGTAACCTAGGGATGGACAGAGAGCATGGCCTAGTTCCTTTGTATAAAGGCAAAGGGGACAAAGCGAGTGCAAAAAATTATAGGGGGACAAATCTGTGAGTATACCTGGTAAAGCGTATGGTAGTTATTATTGAAAGACTTAGGTAAGATGGAGCATAGGCTAGTAGATGAACAAGGAGGCTTTATGTAAAGGTAGGGGTGTGTGGACCAGGTGTTTACAGTGAAACTACTATAAGTGACAGTATTGTAGATCTGGTAAAGAGGGTTTTTGTGGCATTTATGGATTTGGAAAAGGGGCGTTATTATGACAGGGTGGATGGGGGGCAAGCATGTGGCAGATGTTTGCAGGTGTAATGGTGTAGGAGGTAGGCTACTGAACGCAGTGAAGAGTTTTTACGAGGATAGTGAGGCTCAAGTTAGGTATGTAGGAAAGAGGGAGATTATTTCTAGTAAAAAGTAGCCTTTGAAGGATGTTTGAAGTCACCGTGTTGTTTAATATATTATAGATGGGGTTGTAATGAGAAGTAAATGACGTGGGTCTTGGCATGAGGTGTGGAGATAAAAAAATAAGAATCACCACAAAGTGGGGGAGTTGTCACAGTTGCTCTTTGCTTGTGACACTGTGCTCTTGGGAGATTCTGAAGAGAAGTTGCAGAGGTTGATGGATGAATTGGTAGGGCATGCAAAAGAAGAAAATTAAAGTGAATACAGGAGAAGGTAAGGTTATGAGGATAACAAAAAGGATTAGGTGTGAAAGATTGGATATCAGATGGGAGGGAGAGAGTATGGAGGAGGTGAGTTTTCAGATATTTGGGGGAGTGGACGTGTCTGCGGATGGGGTTTGTGAACGATGCGGTGAATCATAGAATTGATGAGGGGAAAAGGGTGAGCAGTGCACTTAGTGTCTGTGGAGACAAAGAACTTTGTCCATGGAGCAAAGAGGGAATGTATGAGAGAATGTTTTTTTTTTTTTTTTTTTTTTTTTTTACCAACGACTCTTATATGGGTGTGAAGCATTGGGTGGATGAATGTTGCAGCGGGAGAAGGGGGGTGGGGGGGGGAGGGGTGGACTGGAGGCCAGTGGAGTTGTTTGTCTGAGGGCAATGTGTGGTGTGAATATACTGCAGAGAATTCGTAGTTTGGAAGTTAGGAGGCGGTGCGGGGATTACCAAAACTCTTGTCCAGAGGGGCTGAGGGATGTGTTGTTGAGGTGGCTCGGACATGTGAGAGAATGGAGCGACGAAACAGAATGACTTCAGAGATGTCAGTCTGTCGTGGAAGGAGGCGGGGGTAGGGGCTTCGGGCATAGGAAAAGGTTGGGAGGGAGGGGGTAAAGGAGGTTTTGTGTGCGAGGGGCTTTGACTTCCAGCAGGCATGCTGTTGAGCATGTTTGAATTAGGAGTGACTGGAGACAAATTTTTTTTTAAAACTTGACGTGCTGTTGGAGTGTGAGCAAAGTAACTTTTATGAAGGGATTCAGGGAAACCGGCAGGCTGGACTTGAGTCCTGGAGATGGTACTGTACAGTACCTGCCTGTTGAAGGAGGGGGGTGTTAATGTTGCAGTTTAAAAACTGTTGTGTTAAGCACCCTTCTGGCAAGACAATGATGGAGTGAAATGATGGTGAAAGTTTTTCTTTTTCGGGCCACCCTGCCTTGGTGGGAATCGTCCAGTGTGATAATAAATAATAAATAACAAAGTAGAAGTTGTCACAGTTGATTTTTACTGATGACACAGTGCTTTCAGGAGATTCTGAAATGAAGTTTCGAAGGTTGGTGGACGAATTAGTAAGGGGGTGTAAAAGAAGGAAATTGAAAGTGAACGTGGAAAAGAGCAAGGTGATGAGAGGTAATAAAAAATTTAGATAATGAAAGACTGGATATCAGATTGGAGGGAGAGAGTATGGAGGAGGTGAATGTATACAGATACAGTAGGGCCCTGCTTTACGGCGTTTCGCCTTATGTCGTTCTGCTAATACGGCGATGTCAAATTATGACCAAAATTTGCTATACGGCAAGTGGTCTTTCAAATACGGTGTGCCCCACCCGGTTTTTTTACATTCTCCGTGACCACATCTATTGTGTCTGGAAACTTTCCAAAATTTCAAGTGTTTTACAGTTATTGCCTATTCAGATGTACTCTGATAATTATACTTATGTGTACCTGTATCTAAATATACTTACACCCTGTGCTGGTGTGAGGTACCATGAAAATCGCTAAGTTTCTCTTTCTAACTCGTGAACCAATAAAACGTACTATCATCTCGCATGGCCACCATTAAATGTCATATTTTACATTAATGTAGACATTTTCATTAATCCATCTATAGTATTTTTCTCAAAATTATATACGAAACACGTTACATAGCATATAAACATGATGCATACACTCACCGAATAAAAATTGGCTTAAACATGAGATTTGTTTGCAAAGCGGCTGTGTGGGTAGTGTTAGAAGAATTACGTTTTCCTAGTCAAACACTGGGGGATAACTGTAGAAAAATATTCCTTTTGTATGCCTTCACTCTATATATAGCAATTCACGACCCTTGTGGCTTTAGCGCTTTTTTATGATATCATCATCATTCACTCTAAAAATGGTGTGTTGCATGAGAATGGGAGTGTTGCTGTTTGTTTATTCTGTACTGACTTGTGCAACTTGTACACATTGTTAGAGTATTTGTATTGTGAGGTAATTATTATAATAAAAAAAATATTCTGAGGTAAACGTTTTACAAACGTACATGAATGGACTAAAAGTAGACACACATTAATACGCATTTATTTTGCCTGACAGTGATCGTCCACTGCCTGTTCAGTTTATGTTCTTACATTGCCTGAACTCTGTATCTCGTTCTCTCTCTCGTTTACTCTTTTGTTAACTAATTGGCTCTCATTGGCGATGGCGTCTAAGCTTAGCTGTGATAAATAGAGGAGTCATAAGCCTCTTGCTTTAAGTGCCAAGTTAGCGGATGATGATGTGCCATTTTGATTTTATTCAATAAACACCCTGCCATTCTGATTTTATTCAATAAACACCATGCCACTCACCTCTCACACATTAATATTAATATTTTAGGGTAAGTAATAAGTGTACTCTGTGTGTATCTTACCTTTTATTGGGTTTTTAATGCCTATTTCTATAGCTAACTTAATATAAGTTAGTGTAAACTTGTTGTCTGACATTTGTTGCATATTTTATATGTGCTCTGATAATAATACTTGGAACCTGTGTGGTAGCGGGGGCAAAGGGATAACATTACGTTTTCCCCGAATGCATGAGCGTGTTAATAGGAGGGGAATGGAGCGAATGATACTTGGGACCTGACGATTGTGGAGTGTGAGCAGGGTAATATTTAGTGAAGGGATTCAGGGAAACCGGTTATTTTCATATAGTCGGACTTGAGTCCTGGAAATGGGAAGTACAATGCCTGCACTTTAAAGGAGGGGTTTGGGATATTGGCAGTTTGGAGGGATATGTTGTGTATCTTTATACGTATATGCTTCTAAACTGTTGTATTCTGAGCACCTCTGCAAAAGCAGTGATAATGTGTGAGTGTGGTGAAAGTGTTGAATGATGATGAAAGTATTTTCTTTTTGGGGATTTTCTTTCTTTTTTGGGTCACCCTGCCTCGGTGGGAGACGACCAACTTGTTGAAAAAAAAAAAAAAAAATTATTATAGCTTAAGAATGTCTCATTAAAGTGAAAATAAGGGTCACCCTATCTTGGATAAAAATAGCAAGTCAGTTTCATATTTATAAAAGGAAAATAGTAATAATTATTTTCTCTCAGATTATCCGTGATATCACTGAAGAAGCTGAGCTCTTAATTAACCTCTTGAATTCAGCTGCACCGAAGACAATGCAAGAATTGCTTCAAGGACTGGAAGATGTCACAGTTGATATTCACTGTCATCAGATACTCAAGAGAACATTCAACATCTCAGCATTCTAGGCAATCCCTAATTCTCATTACTGCCTTCCTAGCAATTACGCTAATGTATTTAACCTGCTTTTTAAAGTTGCTTATGGTATTCACTTCAGTACAGCTACCTGGCAGTCTCTTCCACTCATCTACAGCTCTATTGTGAAATCAGTGCATTTCTATGTTCTTTCTAAATCTGATTTCTCTAACTTGATTGTAGAAAGTCCTGTTTTGGTTAGGTATTTTCAACAATTAATTTTGTCTCCTTTATTTATTCCATTTTTCCATTTGTACTCTTCAGTCATGTTCCCTTATTGTTCTACATTTTCCGGGAAAGAGAACTTCAATATTTTTATTAGACCTTCATGGAGACATTCATGACACGGGGGCTAAATTTTTATCGTCTTTTTCTGTATGTTTTCTAGTGCAATTATATCCAGTCTGTATAATCTTGTTTTATATGTTTTCTAGTGCATTTATTACATTCTGTAACTACCTAACAAAATCTAAATAACACCTTATCATTGATGCATAAAGTCAATATACCCTTGATTTATATTATCTATCCTTGATATGAAACCAGAACATTTATTAACTTTACTCTGAGCACTGTAATGTTGCCAAGGCTTCTGATTCAATAATCAGAACTCTTTCCGTTATATTTTATTTCATTTGATTACCTTACATTTATATATAACTATTGGATTTGGTTTAAGTTCTAAGATACAGTATAACCTCGGTGCTTGAACTTAGTTCATTCCAGAAGGCTGTTCGAGTGCTGATCTGTTAGTGTCGAACAAATTCTTCCCAATCAATTTTATTTTTGGTTGGCTGTTATCACTAATCTTTGAGGGCCCCATGGTGACTTATTTATACAAATAATGTAGAAAAACGCCAAAATATGCAAAGAAGCACAAAATAGTTTACACCTAAGTTCTGACAGGTTGTGTTTGTTTGGTTGAGTGCTGAGCTTTGTTCGTGTAGGGAGCTGTTTGAGTACCGAGGTTCCAGTGTAGTATATAGCAGGTTCTTTTCTCCAGGATTAGTTTGTTATTGAAGTCATTGAGGCACACTAAACTCATAGGCATCATAGAGCACCTGGTGAATGAGAGGCACGGTGGTACTCCGAGTGTTGAACAGCTCCCAAGTCTAACAATTATGTAAGCGTATGATTGTAAGTGTATTTTTGCGGGTCTGAAACCGACTAATCTGATTTATATTATTCCTTATGGAAACAAATTCATTCAGTAACAGCATTCGAACAGCCTTCTGGAACAAATTATGGCCGAAGCTCTGGGTACCACTGTACTGTAATTAGGTATGTCTAAAGGGAGACCTTTCAAAGGTTGCTTGAGTATTTTTAATTTTGTTTTTGTTTCTCCAATTGTTCAGTTTTATTTCACTCAGCTCGAGAATGCCTCATTCAGGTGGCTTCATATTTTCGATGTTTGTGCACAATAAAGACACCCATATTCTTGGAACATGTCATATTCAGGTGTCCTATAACCATGACCCAGGTTGTTGAACCCATTGTCAACGTCCTTGAATGGCTTGGATAACACGCAAAACTCAGCAGCATTGTTTCAAACATTAAGAAAAATTGTGCGTCCTGATTTGACGATGACAGAGAATGCAATTCAGAAGTGAAAATGCAGCTATGGCCATCTTATTAATAAAATAGACTGAAATTTTTTATTCCAGTTAGCTAATATTAAATAGATTTTAGTTTACCTCTACTGAACCGCTTCTGTATTTAATGGCTCATACATCTTACAACCAGGATAGTATACTTGAAGTTATTCTTCTGTGCAGGCAAATTTGTTGGTAGAGTTCAATAGCTCTAAAAAACAAAACTGGGTACTGGAGTCTGCCATAACTAGGATGATTCATCTGATCAGTTTCTTATCATATCATGTGTTAAGTAAAAAGACACAAATGCATCTAATGTGGCATTTTGTGACAGCATCTCGCTCTCCAGGAGCTTTATCAAGCTGTTACAAACAATACAAGGACACAGAGGGTATATATAGGCTTAGAGTGAGGTGTAATATTAGAGGAGGTAGTAGTAGTAATATTAGTTGTAGTAGTAGTAGAAATACAATATGGTAGAACAATCAACTTGTACACGAGTAAAAGGTTAGCATGAAGGGTAGCATAAAAATAGGTTAGACAAACCTCCTGGAGAGCGAAACATTGCCACAATAAAATGTCACATTAGTTGCATTTGTGTCCTTTTACCTAACATATTGTCGGTAATTCTACCAATATTAATACTGTCACAGGTGTTGTTGCTTGAACACAAGGCTAGCACTGCTGTTGCCCGAACACAGGCCTAGTGCTGTTGTTGCCCGAGCACAAGGCTAGCGCTGTTGTTGCCTGAACACAAGGCTAGCGCTATTGTTGCCTGAACACAAGGCTAGTGCTGTTGTTGCCCAAGCACAAGGCTAGTGCTGTTGTTGCCTGAGCACAAAGCTAGTGCTGTTGTTGCCCAAACACAAGGCTAGTGCTGTTGTTGCCTGAGCACAAGGCTAGCGCTGTTGTTGCCCAAGCACAAGGCTAGTGCTGTTGTTGCCCGAGCACAAGGCTAGAGTTGTTGTTGCCCGAGCACAAGGTTAGCACTGTTGTTGCCCGAGCACAAGGCTAGCACTGTTGTTGCCCGAGCACAGGGCTAACGCTGTTGTTGCCCGAGCACAAGGCTAGCGCTGTTGTTGCATGGCACAATCCTAGTTTGCACTGAACAGTGATATTAATTTTTATTCAGTAACTGAAGAATGCTTCCTGTGATGGGCTTCAACATATTGTTAATATGTTCTATAAGGAGGATGATACCCCATAAGTTTGGTCCCAGTAGGTGCAATATTGCCTAGGTAGTAGGTTGGTAGACAGTAACCACCCAGGGAGGTACTACCATCCTGCCAAGTGAGTGTAAAACAAAAGCCTGTAATTGTTTTACATGATGGTAAGATTGCTGGTGTCTTTTTTCTGTCTCATAAACATGCAAAATTTCAGGTATGTCTTGCTACTTCTACTTACATTTAGGTCACACTACACATACATGTACAAGCATATACGTATATACACACTCCTGGGTTTTCTTCTATTTTTCTTACTAGTTCTTGTTTATTTCCAGTAATCTCCATGGGGAAATGGAACAGAATTCTTCCTCTGTAAGCCATGCATGTCATAAGAGGCGACTAAAATGCCGAGAGCAAGGGGATAGTAACCCCTTCTCCTGTATATATTACTAAATGTAAAAGGAGAAACTTTTGTTTTTTGTTTTGGGCTAATCCGCCTCGGTGGGATACGACTCGTGCGTTGAAAGAAGGTGCAATATTGGAATTTTACTGAAATTGTTAAAGACCATGGAATCATTGGTATCAGATCAATTATTGGAGAATGCCTTTTATGATTGCTGTAAATGTTTACCATTGTTGGTCTTCAGTAAAATAAAGCAAACTGAAATTTACACAGCTCACTTTGAGCCTGTAAATTTCGTTTAATATTATTCAGTAATTTTTCTTGTGTAATAACTAGAGAATGCCTTTTATGATTGGCTTCAAACCCTAAATGCTGGTGTCTTTTAATTGGAAGTATTTTTGTATTAAATTTGAGCTGTGTGGAATCCCCCCCCCCCTTTTCCTTTTTTTTTTTTTCTAATTTTATCAAATTAGATTTTTTTTTTAAATCAAAATCTAACATTGTTTCTTGCAGTATTGTAGGGAATATTTTTGAATTTAACAAAGAGGGGATTTTAATATTTTCAGAACATCAACCACATATTTGTTTACTTTCAAACAATTTTTTTTTTTGTTCTTGCCTTATTTGATTGGCTTCAAATGTTCAATGCTGGTGTAACATATCTTGGGCAAAAAATTCATGGGACTATTTGTATGCATGGGTGACTTGTGCAGAATGCTAGAGAGGCCATTCCCAAATTTTGTTTACGTGTGATAGCTGGAGAAAAGCTCCTCTGATTTTTCTTGAAACTTGCAACACTTGTGTATCCTACTTAGAATAGGTTGGTGCCTTTAACAGTGTGTGTAGATGCCATTTTGCCACATACAATCTTAAAGTGGTATAGTATTATTTTGCATTGTATATGTTGAACTGATGTTAGTAAGGGGCTCTTGATACAAGGAACTTCACTTATTTTTCCTTTGCTTGGATCAGATTTTAATGCCTCCCATTCCACAGGCACTCTGACCCCTATGGGTTTTGTATGATTAAAGTATAACAATAGTGAATGGCATCATTCTTCAATGTCTGATGCATTAAATGAAAAAGATGAAACATTCATGGGTTTAGGCTGTGTGGGTTCAAATTTTGTTGGAGTCTGTGCAATAAATGGAAAATGCATCTTGTGGTCAGTTTTAAACTTTCAGTGCTGGTGGTGTTTCTTGATAAGTTAGGTATATTAAGATGGTCCAGTTTTATTAATCAAATTGGTTTCTGCGAAGTTATTGAAGAATGTCTCTTTTGATTAGAAATGAGTCACACTTTAGGTAGAGATAGGTCATCACAAGACCTGTGCCAAAATCCTGGTCCTGGCAAATATTATACACACACTTCATATTGTCTAGACCATGAAGATGAACTCATCTCCAGGCTGAGGGACTGACTACCTCAAATACTATTTCTTCAAGGTTGACGGACTGATTACATCTTCATTTCACTACTACACCTGTTGCTTCTATATTTGACTGAAGAAATCTGCTATGTAGGCAAAACATTTCAACAATAAAGATATTTAGCCGTTTCACACGTCTTACTCATCAACTTGTTGGTATTTTATGCCATTTTCAACATGTCATAGTAGTCCAGTAGTTGGGAGAGGAAAGAGTGACCTGCTCTAAACCCATACTGCTCTGGGTTGTCATAGTAGTCCAGTAGTTGGGAGAGGAAAGAGTGACCTGCTCTAAACCCATGCTGCTCTGGGTTGTGCAGTTATTGGGTATCCAAATGGTTGGTGATCTTGCCTCTTAGAACCCTTTTAAAGATTTATATGTAGTAGGACGTTAGTGCTGTCTGTAATTCTATGCATTTCTTGTGGAATAGTGTTAGGCATTTTTATTCTGAAGCATTTCATTTACACTGTAGGCTTATTCAGTCAAATATAGAGGCAGCAGAAGAGGTAGATGTCTAAAAACAATGTAATCAGTCCATCAACCTGGATGACTTAGTTTTGAGGTGGTCAGTCCCTCAGCCTGGAGAAGTGTTCTGCTCTTTGGCCTGGAACAATGTGAAGCTGAGGCAACAGAATAAAAACTTACATACTGTCAAGGTGAGACAGAGAAAATCTTGATGACAGAAGAAGTGGGACCCATTAGTAGAAGAAATAAGGTAATTGAGAAGCAGTGCTGAAAACCTACTTGATAGATCCCTCTCAAATCAAACCCCCTATCACTCGTAACTAATGATCAGGAACAAAGTTATGTTCTCTCAACCAAGATACCATTGTGTTGTGGTATCAGTGTGAATATGATGGTATTCAATATTGCCTTCCAGGGTAATTACCTCAAACTACTTCTGATCTTCAATCATTATTCTCTGTATTGGACTGAAGAAGCTACTGCTTGGCTGTCAGACACAGCAACATCTTGTGATAATGATAGAGAATTCGTTGCTTGCTTAACCTATAGGCATAACCTACTTCCACCTGTGGATTTTTCCATGGTGTCATTGCCTATGACACCATGGATCTGTAACAAGCGGCATTCCACAGGGATCAGTCTTGGGCCCATTGTTGTTTATAATATATATCAATGATCTTGATGAGGGAATTACAAGTGAAATGAGCAAATTCGCCGATGACACAAAGATAGGTAGGACAATTGATTCAAACGTAGATATCGGGGAACTTCAGGAGGATTGAGACAAACTCAATACCTGGTTAGAAAAGTGGCAAATGCAGTTCAATGTAGATAAATGCAAGGTTCTGAAGCTCGGGAGTGTCCATAACCCTAGCATTTATAAGTTAAATAATGTAGAACGTTTCGCCTACACAGTCAGCTTCTTCAGTTGAGTACAGAAAAGTTGATAGAAGCAGAAGAGACTTGAAGACGATGTAATCAGTCCATCACCCTTGAAGTTTTGAGGTGGTCAGTCCCTCAGTCTGGAGGAGACTATTGTTCCATAGTCTGAAACAACATGGAGTTGAAGTGACAGGATGGAGCCTTGTATACCGCCAGGAGGCGAGATATAGGCCACTAGTAGAAGTAAGAATGTAGTCGTTGGGAGGTCGGGTCCCTCTCAAATCCAGCCATTCTCACTAGTTGAAGTTGTGTCCAAGTTGATTTCAGGTCTGTACCAAGATATCCTTGTGTTGCAGTGTCTGACGAAGTGAACATTAAAATGGTATAAAATACCGACGGTTTTTTCTACAGCTCTTATTGTGTAATCAGTGCATTTCTGATGTTCTTTCTAATCTGATTTCTCTACTTGATGGTATGCTAGTACCTGTTCTTGGTTAGGTTTTTTCAAAAATTAATGTTGTATCCTTTATTTTATTCCATTTTTCCATGTACTCGTCAGTCCTGTTCCCCTTTTGTTTACTTTTTCGGGAAAGAGGTAACTTCAATTTTTTTATTAGACCTTCATGGAGAATTCTTGGCAACGGGGGCTAAATTTTTATCGTCTTTTTCTGTTTGTTTTCTAGTTGCAATTATATCCTGTCTGTATTAATCTTGTTTTATATTGTTTTATTGTGCATTTATACATTCTGTAACTACCTTAAACTTAAATAAATTACACCTTTTCATTGATGCATAAAGTCAATTACCCTTTTGATTTATATTATCTGATCCTTGATATGAAACCAGAACATTTATTAACTTTTCTCTGAGCACTGTAATGTTGGCAAGGCTTCTGATTCTTATTCAGAACTCTTGCGTTATATTTTATTTAATTTGATTTCCTTTCATTTATTTATAAATATTGGATTTGGTTTAAGTTCTATAGTTTCAGTTGTAACATCGGTTTGCTGAAACTTTGTTCATTCCAGAAGCTGTTTCGAGTGTGTGATCTGTTTTGTGTCGAAACAAATTCTTCCACAATCAATTTTATTTTTGGTTGGTGTTAACACTAATCTTGAGGGCCCCCATGGTGACTTATTTATACTAAATTATGTATGAATATAAACGCAACCATAAATATGCAATAGATGCTCAATATAGTTTTAACCTTTTGTTTGTCAGGTTGTGTTTGTTTGGTTGGAGTGCTGTGTGCTTTTGTTGGGTTGGGCTATTTGAGAGTACCGTATGGTTGCGCCTTCCCTGTGTAGTTATATATGCAGGTTCTGTTCTCCAGGATTTTAGGTTGTGAATTGAGTCATTGAGGCCACTAAACTCATAGGCATCTTTGAGCACCTGGTGAATGAGAGGCACTGTGGTACTCCGAGTGTTTGAACAGTCTCCCATGTCTAACAATTATGTATAGCGTCTATGATGGTAAGTGTATTTTTGGGGTCTGATAAGACTAAATCTGATTTATATTATTCCGTATGGAAACAAATTCTTTCTGTAACAGCATTCGAACAGCCTTATGGGGGTCAAAAGTATGGCCGAAGCTTGGGGTACCTGTGGTACTGTATTAGGTAGGTCTAAAGGGGAGACCGTTTCAAAGTTTGCTTGTGTATTTTTTATTTTGTTTTTGTTTCTCCATACTTGTTCAGTTTTATTTCACCTCAGCTCGAGATGCCTCATTCCGGTGGCTTTCATATTTTCGATGTTTGTGCACAATAAAGCATCCTTTTCTTGGAACAGTTCATATTCAGGTGTCCTAGAATCAATGACCCAGGTTTGGTGAACCCATTGCACCGTCTTGAATGGCTTGGATTAACACGCAAAAACTCAGCAGCATTGCTTCTAAAACATTAAAGAAAAGGATTGCGTCCTGATGTGGACGATTGTTCAGAGAATGCGATTCAAGAAGGGAAATCGCTTATGGCCATCTTATTAATAATATTAGACTGAAATTTTTTATTCAAGTTTCGACTAATATTAAATAGATTTTAGTTTACCTCTACTGAAACGCTTCTGTTTTAAATGCTCATACATCTTACCAACCTGGATCGTTAAATTGATAGTTATTTCTCTGTGCAGGCAATATTTGTTGGTAGAGTTCATAGCTCTTAAAAAACAAAACTGGGTACTGGAGTCTGCCATCTAACGGGATGATTCTTCTGATCCAGTTTCTTATATTCATGTGTTAAGTAAAAAGACAAATTGCATCTATTGTGTCATTTTCTGACAGCATCTAGCTCTCCAGGAGCTTTATCAAGCTGTTACAAACAATTCCAAGGACCACAGAGGGTATATAGAGGCCTTTGAGGAGGTGTAATAGTAGGAGGAGGTAGTAGTAGTAATATTTAGTTGTAAGTTGTAGTAGAAATACAATATGGTTAGAACAATCAACTTGTAACACGAGTAAAAAAGGTTTGCAAGAAGGGAAGCATAAAAATTAGGTTAGACAAACCTCATGGTGAGCGGAAACATTGCCACAAATAAACTGTACTAGTTGCCTGGTGACCCTTTTACCTAACATATTGTCGCGTTATTTCTTCAATATGAATACTGTCATGGTGTTGTTGCCTGAACACAAGGATAGCGGTGCTGTTGCCCGATACACAGGACTAGCGCTGTTGTTGCCGATACACAGGGCTAGTGCGGTTGGTGCCCAGGTGCCTCCAAGGCTAGCACTGTTTGCCTGAACACAAAGGCTAGGACTATTGTTGCCCTGAGCACAAGGCTAGGTGCTGTTGTTTGCCCAAGCACAGGCTATGTGCTGCTGTTGCTGAGCACAAAGCTAGTGCTGTTGTTGCCCAAACACATGGTAGTGCTGTTGTTGCCTCTGATGCACAAGGCATAGCAGCTGTTTGTTGCCTGAGCACAAGGCTAGTGTGTTGTTGCCCGTGCTCAAAGGTAGAAGTGGTGTTGCCTGAGCTCAGGGCTAGACACTGTTGTTGCCCGGGAGCACCAAGGCTAGCGCTGTTTGTTGCCCAAGCAAAGGATAGCACAGTTGTAGCCGAACACAAGGCTAGGGCTGTTGTTTTGCCCGAGTCTACAAGGCTAGCGCTTGTTGTTGCCGAGCACAAGGCTAGCCAATGTTTGTTGCCCGGAACACAGGGCTAATGCGGTTGTTGCCCTGAGCACATGGGCTAGCGCTGTTGTTGCCGAGCCACAAGGCTAGCGCTGTTGTAGCTGATCACAAGGCTAGATCTGTTGTTGCCCGAGCACAGGGCAACGCGGTTGTTGAACGACACAAGGCTAGCACTGTTGTAGCCCGAGCACAGGGCTAGCGTGTTGTTGCCCAGCTCAAGGCTAGCGCTGGTGTTGCCCGAGCACAAGGCTAGCATGTTGTTGCCCGAGCACAAGCTAGCGCGCTGTTGTTGCCGAGCCCAAAGGGCGGAGCACTGTTGTTGCCCGAGCACAGGGTCCGTTGTTGTTGCCCGAGCACAAGGCTAGCGCTGTTGTTGCATGGCACAATGTAGTTTGCACTGAACAGTGATATAATTTTTAGTCAGTAACTGAGAAGAATGATTCCTGTGATGGGCTTCATACATATTGATAATATGTTCTATGGAGGATGATAAAACCCCTTAAGTTTAGTCCCTGTAGGTTGCAATATTTGCCTAGGTAGTAGGTTGGTAGACAGTAACCACCCAGGGACGGTCTACCATCCTGCCAAGCGAAAGTAAAACGAAAAGCCTGTAATTGTTTTAAATGTTGGTGAGATTGCTGGTGTCTTTTTTCGGTCTCATAAACATGCAAAATTTCAGGTATGTCTTGCTACCGTCTACGTACATTTAGGGTTCACACACTACACATACATGTACAAGCATTATTCGTATTTACTCATCTCTGGGTTTTCTGCTATTTTTCTTACTAGTTCTTGTTTATTTTCAGTAATCTCCATGGGGGGGAAAGGAAATGGAAACAGTATTCTTCCTCTGTAAGCCATGCGTGTCTTAAAGAGGCCGGACTAAAATTGCCGAGAGCAAGGGTTAGTAACCCTTCACCTGTATATATTACTATAATGTAAAAGGAGAATCTTTTGTTTTTTTGTTTTGGGGCTATTCCGCCTCGGTGGGATTGGGGATACGTGCGTGCGTGTGAAGAAGGTTGCAATATTGGAATTTTTACTGAAACTGTTAAAGGACCATCGGATCATTGGTATCAGAATCAAATTAATTGGAGAATTGCCTTTTATGATTGCTGGGTAAATGTTTACATTGTTGGTCTTCTGTATAAAATAAAGCAAACTGAAATTTACACAGCTCACTTTGAGACTGCTAAATTTCGTTTATTATTTTTCAGTAATTTTTCTTGTGTAATAACTAGAGGATTGCATTTATGATTGGCTTCAACCCTAAATGCTGGGTGTCTTTAATTGCGAAGTATTTTTGTATTAAATTTGAGGCTGTGTGGAATCCCACCCCCCTTTCCTTTTTTTTTTTTTTTCTAATTTATCAAATAGGATTTTTTTTTTAAATCAAAATCTAACATTGTTTCTTGCAGTATTGTAGGGAATTTTTTTTTAAATTTAACAAAGAGGGGATTTTAATATTTTCAGAACATCAACCACATATTTGTTTACTTTCAAACAATTTTTTTTTTTTTTTTTTTTGTTCTTGCCTTATTTGATTGGCTTCAAATGTTCAATGCTGGTGTAACATATCTTGGGCAAAAAATTCATGGGACTATTTGTATGCATCTTGTAGGAGTGAGGAAGAGCCAGTTGTGAGTGTGGGGGAAGTTCGTGAGGCAGTAGGTAAAATGAAAGGGGGTAAGGCAGCCGGGATTGATGGATAAAGATAGAAATGTTTTAAAAGCATGGTTGGGGGATTATAGTTTTGAGGGTGGTTGGTGCAATTATTTAATAAATGTATGGAAGAGGGTAAGGTACCTAGGGATTGGCAGAGAGCATGCATATGTTCCGTTGTATAAAGGCAAAGGGGATAAAGAGAGTGCCAAATAAATTATCAGGGGATAAGTCTGTTGAGTGGTACCCTGGTAAAGTGTTATGGAGAGTTATAATTGAAAGAATTAAGAGTAAGACGGAGAATAGGATAGAAGATGAACAAGGAGGCTCTTTAGGAAAGGGTAGGGGGTGTGTGGACCAGGTGTTTACAGTGCTTAATATAAGTGAAACAGTATTTAGATAAGGCTTAAAGAGGTCTTTGTGGGCATTTATGGATTGGAAAAAAGCGTTTGACAGGGTGGATAGGGGGGCAATGTGGGCAGATGTTGCAAGTGTTTGTTTGTGGAGGTAGGTTTACTGAAAGAGTGAAGAGTTGTTACGAGGACTAGATTTTGGAGGCTCTCAAGTTAGAGTATGTAGGAAAGAGGGAAATTTTTTTCCAGTAATAAAGTAGGCCTTAGACAAGGATGTGTGTATGTGATGTCACCGTGTTGTTTAATATTTTTATTGATGGGGTTGTTAGAGAGTAAATGCGAGGGTCTTGGCAAAGGCGGGGTTTTAAAAGATAAAAGATCACACACCAAAGTGGGGTGAGTTGTCTCAGCTGCTCTTTGCTGATGGACACTGTGCTCTTGGGAGATTTGAAAGAGATAGTTGCGAGAGATTTGGTGGATGAATTGGTAGGGTGTGCATAAAGAAGAAAATTAAAGGTGAATACAGGAAAGAGGTTATGGTTATGGGGATAACAAAATAGATTAGTGTATGCAAATTTGAATATCAGATTGGAGGGAGAGAGTATGGAGGGGTGAACGTATTCAGATTATTTGGGAGTGGATCGTGGAGTCAGCGGCCATGCCGGTCTATGAAGATGGAGGTGAATCTCATAGAATTGATGAGGGGAGAAAAAAGAGTGAGGGGTGCACTTAGGAGTCTGTGGAGACAAAGAACTTTGTCCTTGGGAGGCAAAGGGGGAATGTTTTGAGTGTTATAGTTTTAACCAAACGCTCTTTTTGGGTGTGAAGCATGGGTGTATGAAATGTTGCAGCGTAGGAGAAGGTGGAGTGCAGTGGAGATGTCCATGTTGAGGGGCCAATGTGTGGGTGTGAATATTAATGCAGATAGGGAATTCGTTGTTTGGAAGTTAGGAGGAGGTGCGGGATTACCAATAACTGTTGTCTGAGGGTGAGGAAGGGTTGTTGAGGTGTGGTTGGTTCGGAATGTAGGGAGAATGGAGCGAAAACAGAATGAATTCAAGTGTTGTATCAGTCTGTAGTGGATGGAAGGGGGGGGTAGGGGTCGGCCTAGAGGATGGGTTGGAGGGGAGGAGGGGGGGTAGGGTTTTAGTAATTAGGTAAAGTGAGGATTGTGGTGCGAGGGCTTGGATGCCTGCAGGGCTTGCGTGAGCGTGTGTGATAGGAGTGAATGAGACAAATGGTTTTTAATACTTGACGTGCCTGTTGGAGTGTGAGCAAAGTATACATTTATGAAGGGATTCAGGGAAACCGGCGCAGGGCCGGACGGGAGTCCTGTGAGATGAGGGAAGTACAGTGCTGCACTCTGAAGGAGGGGTGTTAATGTTGCGTTTATATAAACTGTAGTGGTAATGCACACTTCTGGCAGTCAGTGATGGTGGGATTGGATAGTGAATGGTTTTCTTTTTCGGGCCCACCTGCCTTGGGTGGGATTCGGACGGTGTGTGATAATATAAAAAAAAAAAATTTTATTTGTTGCAATGGGTGACTTGTGCAGAATGATACGAGAGGCCATTCCCTAATTTTGTTGACGTGTGTTTGCTGGAGGGAATATGCTCCTCTGATTGTGTCTTGAAACTTGGCATCACTTGTGTTATCTACTTAGATTAGGTCGGTGCCTTTAGAACAGATGTGTTAGATGCATTTTGCCACATACTATCCTTAAAGTGTTATGTATGATTTTGCATTGTTTATGTTGAAATGATGTTAGTATGGGGCTTTGACATTCAAGGTTACTTCTTATTTTTCTTTGCTTGGATCGGATTTTAATGCCCCCATGTCCACTGGCACTCGGGCCCTATGGGTTTTGTAATGATTAAAGTTTATAACAATAGTGAATGGCATCAGGTCTTCATGTCTGAATGCATTAAATGAAAAAGATTGAAACAATCATGTGTTTAGGCTTGTGTGGGTTCATTTTTTGTTGGAGTCACTGTGACAATAAATGGAAAAATGCTCTTGTTTTCACTTTTAAACTTTCAGTGCTGGTGGTGTTTCTTGATAAAGTTTATGTTATTAAGTGGGTCCAGTTTTATTAATAAAATGGGTTTCTGTAAGTTATTGAAGAATGTTCTCTGTTGATAGAAAGGAGTCATCACTTTAGGTAGTGATAGTCATCAACAGACCTGTGGGCCAAAAGCCTGGTCCTGAACAATTATTATTACACACATCTTCTAAATTTGTCTTAGACCATATGACAGATGAACTCATCTCTAGGCTGAGGGGACTGACTACCTCCAATACTATTTCTTCAAGGTTGGACGGGACTGAGTAACAATGCTTCATTTCTCACTACTTCACCTGTTGCTTATATATTTGTACTGAAGAATTTCTGTATGTAGGCAAAACATTTCAACAATAAGATATTTAGCGTTTTAACACGTCTTTTTTACTTCCATCAACTTGTTGGTATTTATGCCATTTTCAGCATGTATAGGTAGTCCAGTATGTTGGGAGAGGAAAGAGTGAACTGCTCTCTAAACATGTTGCTCGGGGTTGTGCAGTTATAGGGTATCCAAAGGGTTGTGTGATCTTGCCTCTTAGAACCTTTTTAAAGATTTATATGTAGTAGGACGTTAGTGTGTCTGTATATTCTATGCAGTTCTTGTGGATAGTGTTAGGCAATTTTTTATTCTGAAGCATTTCATTTACAATGTTAGGGCTTATTTCAGTCAAATATAGAGGCAGCTGAAGTGGGTAGATGTCTAAAAAACAATGTAATCCAGTCCATCAACCTGATGTCTTAGTTTTGTTGGGGTAGATCCTCTCAGGCCTGGAGAAAGGTGTTCTGCTCGTTGGCTGGGAACAATGTGGAACTGAGGCAAAGAATAATAAAATTACATACTGTCAAGGTGAGACAGATGAAAATCTTGATGACAGAAAGAAGTGGGAACCCATTAGTAAGTAAGAATAAGGTAATTTGAGAAAGCAGTGCTGAAACTCTACGTGATAGATCATCTCAAATCAAAACCCCCTATCACTCGTAACTAATGATCTGGAACAAGTTATGTTCTCTCAACCAGATACCATTGTGTTGTGAGTATCAGTGTCGATTATGATGGTATTCCATATTGCTTCCAGGGTAATTACCTCAATATAATTTGATCTTCAATCATTATTTCTCTGTATTGGACTTGAAGAAGCTACTGCTTGGCTGTCAGGACACAGCCATAACATCTTGTTGAGAATTGATAGAGATGTCGTTTGCTTGCTTAACTATAGGTTTTAACTACTTTCCACCTGTGGATTTATCCATGGTGTCATTTGCCTATGACACCATGGATCTGTAACAAGCGGCATTCCACAGGGAGATCAGTCTTGGGCCCATTGTTGTTTATAATAGTTATCAATGATCTTGAATTGAGGGTATTACAAGTGAAATGAGCAAAATTCGCGTTGACACATAGTAGGTAGGACAATTGATTTCAAACGTAGATATCGGGAACTTCAGGAGGATTGAGAACAAACTCAATAACTGGTTAGAAAAAGTGGCAAAGGCAAGGTTCAATGTAGTAAATGCAAGGGTTCTGAAGCGCGGGTGAGTGTACCTAACCCTTGCATTTATTTAGTTTATAATGTAGACGTTTCGCCTACACAGTCAGCTTCTTACAGTTGAGTCCAGAAAAGTGGGATAGAAGCAGAAGTGTTTGAAGACGATGTATTCAGTCCATCACTCCTTGAGTTTTGAGGTGGTCAGTCCCTCGTCTGGTGGAGGAGACATATTGTTCATAGTCTGAATCATCATGGAGTAGATGGGACTGGATGGAGCCTTGTATACCGCCAGGAGGCGTGGATATAGGCCACTGTTAGAAGTAAGAATTAGTCGTTGGGAGTCGAGGGTCCCTTCAATATCCAGCTCATTCTCACTAGTTGAAGTTTGTGTCCAAGTTGATTTGGTCTGTACCAAGATATCTCTTGTGTTGCAGTGTGTCTGACAGGGGGGTGTGAACATTAAAATTGTTATAAATTAGACAGGGGGTTGTTAGGTAAGACACATGGCATCAGTTAGGTATCTTGATTTTTAAGGTTCACTCTGTCGACATGCAACTCAAGGGTATCTGATACCAGACCAGAAATCAACTTGGACCAACTTCTTCTAGTGAGATGGCGGGATTTGAGAGGGACGGACCTCCCAACGACTACTTTCTTACGTTCTACTTGTGGCCTACATCTCACCTCATGGCAGTATATAGGAATCATCCGTCACTTCAAAACTCCATGTTGTTTCTTCAGACTATGGAACATACTCTTCTCCAAGACTGAGGGACTGACCACCTCTCAAAACTTCAAGGGTGATTGGGACTGATTACATCGTCTTCACAGTCTCTTCTGCTTCTTTCAACTTTCCTGTACTCGACTGAAGAAGCCTTACTGTGTAGGTGGAAAAGTTTCGAAATAAAGGATACCTAACTATTTGCATAGGTGTCTTACCTAACAAACCCCTGTCGGTATTTTATACCATTTTAATGTTCAACTTAGGTGTTATTGAAAAAAAGATTCAGCTAACAATTTAGCCATGATATTAATTATCAGTGACTAAAATTAGTTGGGAAATTACACTGGTTCGGATGCATTTGGTTGTTGACCAGTGAATTAGAGATAGCTGCCTAAAGTGTTTACATTGAAATCTAGTCCCCAGAGTTTAGGGGGATGTCTTCGAAGAGAGGGTATGGGAAATCTCACTGATGACACTGGAGGAAAGGAGGGACAGGGGTGGACAGGATTATTAACCAGTCACGCAGTCTGAGCTGAGTGTTCACTCCATCAATCTTCACGAAGTGGTACAGAGAAGTGCTATATACTGCAAAGCAGGAGTGCGTGGAGGAAGAACGGAGGAGGCTGTCTCACACTGGACTAATTCCACTTAGTGTAAGTAGGTCTAATAGTGTTAACATAGCACCCATCCCCTTCTACAACTTTGTAAGCTTTTTAAACAATTTTTTATCCTGTCAGACAGCTGCAACAGTCCATGGGGTCTTGTTAAAGGGATATTACATTCAGTCCCTACCTTACCTTTAGGGCAGGACCTACTTCAATACTGGATTTGTTCTATTGTTGCTGGGACCTGGCACAGCCAAAGAGACATTATCTAATTTATTTTTTTCTTATTATTAGGAGGGTGTGTAGAAATCTATTGGGTTATCAAACTCTTTGGGAAGGTAAGTGCACGTGGGCCTGGTGGCTTACTAAAGCTCTGCCCTTCACACTGCAAGTGGGGCCAGGGTTCGAATTTGCCTGTGAGGGGTTTAAGAAGATAGTTGAAAATTGGGCGTGTTTTTTTACACTGGTTGTCGGGGTTCACCCATCACAGTATAAAATGGGTACTGGTGTTATCAACTGGTGGGGGTCACATCTGCAACAAAACTGGACCTAATTTGCCCGAATGTCATGCATAACAAACGGCTTTCGAAGGCAGTGTGTCATTGTTTGTCATGCTAAGGTCTGTATACCTTGTACTTGTTTGAAATGAAAGTTATTATTATATTATGTGGATAATCAGATTTCCTATTCAGTAAAAGGGTTAGGCCTTAGCTTCAATTATTTGGTATCACTCGCTGTATCTTATGCAAAAATCATCTTCAACACAGTTTCTGTGAAAGAAAACTTCCATATTTAATAACTAACTTTTCTTAATAGATTAACCTGTTTATCAGCGAATAGAAATCAGGAAATTTTTCTTTTGACATCTTCATTGCCCTTAAGGTTATTACTCTGGCCTGGCTTCTCTCTGAAAGTCCCTCTTTGCGACACAGACTCACGTTTTTTTCAAACTTTTTATCAGAATTTCTCTTAGTAATACACCAATCTTTGATTATTATTTTAGTTCAACACTCCCCCATTATCTTTGCTATCTCTCATCTCAGCTTTCCTACACACATCTGGTATCTGGCCCTGTGCATATTCTTTTTTTAAGAACTTTCCTCCCTGCTGTGCTGTTATGATCCTTTCGGATTTTGCACTTAGTTTGATACCAGTGCTGGATGATCCTTTCGGATTTAGCACTTAGTTTGATTACCAGTGACTTGTATGTTCCTTTCGGATTTTAGCTCTTAGTTTGATTACCAGTGCTGTTTGATCCACTTTCGGATTTAGACTTAGTTTGTATTACAGCAGACCATCAATTACATGGGTTTTTTTTTCCTTTTACCACCCAATTTTATCCGTTACACTGTTGTGTATAATTGAAGCACATCTTTTCGAGTAACACTTCGTTAAAATAAACTTTCACGGGTTCTGCTTGTGGGTGGTTGAGAGGAAAGAAAATGTTGGAGTGTGCTGATATCGGATTTTCCTCTCTGTGTAGGGGCTCTTGGACAGTCTAACGTGGGTCAGGCACTGTCCTTTGCATGGGGAGGTCTCAGTTCTTCTCCTACCACCCCTGTACCTCAGTGCTCTGTACATAGCATTGTGATAAATTGAGCTCGGTGCAACACTTGGTTTTCTTTAATGAGGAAACGTTTTTGCCACACTGTGGCTTCATCAGTGCCATACAAAAGGGGAGAATCGTGAAGAAACAGAGTAGTTTGAGGTTTATCAGTTTCCTTAGCCTTGCGTCGATGGTAATAGTCCGTCATTCTGAAAAGAAAACAACATATTTGTGTGAAGTGGCTTATATACTGTAGGCAGTATGATGGAGGGCAGCAGTCTTAGGTGGTTATCGCAATTTGTCCAATGTGGAAGTAGACTCTGGTTTGCTCTTTAAAAGAAGGCACTGGACGGCATATATAAATTCAGTACCTGAACCAACCGGGCTGTGGGTTGTACTTCAGCTTGCGTGAGGCCAGCAGTAAAAAGCTGGTTGATCAGACCCTGATCCACCACGGGGCCCGGGTCTCAACCGACCACGGGGGCAATGACACCTGAAACCCTCTCCAGGTAAACCCATCACAAGACTCAGGGAAAATTCGTAGGAATCCACCTTGACAGTAGCCTCGAATTTAAGACATTTATACAATAAATTTCCTAGAAAATCTCTAAGACAGTAGGCATACTATCAAAGATATGGTACTATGTTCCACAATCAGCTCTCATTGCACTGTATCATTCACTCGTCTACCCTTATCTCACCTATGGGATTTGTGCATGGAGATCAACAACATTCAATCACCTAAGACTACTAATAACACAGCAAAAGGCTGCGGTCAGAATAATTATAAATTCCCACTCCAGACAGCATACTCCACCAATATTCAAGAGTCCAAAATTACTCGCCGTAAAGAACATCCATACTTATTCATGTGCCTACTACATACATAGAACACTACACTCGAGCATAAACCCTTCACTCAAATTTCTCCTCACCAACCTTAACAGGACACACGACCATAACACAAGACACAGATCACTTTTTGATGTATGCCGTGTCCATATCACAGAGTAAAAACTCTATGCATATAAAGGGCCCCAAAATTTGGAATACATCACAAGTAAATGCTAAAGTAACCCGGTCTGAACATCAATTTAAGACTTCTCAAAAACCACCTACTCACCCTAAATTTAATACTCAATACTTAAATTTACCGAAAAAAATCTCCCAATTACTACCTAAATCTTCAAAGTTAGATACCCAGAGTTCATACATCACTTAATACTACTGTGAAGGCTTACTCTGCCCTGTAACAACTTCAGACAGTATTACCAAGGCTGGCTCCTCCTCAGGAAAATTAGTGAATAGAAAAAGAAACAATAACAGACAAACATAAACACTTTATTATATAGAAAATATAAAACACTTAAATATGAAATATTAATCCTACATTAAAGAAAATGAAAAATGAAAAATATAAATAACTGAATTCAACGCTAATATATATAGGGTGTCTGGTGTTGTGACACTGAGTGTTGTTGAAATCGTAAACAGTTGGCTGATGATGGGGGGGGGTCTCAGGTGTTGGTTAAACCCACCGGTTCATTCTTCACAGTATAGCCTTGAGTATTCTATCCCGATGACAGGAAAGCAGGTTATTTTCCAATGCAATGATGAGGGGTTACGCCCTGCAATTTCATACAGGGGCACAGGTAATTAAATCCAAAAGGGGAAGTCTCAGGACGTTAGTCCAATCTCCATCAGTTCTTTCTCGTTGATTGGCAGGTGACCCTCTCTGCATCCAAGCTGGAAAAATAGACAGGTTTTCCCACTGTTTAAAAAATCATCTCCATATAAGTACAAAACCTAAAAAATGTGGTGAAGGGGGTTTTTAAAAGTTTATCCAAGAATTTTAATTTGTTTTACCCAAAAGGGGCATTTTTTTTTCATTGGGGACTGTGAGGGTTAGCAAACGGAAGGGAAATTTTTCCAAAATTGTTTGGGATAGCGCCCCAGTGGAGTCATTTAAATGTTTAAAATAAACTAAAGTTTTGCATTTACCCAAACCCTTTCCTCAGCTCCGTAGTACAAGGCTTTCCCAACAAGGGCATAGTTCTTAGATCATTTTGGGTTGGGGGAAAAGGGGTGAAAATTTAGAAGAAGGACTAAATTTTCTTGGATTGGGAATAAAATTTTAAAAGGGAAAGGAAGCTCAAAAATTTTTTGAGATCATAAGGGGATGGGCTTCCATCCCAGAGTTTTTAGCTTTAGGCCTTAAAGTAATGAAAAAGGTTATTGGAATTTCCCCTTTTAAAATGACTCTGGTGACAAATATAAAAAATAAAGGTTCAGTATTTTTTGTTTTAATAAGTCTCCCTTGGTCCCCAAAACCAAGGGAATGGTTTTTAATTTTTCGTTTTGGGTTGTGAAAAAGTCTGTTTTAAGACTACCGGGAGGAAACCAGGAATATTCGAAAGGGGACGCTAAAATTTTGGGGCCCCACATTAAAAGTAGTTCAGTTTTCTTATGGTAATAAAAAGTTTCTTATAAATTTTTCTCCCAGGGTAAAAGGTCCCCAAGTCATGTAGTTTTTTATAGTCAAATTGGGTTCAATTGCACCCTTTTAATTTCGTTGGTATAATTCTTTTGTGGAAAAACTAAGTAAAGTTTTTAAGGCAGTTAACCGAATTTCGGGAAATTTCTTGGAAAGTTTTTTGATTAAGTTTAGGTTTCCCGACTTTATAGGGTGTCCCTTTCCAAAATTTGTCTTTTTGGGACCTTCCAACTTAATTTTATTTGACTTGTGGAAAAAAATCAAGAACTTCATTCCTCAAAAACTTTCTTTGGATTTTGGGATAAAATGGGTTTTTTTTGTTCCCATTGAAAAACTTTTTTTTAACTTTAGGGCTCCTCAAAATTTGGGACTAAGGCAAAAAATTAAAGACTAACCCCAAATTCTCATTATTTTAAATAAAAAGGGGGGACGGGGCCTTGCCTTTTTTCACCAAGAAAGTTCAAAAGGTGAAAACCCCAGATCCGGGGAAATTCCCCATAAAAAAAGGGGGTGGAACTGCCCTCCTTTTTAAAGGGAGAAATTTTCCCCCCCAAAAAGGTTGGAAAAAACCCCAACCCTCCCATTCACAGAAGGGGTTTGGGTAAAAAGGGCCACCCCCAGGTTAGGGCCTTTGGCTTAGCGCTTCTTTTTGATTAAAATAAATTTCACCCCCAAAGTTGGTTAGATGTTGATTAAGTCAGATGTGAATTGTGTCCCATGTCAACAAAATTTTCTGGGGTGCCCACTCGGGAGAAGGTGGACAAAAGGGCTTCGCACCTTGTAGTATTTTGGCTTTGGGGGTATGGCTTCAAGGAAACTCAAGTAATAAAACTAATGTTAATTATACTATGTCCCCCAATGACGGGAGAAAAAAGGGCCAACGATGTCAATGTACTCTTTCAAAAGGTACCGAAAAGGGCATTTTGACCTAGGTACTCGTGGTACTCGGGAGGATGACTTGGAAAATTTTAAAACCGATCTACAAAGGAGTGAACTGAGGACATTTTGGCCCAAAAAATGGTTTCCCCCAAATTTTATTTAAGGTTTTACGATGCGAAAAATGCCCGGGCCCCACGGGGGTATGAGCCTTTTAAGAACAGTTTCTGCATTGATTTGGGAAAAACTAAGAGGGAATTATCTATTCATTAATTTTAATTTGAATACTGACTTGTAAAAGATAATTTTATATTCAAATTTTATGAAAAGTTTTTCCTTTGGATAATTGATTTTGTTGCGGCTTTATGGCAATTCTAAAGAAAGGGCAATTAGTTGGAAAAATTGACAAGGAGCCTTCAATATATCAAAAGGCTTAAAGTCAGGGAAAATCAAAGGATGGAAGTAGGAAAAACCCTGGGTTTGGTCTGACTTTGAAGCTTTTGGTTCGGAGGTATTCTTCATTTTTCTCTAACAAGTAACCCGGTGACCCATCCCGCTTTCGAGAGTAGCTCATGGTTTTTAATCCCACAGAAATTAAGCATTGTCTCATCTGAACTTTCGAGGGCTTCTTGACCCTAAGGAAGAGGATCTGAAACATTTTGCCACCTTTGGTGATGAAAAGGGCAATTCAGAAGAAGAATGGCCCCCTTTTACATTACCTTTAGCGGAGCAAAAAAGTGATGGGAAGCTAGTCGGCTTAGACCCAATGTGAACCCTTTAGAACCCAATTTAAAAAAAAGGGATGGTAGGAAAGTGTCCGTACGGCCCAAAGTAGTCTGAAAAAATAGCAGAGGAATGAGTTTCTTTAAGGTTAGGGAAAAGCTTTCAGAAAGACTATACGTGATCCAGTGTCTCGTAAAATGGTAGATACATTAAGTGAACAGAAGGGTGCTTGGTCATTTCGTTTTTTAAAACATCTTCCCCCTTTTTGGACCCTTTTTGAAGGACAAACTGGACGTTTTTGTCCCCTTTAAAACCCCCACAAAAGACAACAGGAATAAAAGAATCATTTTTACTTTCCCCTAGAGGGTTTGATTTCTTAAGGTTGGGTGAACCCCCTTTCCCCTTTGGGTTCGATCCCCTTTTTGGGCTTTTTTAGGAATAGTGAGCCCGCATACAGGGGCAGCAGCCCCAGAACTCCTCGCTTTTTTAAACAGGTTTCGTTCTCAATGAATGTTTGTATTTGGTGAGGAAAGCTGTCAGGAATGGGCCGCAAAACCCTGAACTCTAAGAGATTTATAACTGATCAATTCCTAAACAAAATATCCCAAAAGTCGAACAAAAAGAAAAGTGTTACCCGTAATGCTGAAAATTCTGGGCCCCGGGTGTAAGGTGGCATACCTGAAATCTTTTCCCGTAAGAATAGTGGTTTTTTTTTGATCTTTAAGGATTTTTCCCTTTTTCAGTAGGTTATAAATTCTATATCCTGCGACAAAGTTGATAGATATTTTAAAGTGTACCAAAAAATAAATCCTAACCGGTAGCCCAGGTGTCAGCAGGCCACCAGAGGGGAGTGGGATTTTCAAACCGTAAGTATGAAGTTTTGCTTCCCCCCCTTTGAAGGGGGTAAATTAGGGGTTGGGAAAATGTGCCTGACTGACATTGTTCCATTACTCCTTCCTCAATTGTTGTTGGTAAAATTAACTTTTTTCTCAATTCAAGGCAGATTTTTTGACTCGCGATCCTTTTTCTTATTAACTCATGTTTTCTAGTTTTTCCTAACTTCTCTATCCTTTGCTCTTACTCAAATTCTCTTAATTTAACCTTTCCTCAGTATTTTAGCTTGTTCCTCACATTCCTACCCTTTGCTCTTTCCTAAGTTCTTCCCTTAATTTAAATTGTTCTTCACGTACTCTAGCTCTCTCCTCCGATCAATTATCACGCTCCCTTTTTTTTTTTTTCTCTCTCTCTTTTTAACTGTCCTTGGGTTTCTCTTCAATTCCTTCTCTCCTTTTTTTCTTTCTTCGATTCTCTTTCTTTTCTTCTCTTTATTTCTCTTCCCCCTTTTCTTTTCTCTTTCCCTTCCTGCTTTTCTTCTTCTCAATTCTCTCTCTTTCAAGTCTTTTTCCCGGACTTAGCACTAATGAAAGATTCTAAATTTTTTCCCCCTTATTCCTAACTTACTTCCAGCATTCATCCAAAACTGGTATTTATTCATACTTGCAAAGAATAACTTAAACTTTAAGGGGAAATGAAACGGGTATTAAAAGAAAACGGGACGGGTTCAATTCGCTCTGCTCAAACTGTAAATTAAACCAGTGGGTTTGATCCTAACTTCAATTTAACAATATGTATTAATTAAACGAAGGGTTTATGCCGGCTCTGAGCAAACAGTAAGTAGGAAATGGGGTCACTTGACGATCCATTCTTCTCACCCAACAAATCAAGAGTGGGGGCATGTGTGAAAATTTTATTGGGGTGAATACTTTATGTACCTCAACATTATATAATAAAAGTAATCTCATTGGGAGACTACCTATTGTTTAATTAGTACCCCGTTGTAGCATGTGAGAAAAACTTACCCACCCTGGTCACGGCAGGTGGTTCCCTCTCGATCACAATCCCTTTTCCATATATATCCAAAGACCAGTAGGATGGATAGCACCACAAGTACGGTGCTACTTATTAATTGTGGACTGTATAGATTGTATTAGTGTTAACTGTATGAGGGGGGGGGGTTAGGTCACACACTGGGATATATCCATCGAGAAAAAAACACTTGTAATATCTCTCCACTTACCAGATATTCTCTGGTGGTCACTTGATGTAGCTGGATCACTCATATAACCTATCCAATTACAAAATACTAACTGGCCAGTATCAGTTTGTTATAACTAAAGGGTTTACTTAATCTGTGGGCGATTGTTACTCATTATTTCTCCATACACCATCTATTTCGATGTCCTGCTACACCGACACGGTTCTCATTCCAGCAGGATGGTGTATCGTTGGTTTGGCCCGGTTTAGAAGTCGTGACTCAATATGAACTTACTTACCTCGTCTCGGGAACAACGAGGTCTAACGTGTTCATGGAGCAAGGCCGACTTATTTCACTTCAGATTCTCTTACATAGAGTATATTACATTAATTACATTACAATTCACAAGACGATTTAATGTTCATAATTATTATACTCAATTAGAGATCACTCATTAAGATCGGAGTCCGATAAAGTGATGATTAAACCACAGGGTAATTTTCCCTGGGACACAGTCCATGGGTGACGTGCCAGTCGCACTTGTCCTACCCTTATTCACTCATTTTACACTTTATACGGTGGTCCGGTAAAACACGTCCCTCACTCTCCACCAGGAAACAGTTTACGACACTTTCCTCATTATGAAATGAGGACATATTAATCCTTAGGCTGCCAGTGAATGCCAATTTTCCTTGGTTTCCATGCTTTCCCAGCCCTCCTCACTACATTCAAAACTTGCCGCCTCCCCATGCCCCGTGTCGATCCTCTACCCGCACATCCGCGCATGCGCAAAGGGAATCTTAGTTTATCTTCCTAGTGTCAAATACATTTTTGATAATATCGACAATTTAATCTATTAGGCACTATAGCCTTCGGGAAAATCAAAAAAATTTTCACAGTGCCTTTGACAGTTCCCTTGATATAATAAAGAGCTCAATGAAACAAATTGTTACTGGAATAATTCTCAGGTTTCTGAGTCTAATCCTCCAAAGTGTTTAAGCTCACAACAAAAATAGTGCAGAATTAACTAGAATTCTGCCTTGACCTTGACTTACAAAATTGAAACTAACCCATCACAAATCTTTTAAAGACCTGTACCTGTAGTACTACCATATAGAATGATTACTCATGGCTGGTGGTAAACGTCTGTGGTATGCGGGTTGAAGTTACAATGGTAGATTCGAGATGGAAGTTGAATATTGATTAGTAGACGTTGATCCTGGAAGGTCGCCACATTCGTGAAGGCTTACTCTGTCCGTGTAACAACTTCAGACAGTATTACCAAGGTGGCTCCTCCTCAGGAAAATTAGTGAATAGAAAAAGAAATAATAACAGAAAACATAAACAACTTTATTATATAGAAAATATAAAACCTAAAAATATGAAATATTAATCTACATTAAAGAAATGAAAAATGAAATATATAAATGATAATGATTCAACGCTAATATATATAGGGTGTCTCGGAGTTGGTGACACTGAGTGTTGTTGAAATTGTAGCCAGTTGCTGATGATGGGGGGTCGGTCTCAGGTGTTGGTTACAAACCCACTGGTTCGTTCCTTCGCAGTATAGCTTGAGTATTCAATCCGATTGACAGGAAAGCAGGTTCTTTACCGCTGTAATGATGAGGGTTACGTCTTGCAATTTCATACAGGTGCAAGGTAATTAAATCCAAAAGGGGAAGTCTCAGACGTTAGTCATCTCCATAAGTTCTATTCGTGTTGGCAGGTGACCCTCTCTGTCATCACAAGCTGGAAAGATAGACAGGTTACCCACTGCCTTAAGAAATCACTCTCCTAATGAAAGTACGATTCCTAAATGAATGTGGAGATTATCTACAACAGTCACCTTAGAGTAAGGAATGAAAGGACTAAGTTTATTATGGTCAAAGTGGAGCTTTCAACAATAATCCACTAGAATACAAGGAGGGCATGTACTTACAGTAGTGCTGTATGAGTCTAGGGATTATGTTTGGACCGGGGCCCCACACGTCACCTTTCGGGGTGGGGGGGGGTGGAGGGGAAGGGTTAGCCGGGCTTGACTTACTTACCTTAAACAGTAGCCGGCAATGACTATTGTTACTATATACTCCCTTCGCTACTCCTATCTATTGGAACTTTTTCCTCACCACTAGCCATATGTAGTATTAAATACCTGACAAGGAACATGCTTGTCTTACACCAGATTGAAGCATTCTCATTACTGTTAAACTACTTTCAACAACGCTCAATATTATATTCCCATAATATAATTTAAAAATTTACTATTGATATACAAAGCCTACAAAATACGTACTTTCAACTTGTTCCAGTGTAATATCCCCAGATTGTAATTTGAGTAACTTACTGTCTACTACAAATTAAAACAGATGTACAACTTAAAAAAAACTATGATCAATTTCTCTAGTATTAAGTAGTCTGTAAGCCATTAAATTTAATCTGCCCATAATGCCATGGCATGATAGTGGCTCCCTTTGCACTGCAACTCATTATTGTAATTACATATCTCAATGAAAACTGGCAAAGAAATAAAAAATTGTGTTTATAATGAATGATGTAAATTATTGGATGCACATGGTACTAGATAAATAGATAAGGAATTTTGTTGAATTCTTCTGGAGCCCAGAGAAACAATACAATGGTTCTACATGTGTTCCAAGCTGACCCATTGTTTTTTCCTACATATTGTTAACTATTTTTTATTGCAAAATTCTGATAGAAGTAACCAAATTGTCTTTCATGCCACTTAGTCGAATCGCAGCAAGAACTGAAGCACTTGCTGGGATCATGCCAAAGAAAAATAAAGGTAAATAATTCTCGGATTTATTGAAATTTGAACTCTGGGAAATGGAAAGAAATGATCCAAATATTGACATTACTAGTCCCAGTTGGTCCTGTGACCTATTTTGTCAACGATTGTATCTGAAGTTAAGTTGACAAGTATTTCTGTTAGTGTATTCATGTAACAAGGCCTGGTCACAGACTGGGCCAAGGGGGCGTTGGCCCCTGGAACCCTCTCCGGGTATATCCTGGTTTGCTTAACCCGTGGTGGGTACTAGTGCTTGCAAGGATTTATTAGGTGGACTGAGAGTTCTTGCTAGAAAGCTTTTTGATCATCGCCTTAAAGACAGTTTCACCTGGTATCAGAGACGTGTCAATGCTCAACATGTCAGTAACTGTGTTCAGGTCGAGTGTTTTGACTGTCTGGAACCCAAGGCGAGTGCACATTTTCTCGGATATGCTGTTAGTGGTCTGGACGAAAGCTGCTTGATATCCTTGTTCCATGCCCAGCTGAAGTGATTTCTGAAAATTAAAATGATTTCTATACATATAAAGAAGTTAAGATAATGTTTTTAAATGCTTAATTTACCCACATATTTAGAAACCATATTGAGAAAAGAATATTATTTCGTTACTGGAGTTACTTTGAGGAGTTTAGGGGGTCAAACGTCCGCGGCCCGTCTGTGACCGCTGGGCCTCTGGTGGGATCAGCGCACGGATCAAACAGGCTGTTGGCTGCTGGCTGCACGAAACCAAGTAGGTCACAGCCCGGCTGATCAGGAATCTGTCTTTAGGTGCTTGTCGTGCCAGCTTGAAGACTGCCAGGGGTCTGTTGTAATCCCTTAGTGTGCTGGAGGCAGTTGAACAGTCTCGAGGCCCTGACACTTATTGTATGGTCTCTTAACGTGCTAGGTGACACCCCTGATTTTCATTGGGGGGATGGTTGCATGTCTCTGCCAAGTATTTTGCTTTCGTAGTGAGTGATTTTCGTGTGCAAGTTCGGTAATAGTCCCTCTAGGATTTTCCAGGTGTTTATAATCATGTATCTCTCCCTCCTGCGTTCAGGGAATACAGGTTTAGAAACCTCAAGCTTCCAGTAATTGAGGTGTTTTATCTCCGTTATCGCGCCGTGAAAGTTCTATCTGTACATTTTCTAGGTCGGCAATTTCACCTGCCTTGAAAGGTGCTGTTAGAGTGCTGATTTTTCCAGCCTAGATAGAACAAGTGACTGTAGAGTGTCATCATGGGTTGGCCCCTAGTTTTGAAGGTTCTCATTATCCATCTCGTCATTTTTCTAGCAGATGCGATTGATGTCAAGTTATGTTCCTTGAAGGTGAAGATCCTCCGAACATAATACTCCCAGGTCTTTGACGGTGGTGTTCGCTCTAATTTTGTGGCCAAGAATTTGTTTTGTACTTGATGAAGATTTAATTATCCTCTGTTTACCATTTCTGAGTAATTGAAATTTCTCATCGTTTGAACTTCATATTGTTTTCTTGCAGCCCACTGAAAGATTTAGGTTGATGTCCGCCCTGGAGAGGCCTTGCAGTGTCTGCAATGGAGACACCGTCATGCAGTTC
Organism: Cherax quadricarinatus; assembly: GCF_026875155.1. Lineage (NCBI taxonomy): Eukaryota > Metazoa > Arthropoda > Malacostraca > Decapoda > Parastacidae > Cherax > Cherax quadricarinatus. The sequence continues at coordinate 5,209,784 of NC_069473.1, forward strand.
GGGTTTCATCTGCAAAAGGAAGACACGGTGCTGTGGGGCTGACATCTTGTCTATGTCGGATATGAGGTGAGGAAGGATCAAGATGGGAGGTAGTACCTGTGCCTTGTGAGAAAACAGAGTTTTCACCGTAGCTGCCTCGGACTTTACTCTGTTGACCGCTACTCTATGTGTTCTGTTAGTGAGGAATTTATAGATCCATTCGCCCCACCGACTTTCCTGTTATTCCTTTAGCGCGCATATTGTGCGCATTTACGCATGGTCACACTTGTCGAAGGCTTTGCAAAGTCTGTTATATTACATCTGCATTTCTTTTTGTCTTTCTAGTGCATTATGGACCTTGGTCGTAGTGATCCAGTAGTTGAGGACAGACAGCCGAGAGGACCTGCTTCAAACCCATGTTGCCCTGGAGTTGTGTAACTGATTGGGTTTCTAGATGGGTGGTGATCTTGCTTCTTAGGACCCTTTCAAAGATTTTTATGATATGGGATGTTAGTGCTATTGGTCTGTAGTTCTTTGCTGTTGCTTTACTTTACCAATTTATGAATTAGTTGTGTATTTTTCACGCCACGGTTCTGTGGCTTCAGAAATACCCAACTAATGAAAATATTATAAGTGTTTTATATTAGGGTGTGAGATAAACATATCGAAGCATACCCGAGTCTGGGACACGAAGCTTTTAACTCATAACGAGATTTCCCACATCTAAGTCTTTTATTCCTCCCATATATGAGACCCACCATAGTCAACTAACACTGCTAGGTGAATATTTGTTGCTTATGCATTACATTTTTTTACATTCTTTCCAGAAGAGAAGAAAAATTGCCAAACCATTGAAATTTAACACTGACACAACAGCAATACGGAAATAATTCACTCTTGACTTTTTTGGGTTATCCTAGGTTCTCTAAATATGTTTTATGTATGATCTATGTAATTGTATTTGTGTATATCTGAATAAACTTACACAACAGCAATATGACACATGGGCAATATGACAGATTTGGTTGAAAGGATCACTCTTATTACGAAGTACAGTAAAAAAAATATTTATATAAATAACATTCCATATATTTTCCGTGTAGTGTACTGAAAGTGGACGTGTATATTCCCTGAAAGCGAACACGTTTTATTCCTGTCAGGCAGTGGCCAGGAAAGGAGCAGATGTGGTTTGTAGGGAGTAGGTTACTCACAGCAGAGGAAGCAAGTTAGTTAGTTTAATATCTTTATTATGCACCCCATACCCATCCTGTGGGTGGTAGTCAAAAGATTACAAAGGTACATAATGGGTCCAGGGACTGGACTCCAAAGTTATGATAGCTGAACTAGTTACAAGATGGAGCGATGTATGTGAGTGTTGGGTAGGGTATTTTTTTTAGTGTATACTATTTTATTTGTTTTGGTGCTCTCATTTATTTCTAAAGCCCTAATGTGTGCAAGGGCCTGTGTTTTGGAGAGTATTTAATATTTTAACTGCTAAGTATCCGGCAGGAAGGAGGGGTGTGACTTAAACTTCCCTGTTTATATATATTGTTTAACTCAGTAGAAGTGAGCTAATGTGAACTGCAGCGTGGTGGTTTTTGTAGTAGATTGTAAGTTGCTTGTTATTAATATATATAATATATTAATATATAGCTGGCACTGAGACAAGCACCTAAAAGCTCAGTTACCTGATCAGCAGGGCAGTGGCTCGTCGTTGGTTTGCGTTGCAGCCAGCAGCATCAGGCCTGTGATCAGGCGCTGATCCAACAGGAGGCTGGTCTCAGACCGGGCCACGGGGGCGTTGAACCGAAACTCTCTCAGTAAAACTCAGGGTAAATAGATATTTTTTGCATAGGTGAGTTTTTTTGTCCTTCCTAATAATAATTAATATTGTTTAATATATGAGTACATGCTGGCCCAAAGTTCGCTGTGTTTTAAGAGTAATTTTATAACCCCTAAACAGCAGTGTAAGCAGCCTTTAGGAGCCAGGAACATGTTATTTAAGGTTACGACATCAAAGTCGTAACGCCTTTTGTATACTAGTCCTGGTATTTAATGTCATATACGGAAACCTGCTGTATAACAATCCAAGTGCCAGAAATCACCGGCTCTTCAACACGCAAGTTATACTTTTGTATCAATCAAATCACATATTACTCGGGTAGATAATTTCAAGTAGATCCTTCATGTGTTAGCCCAAATCACCGACTAGTATGTTTTAAATAAGTGACCCCTGATCAGATCAGATTCGGACTGGTCCGAACCCTCGACTGGTCCGAACCTTGATGGTCCGAACACACCTTGACTGGTTTCAAACGGATGATTGTTGGACAATAAAGCAGGACTGTATAACGGATGGGGTTGTAGGCGGCCTTATAAACACAAACAATAAAATATAAATCAGGAACGTACATGGTAAGCTGTCCAATTAGTTAGAAATAGAAATACAAATAGCTAGAGCTTCATTTAAGGAGGTTATTAATAGAGTATTCAAGAGGTTGCTAGTAGAATTACAGTAAATCAACCACTCAAATCATTATGAAGCTCTGTATAGTCTGCAGTCAATCAAACAAACGGGCTTCCACAAGGATACATTGTCATTTTTGTGGAAATTGGTGTCACGCCCCTTGTGCAGATATCCAAGAACTAGCTACAAGCAGTATGCTGTATAGTCCTTGTGGCTTGGCGCTTCTTTTTTTGATTATAATAATAATACAAGCAGTATTAAAACAGATAAGTGTTTTTGGGTATGCCCAAATGAGGAAAATCTGTGGACTAAATCACAAGGGTATTAAAAGAGGATAACATCAAAGCTGCTTTCATAGACAACCTGGAAGCCTTTCTACAACAGATGGGAACATAAAAAAGTCTGGGCTGAAATGGTATGCCTTGATGATACTGGCCATGTACGTCCAGGAGACTGTAAGGCTTGGAGTTGATGTCCTGGTAGTCAGTAAATGTGGGGCTGAAAGTTGCTGTACTGGGGACAGTAATGGTAGAAGCTGGAGGTCGTGTCCTGGGAGACTGTATTGGTGATGAAGCTGGAGGTGCAGTCCTGGGAGACCAGTAATGGTGATAGCTGGTGTTGTGTCCTGGGTGCAGTAATTCAAAGTATATTCTCTTTAAGGATTACAATGCTGAGTTACAGAAATTGGTTATTGTGTGGTTTACATGTAGTAAAATGTGATTACAGTGTACCAATAGAAGCTTAGCATGGCTAGGCATTTCGGGCATACTTAGTTTTATTCTTAATTGTAAAATATAACAAATTATGAGGTAAGTTGGTATTATGGCTAAGTGACTAAATACTAGTTTGTCAGTTTAGCAATGTGAATGCTTTTGTTTTGGCACAGTACATAGTACATATGGATCCCAGGTTACAACCTATACAGATGTGACAGAGTGAACAGGCAAAAGGGGGGGGGGTTGGCCTGTACATTGCACAGTCACTTGTTTGCACAGAACTGCTAAATGCCTCAAATGGTGAAGCTGGAGATTTTGTCCAGGTAGTAGGGAATTATACGCAGGAAGGAATACATATAAATGACCTTATAGGGGACAGGAGCCGTAGTGGGGAAACAAGTGTAGTCAAAGATAAGATAAAACCAATATTGCAAACTAGAAATAACGCAGGAAATAGCAAACAAGAGGATCCACTAGCTTTAGTGAGGATATATTTACAAAATCAAATGGTGGGAGTCCGTTGTTGGTTGCTAGGGGGATAGGGAAATAAGACAGGGAAACATGCACCACAGGAAATACAGTCACAGGAAAACCCAAGGCAACGGGAAACCAAGCCTGTGCAACATACTAAGCATTGGTATCTGCAGACATGGGAAAATCTGAAGAACAGAAGGACGTGCAACTATGGACCACCCTAGAAAATGCCTTGCCCATATGACAACAGAAAATGCAAACTCCCTTCCTGTAAGCTTTTTCACCCTGAAATGTGTACACTTCGGTACAGGAAAGACTAGTGCTATAACTTAAATTGCCAGGTCACCATCTAAAGGGTCTACAAATAGATACGAAACCTCAAGGCCATGGGAAAACCTGGGTAGCCAACACGCCATCAGAGGGAGCAGGTTTTTTTAGTGCCAGGAAGGAAAAAAAATGGCAGGAATGCAGAATCGTACACCAAATCCAGTCATGCCTGGAGTGGAACACGGTCGATGGCTCCACTCCTAACCAACAGATACAGATACTAATGCCGGAAAAAAAATTTTTCCCCCCCAGTACCACAATACCACCGTCCGATGACATTCTTCTTTGCAAATATACAGGGTCTAAAGCCAACAATCAAAAACAAAATACCTTTCATCCGTGGACTGCTTGCATAGGCAAAGGCAAGTTTCTATTCGCGGCTTTCACTGTACCCAATAATGGATCACTTGGAAACGAAATATGTGATCCCAGGTTACCGCCTTACACGATGTGACAGTAGTGAAACAGGCAAAAGGGTGGGGGGGGGTTGGCCTGTACATTGCAGGTCACTTGTTTGCACAGAACTGCTAATGCCTCCAAATGATGTAGTGGAAGTTTTAGCAGTAAAGGTCGAGAACCAAAACTAGTCAATGTGGTAGTCTACAAGCCTCCGGATGCAACATCCCAGCATTCAGGAACAGCTGTTTAAAAATTGACCACTGTTGGAAAATCTTCCAGCTCCTGCCACCCAACATCTTGCTCCTGGGGGTTTTCAACTTAAGGCACCTAAAATGGGGAAATATAGCCAATATTATTGTTGCAGTAATAAACACCAAGGTCGGCAGCTATGATGAAAACTCACCACTCACACGAGCTTTAAATTCTGCCAAAATCAATTTAAAACCAGCAAATAATAGAGGCCTACAGACTGGAGAATACACTAGACCTCATCTTCATAACAATGATGATCTGATATGAAATGTCACCTTATCAAAAACAATATCACTCGAACACTAAAATAATTGAGGGTTTTCAGACATGAATGCGTGGAACCCAGTCGACATAATGAGACTAGGTCACGATGGAGCATCCACCAAATTCAACTTCAATAACAAAAAATTAATTGGGACCAAGAAAACCAAAGTCCTTACGATATAAGCTGGGAAGATATAATAAGCAACACAGGACCCAAATTGTGCCTTAGAACAGATTAGCTTGGTGGCACTCGGATGTATGCACAAGCTTATTCCTCTACGAAAAAGGTGGAGTAAATGTAAATAGAAAGAGACAGGCGCTCCCTTTAACGGCGAAGGAAAAGAATAACAGAGCGGTAAAAGTGGTCAATATATACTGAAATGCGTAGGGAGACATGGTCAGAGAAATTAGCAAGATCGAAATCAAGCTAAAGGAATCTTATTAGGAGTCAGGAATCCGCGGGAAAAGAACTAAAGCCATAAAATGGAAATTGTTAGAAATCCAAAGTATTTCTTCTCCTATGTCAAAATCAAAGTCGAGAACAACGTCTGTATTGGGCCCCTACTTAAACAAGGATGGGTCGTTCACAGATGACAGCAAGAAATGAGTGAGCTAATCAAGTCCAAATTGACTCGGTTTTTAAACAAGGCGTTATACATAGACTGAGAGTCGTGATCAAAATGAATTTTTTTATGAGAGAGCCACAAAACTTTGGTTAACACAAGCCTAACCAATGTTATCCTGTCGCCAAGACTTCGAAGGCGATAAATGACTTCCCATGCACTCTGCCCAGGGCCGACCGTGGAACTCCATGTTCATCAAGAACTGCAGAAGCCCCTATTCACAAGATTCATTTTCCAAATTCCCTATGGAGAGGGAGCAATGGGACACGGGGTCATCCCACAGCTACTAAAAAACAACAGGACATAGCCCACTCAACAAAGGGGGCAGTAAAGCAACAGCAAAGAAATACAGCCCAAATTTGCACTAACATCCCATATCATAAAAATCTTTGAAAGGGTCCTAAGAAGCAAGATCACCACCCATCTAGGAACCCACCCATTACACAACCCAGGGCAACATGGGTTTAGAACAGGTCGCTCCTGTCTGTCTCAACTATTGGATCACTACGACAAGGTCCTAAATGCACTAGAAGATAAAAAGAATGCAGATGTAATATATACAGACTTTGCAAAAGCCTTCGACAAGTGTGACAATGGCGTAAAAAGCCCCACAAAATGCGTGCTAAAGGAAATAACGGGAAAAGTCGGTCGAGGGATCTATAATTTCCTCACTAACAGAACACAGAGAGTAGTCGTCAACAGAGTAAAGTCCGAGGCAGCTACGGTGAAAAGCTCTGTTCCACAAGGCTCCCATCTTGTTCCTCATCCTCATATCCGACATAGACAAGGATGTCAGCCACAGCACCGTGTCTTCCTTTGCAGATGACACCCGAATCTGCATGACAGTGTCTTCCATTGCAGACACTGCAAGGCTCCAGGCGGACATCAACCAAATCTTTCAGTGGGCTGCAGAAAACAATATGAGTTCAGCGATGAGAAATTTCAATTACTCAGATATGGTAAACACGAGGAAATTAAATCTTCATCAGAGTACAAAACAAATTCTGGCCACAAAATAGAGCGAAACACCAACGTCAAAGACCTGGGAGTGATCATGTCGGAGGATCTCACCTTCAAGGACCATAACATTGTATCAATCGCATCTGCTAGAAAAATGACAGGATGGATAATGAGAACCTTAAAAAACTAGGGAGGCCAAGCCTATGATGACACTCTTCAGGTCACTTGTTCTATCTAGGCTAGAATATTGCTGCACACTAACAGCTCCTTTCAAGGCAGGTTTAAATTGCTGACCTAGAAAATGTACAGAGAACCTTCATGGTGTGCATAACGGGGATAAAACACCTCAATTACTGGGAGCGCTTGAGGTTCCTAAAACTGTGTTTTCCCCGGAATGCAGGCGGGGGAGATACATGATTATATACACCTGGAAAATCCTAGAGGGACTAGTACCGAACTTGCATACGAAAATCACTCACTACGAAAGCAAAAGACTTGGCAGACGATGAACATCCCCCCAATGAAAAACAGGGGTGTCACTAGCACGTTAAGACCATACAATAAGTGTCAGGGGCCCAAGACTGTTCAACTGCCTCCCAGCATACATAAGGGGGATTACCAACAGACCCCTGGCAGTCTTCAAGCTTGCACTGGACAAGCACCTAAAGTCGGTTCCTGACCAGCTGGGCTGTGGCTCGTACGTTGGTTTGCGTGCAGCCAGCAGCAACAGCCTGGTTGATCAGGCTCTGATCCACCAGGAGGCCTGGTCACAGACCGGGCCGCGGGGGCGTTGACCCCCAGAACTCTCTCCAGGTAAACTCCAGGTTCTTGGGATGGTTCTGTGTGTGCTTGCACTTGTTGCTCTGCCCTGCTCTGGTTGTCCTCTACTGATTCTGTCCTTGTTTCTCTTCCTAGCTCTTTCCGCTTTTGTGTCCTCTCCCTTAGCTGCCGTCATTCTGTTTTTGTTCTGTCTCTTTCTAAGAACACCCTCTTGTATGTTGATGATTTCAACTGTGATTTCTCTTGTAGGATCCTGTTTTGCACTGTTTCTGTCCTGAAAATCAGCTTGACCAGCCGTTCTCTCTGACATGTCCTCTTCACCTATTTCTTTGATGTTTTCAATCTGCTCTCTTTCATTGTGTATTTCTCTCTTGAAGCTCATGAATAAACACTGACTTTGCCCTCTCCTTCTCCCGTTGCCTTACCCTCTGTGTCTGTTTCCTGTGTGTACATGGCCAATTGCTCTCTTATTCTTTCCTGTAGCTCTTGGTGGCCTGGCCATGCCTCTGCATACGACTTATTTCCCTCTCTACTATCACCCCCACCCCCCACCACCATCCCTGCTCCCAGCTCCTCTCCCCCTTCATTCCTGCTTGGTGGGGTGTTAGGGCCTTAGCATACGTTATGTCTCCTTCCTTCCCGTTGGGCCCCTTGTTCAGTAGGGGTATACCAGCTTCAGATGCTGTGTCAATACCTTGTAACTAGCTTCAGCCTATTTAATCCATGTACCAGGGCCCTTATCCTAGCTACTGCAGCTTAAACTTGTGACTCCCATTTCTTCTCCTCCAACTTCTTTTCCAATTTCACAAAAAATTTGGGGTTCACCCTTTTCCCCTTTTTTTGCAGAAAACTCTCCAGTTGCTCCCCCACTCTTGTTCCACCCTTTGACATTGCTTTTCCTCCACTCTTCCTTACCAGAACCATTCTCCTCTGCCCCCTGAGCCTTCGATTCCCCCTCTACCACCATTTTTTTTTTTTTGGGGGGGGGGAGTGGGGGAATTGTGGGGAGGGAGAGAAGTGGGAGAGGGGACAGGGAGGTGATAAAGGGGGCGAAGAGTGGGGGGGGGCTAGAGGAGAAGGGGGGGAAAGGGAGGAAGGAAAAGGGGGAGGATTGGGAGGAAGAAAAGGGAAGAGAAAAGAGCAAGAAGAGAAAAAAGGAGGGGGGAAAGAGAAGAGAGATGGAGGGGAAGTGTAGGAAGGGTGTACGTTAGGGGAGTTTAAGGGGGAGAGGGGGGAGGGGGCCAGGGAGTGAGGGGTGGGAAAGAAAGGGAGGGGGGCCGGGAGAGTGAGGGAGGTGAGAAAGGAAGGGAGAGTTGTTTAATATGTTTATTATGCGCCCCAACCCATCCTGTGGGCGGAATCAAAAATACAGAGGTCAAATTGGTCCAGGAACGGACTCCAAAGGTTTTGGATAGCTGAGCAAGTTACAGGGGTAAGAACCGCAATTTACAAAGGTAATGAAACTCCAGGTAGGTCTAGTCACAAACATGACAGTTACAAAGGTTTTACAGATTACAGAGGGAAGGGAATGGGTCCCGGGAAATGGGCCCCCAAAGTTTTGATAGCTAATAGGTACAAAGGTAAGAAATCCTGTAAGAATGGGTTTCTTACGTTTATACATGGCTACAACATGAAAAAAATTATAGAGTAAAAGTAATTCACACTTCCACACCCGCACAACTTATGAGTTTTTGGGGCAAATATGATTGTTACTCACACAACCACACAACCACACACACACACACACACCAAAACACACAAAAACAAAACACACACCACACAATACACACACGACATCTTGGGGGACCAAACACCCGGGCCCTCACCCGGGGGCCAATCAAAACCCAAAAAACTGCTGCAGCTACGGGCCCTGGCAAACCTGAGAATAGTGCGGGGCTGGCCCAGGCTCCCCCAGTCATGCGCTAATACCCACAGTGCTGGTGCGGCCCAGGCTCCCCGGATAGCACTAAATACCAAGTGCTGGTGTGGCCCCGCTCCCCCCGGCATAGCACTACTACCGACAGTGCGGGGCTGGCCCAGGTCCCCAGGCATGCACTACTACCCACAGTGCTGGTGCTCCCCCGGGTCCCCCATCATACACTAATCCCCCAAAGGCTGGTGCTGGGCCCAGGCCCAGCTGCTGCCCCAGACCCACCCCACCCCATGCGCCCCAGCCCCAGCCCCCGGCCTTACTCACCCCAGCTCTCCTAGGGAACTCCCAAAACCACCACAAAAACAGTAAATATACAACCATCTAAAACCGAATTTACAACCATCATTGCACAAGACCGTGGCCCACAGTACAGATGTTGGAGAGGGTCCCCTTTTCTTCCTTACTGGGAAAGTAGAGGGAATCCAGGATGGGGTTTTGGCCCTGGCTGGATATGATGTTACAGTGCAGCCCCAAAACCCCTGCAAAAATTGCAACACACCCCCAAAATTCTCAAAAAGTGAATTTGTGCAAATTTTATGCTTGGGCATCTTAAGCATGGAAATAAAGGGGAAAAAAAGGGGACATGAACTTTGACCACCAAAAAAAATGTACAAATTCCTGTCAAAAGGAGTGTCGTTTTTCTTCCTTCTTTTTAGCCAAAAATTGAATCCTCGGGCTCCAGAAGCCGTGTTTCACATCGAGTGCCCTGCATACCCTCAAAAAAAGGGGCCAGGAGGCACAGACCCCACAAGAAAACAATCAGCTACGACAACCCCAAATCCAGGTGATTTTTTTTATGGCAGGAAACGAAAAAAAAAATGGAAGGAAAAAAAATAGTCCCCCCTTTGGGCCTTTTTGGACTGGAGGCACAGCCAGTGGGCCCCCCATGGCCCTCCGAATTACAATACTGATGCCAAAAAAAAATCCCCCCCAAAAAAACGAATACAACCTGTTCATATTTGCTAATATACAGGGCCCCTTAACCATCCACCCAACAAAAAACCTTTTATCTGGACTTTAGGGTCTAATGCAATGTTTGCAGCCTTCACAGAGACTCACACAAAGATCACTTGCAGGAAAATGGGTAATGGTTACAACCCTTTTTTGATGCGACAGAGAAAAACAGGCAACAAGGGGGGGGTTTTTCCTGTATGTCAGGTCCCTTATCCACGGATTGCTGAACCCACAAAAGAGGTGTTGAAGTTTTACAATAAAAGATCGAAACCAAAACCTAGTTATTGTGGTTGTAACAAGCCCCAATGCAAACCTCTAAAAATTCAAGGAATAGCTACTGAAAATCGATTTACTGTTTGGGAAAAACCTTCCAGCTCCACCCCCAAACATCTTACTGCTTGGTGATTTCAACCTAAGGCATACAAATGGAAGAATGTAGCAAATAATGTTAAAGCTGAAACAATCCCCGGAGGTAGCGCAGATTAAAGGTCACACACACATGAGCTACTAAGTCTCTGCGAAAAACACACCTTAAGCCAGCAGATAGTGGAGCCAACAAGACTAGAAAACACACTTGACCTTATCTTCACAAATAATGAGGACCTGATAAGAGACATAAGAATATCAAAAACAACTAATTCCGATCACAATCTAATCGAAGTCCAGACGTACATGCATAGGGGTCCTGAACAGCAGAATGCATGTACCTGTGAAGGTGTCTTCACAAAATACAATTTCAACAACAAGAACATCAACTGGGACCAGGTAAACCATGTCCTAAACGAAACATGTTGGGAAGATGTCTTAAATGACATGGATCCAAACCAGTGCCTTGAAAGGATCAACTTCCTGGTAGCCGAAGCATGTTCTAGGCATATTCCCCTAAGAAAGAAGAGCAGGAGTAAACTGGAGAGAAAAAGATGCTCCCTCTACAGAAGACGACGAAGAGTCACTGAGCTCCTCAGGAGTGCTAGAATATCTGATACCCGAAGGAGGCACTGACAGGGAAGTGGAAACTATCGAACTTAAGCTAAATGACTCTTACAGGAACCAGGAGAGGCAGGAGGAGCTTAAAGCTATTAGTGAAATTGAAAGAAATTCAAAATATTTCTTTTCATATGCCAAAAACAAGGCAAATACCACATCTAGTATCGGGCCCTTACTCAGACAGGATGGGACTTACACAGATGACAACAAGGAAATGAGTAAAATATTGAAATCCCAGTACGACTCTGTGTTTAGTGAACCACTAATCGGTCTGAGGATCGACGACCCCAAATGATTTCTTCATGAATGAGCCTCAAAACTCCATGAATGTATGCCAGATTTCCGACATTACCCTAACTCCGATAGATTTCGAAAAAGCCATTGACAACATGCCTATGCACTCGGCCCCGGGCCCAGACTCGTGGAACTCTGTTTTCATTAAGAACTGCAAGAAACCCCTCTCGCGTGCCCTAAGTACACTATGGAGGAGGAGCTTGGACATGGGTGAAATTCCACAGTCACTTAAAACAATGGATATAGCCCCACTCCATAAAGTGGCAGCAAAGCATTAGCTAAGAACTATAGACCAATAGCTCTGACGTCCCCACATCATAAAAATCTTGAAAGAGTGCTAAGAAGCAGGATTGCAAATCACCTGGATTCCCAAAATCTGCACAATCCAGTGGCAACATGGGTTCAGGGCAGGTCGCTCCTGCCTCTCACAACTACTGGATCACTATACATGGCCTTGGATGCACTGGAAGAAAATCAGAATGCAGATGTAATATACACAGACTTTGCAAAAGCATTTGACAAATGCGATCATGGCGTAATAGCCCATAAAATACGTGCTAAAGGAATAACTGGGAAAGTGGGGAGATGGATCTTCAACTTCCTAACAAATCGAACACAAGAGTAGTGGTCAACAGAGTTAAATCGGAGGCTGCCATAGTGAAGAGCTCTGTTCCACAAGGCACAGTACTCGCCCCATCTTATTCCTTATCCTCATATCAGACATAAACAGAGATATACCCACAGCACCGTATCATCCTTTGCGAATGATACTAGGATCTGCATGAGGCTGTCATCTGCTGAGGACGCGGTTAACCTCCAAGAAGATATCAAACAAGTTTTCCAGTGGGCAACGGTAAACAATATGATGTTCAATGAGGACAAATTCCAACTACTCCGTTATGGAAAACTGGAGGAGATAATAACTAGAACAGAGTATACTACTGACTCCGGCCATACAATAGAGCGGAAAAATAATGTAAGGGACCTGGGAGTAGTAATGTCTGAGGATCTCACTTTCAAGGATCACAACAGTGCCATGATCGCACGTGCAAAAGAAAATGATAGGATGGATAATGAGAACTTTCAAAAACGAGAGATGCCAAGCCCATGATGATCCTTTTCAAATCACTTGTTCTCTCTAGGCTGGAATACTGCTGTACATTAACATCTCCATTCAAAGCAGGTGAAATCGCGATCTAGAGAGTGTACAGAGATCCTTTACTGCACGTATAAGTTCTGTCAAGCACCTTAACTATGGGAACGCTTGGAAGCACTTGACTTGTACTCGTTGGAACGCAGGAGGGAGAGATATATCATAATCTACACTTGGAAAATCTTGGAAGAATGGTCCCAAATCTGCACACGAAATCACTCCCTCAAAGAAAAAGATGGGCAGACGATGCAAAATCCCCCCCAAAAAAAAGTAGGGGCCCTTTGGGGTACACAAAAAGGGGAAAACACCAAAATTCCGGGGCCCAAAACTTTTTAAACCCCCCTAAAGCATTGGGGGAAAATTTCCAATAAACCCCGGCTGCCTTCAAGAGGAGCGGGACAGATCCCTAAAGTCAGCCAGATCCCGGGCTGTGGTGTACGTTGGATTTGCGTCGGCCCAGTAACAGCCTAGTTGATCAGGCCCGATCCATCGGGAGGCCTGGTCATGGGCCCGGGCCCCGGGGCTTTTATCCCCGGGAAAAAACCTCCCCGGTAACCCGGTAGCGTTCTGATACCCTTTAAAAAGGAAACGTTCAAGACCCCTGACACTGGTTGTTAGGCCCCTTTGGGGGTAGAGCACCGTTCGGAACCCCCACCTGGTCAAGCACGTCAAGAAGTTAGAGAAAGTACAAAAAGGGTTTTCAACAAGGTATCCCGAGTTCAAGGGAAAATCGTACGGAAAGGGTTAAAGGGGAAAACGGGAAAGACGACCCCTGGGGGACAGAAGGGGCAGGGGAGACATGATAACGACTTAAAGAACTACGGGAATAGACAAGGTGGACAAAAATAGGATTTCCAAGAGGGGACCAGGGACAAGGGGGGACAACTGGGCTGAAGACTCAGACGATCACAGGGCCCTTTGGGAAATATTTCTTCGTCATGATTGTCAGCAAGTGGAATAGCCTAGCAAGGAAGTAGTGGGGCGGAACCATACTAGTTTTTTAAAAAGAGGTATGTCAAAGCTCAGGGAAACAGGAGAGAGAGGACCCAGTAGCGTCAGTAAAGGGGGGGGCCCCGGAGCTGAGTCTCGACCCCCGCAACCACATTTTGGTGGTACAATTAGGGGAGTACAACCACCCACACACACACCACACACACACACACAACACCACACACACACACACACAACAGGAGCTTGGTCAACCGCTGCAATCTCAACTAGGGGGTGGCGCGCGCGCCACACACACACACACACACACACACACACACACACAACACACACACACACGGGTAAAGCATTATTTCAGCTAGCAAAGTCGGTATTTCTCCAGAAGGTCTCAAATACCCCTGTGGGTAAAATACTTTGCCATTTCTTGAACATTTCTGAGTGAGTTGTTTGTAAATTCATTAATTTTATCGCACTCCAGTACATAATGACGCAAGGTGTGACAATAGTCCATCTGGCAAAGTTTACATTTCGTTTGGTCTACATCTGGTGGTGGTGATTAACTTGCCAAAGATACTTGTAACCCAGCCGGAGCCGGGCGGTAGTGACATCCAAGAGTCTGCTTATTTTGTTGGATGCTCCATAGACATGGAGCTCTTCCTGCATGATAGAATGATGATAGATGGACTGACTGGTGTCAGTCTCCCTGAGTCTTAAGTCAATAAAATTCAGATGAAGTCCTTTTCGTAGTATTGCTCTCAAACTACTACATGACAAGCCAAGATTGTAATCTACCCCCTCTTTGAAAGCATATAGCTTAGCCAATTTATCATTTTTATTTATGCATTTTGAAGACCAATGTGAGATGGGAAACCACAGCATGTGCACTCTGACTCCCTGTCCACAATCTTTCCATACTTATGTCTGGCTTCTGACACAAGCATGCCACATTTTTACTTAATGAGTGAGAAACATTATGGATGACAGAGAATCAGTTTCAATTAAAGTGTCAATCTTAGATACATAGATGCATTTCAGTGCAAGGAGTATGGCAAACAGTTCTGTCTGAAGGGTAGAGGCCCAATTATTAATGCGTGCTCCAATTTCTTTAAGAGAGCCATCACTCTGTACGACAACAGCAGCACTACCAGCTGCACCAGTGGATTGGTGAACAGAACCATCAACATAAATAATTTGCGAGAGTGTGTGCTGTGTGACTAAGTTATCAATACAGCTCAAGGCATCATGTTTGGCTTCAAGGCGAAGTTTTGGTTGTGATTTAAGAAGTAGTTTGGGGGAAATGGAGGAATGGTAGTTTGGAATGGGTAATATCCCATGGAGGGGAGAAGTGCCCCCCTGTTGCCTTACTTGACATAGATCATGTATCTGATTCATGCGGAGGTCGATTCCAGTTTTTTCGATCCATCTGGAGTGTTCACCAGTGCTGAGGAAAGTTTGGAGGGCTTGCCTGAGCATATTAACCCCAATTAGGATATTTCTTTCAGTAACACGATCTCTGATGCTTGGAATATCAAGTTCTTTCTTTTTGCATATTTAAAATTTTGGCAGTACGAGGGCATCCTATAATGATCCTCATTGCTTCGTTTTGCAGTTTTTCCAGCCCTCCAAGCTTCCAGTCAGACACAAGAGCAAGTAGTGGCGCAGCATAATCAACCAATGATCTAATATAAGCAAGATGCATCATTTACAAAACAAATTCTGGCCACAAATAGAGCGAAACACCAACGCCAAAGACCTGGGAGTGATCATGTCGGAGGATCTCACCTTCAAGGACCATAACACTGTATCAGTCGCATCTGCTAGAAAAATGACAGGATGGATAATGAGAACCTTCAAAACTAGGGACGCAAAGCCCATGATGACACTCTTCAGGTCACTTGTTCTATCTAGGCTGGAATATTGCTGCACACTAACAGCACCTTTCAAGGCAGGTGAAATTGCGACCTAAAAAAATGTACAGAGAACCTTCACAGCGCGCATAACAGAGATAAAACACCTCAATTACTGGGAGCGCTTGAGGTTCCTGAACCTGTATTTCGTGGAACCACAGGCGGGAGAGATGCATGATTATATACACCTGGAAAATCCTAAGAGGCTAGTACCGAACCTGCACAAAAAAATCACTACGAAAGCAAAAAACTTGGCAAACGATGCAACATCCCCCCAATGAAAAGCAGGGGTGTCACTAGCAAAGTTAAGAGACCATACAATAAGTGTCAGGGGCCCGAGACTGTTCAACTGCCTCCCAGCATACATAAGGGGGATTACCAACAGACTCCTGGCAGTCTTCAAGCTGGCACTGGACAAGCACCTAAAGTCGGTACCTGACCAGCCGGGCTGTGGCTCGTACGTTGGTTTGCGTGCAGCCAGCAGTAACAGCCTGGTTGATCAGGCTCTGATCCACCAGGAGGCCTGGTCACAGACCGGGCCGCGAGGGCGTTGACCCCCGGAACTCTCTCCAGGTAAGCTCCAGGTATGTTAGGGATTTTATAAATAACAGAAAAAGGCACAATACCGTGATTGGAACGATACACAAATAACCCACACATTGAAGAGAGGAGCTTACGACAACGTTTCGGCCCGACTTGGACCAAGTAGACCGAAATGTCGTCGTAAGCTCCTCTCTTCTATTTGCAGGTTATTTGTATAGAGATTTTATAGAAAAACTGAAATAGAAGAGAGTTTTAGTGAAGGGTTTATTGGAGTGTATGGGAAGGAGAGTGTGATGGTCGCTGACGTCCCAAGTTATGGAGGCAGGTAGTCTGACCACAAGGTCAGACATGAGGCGAGAGGAGGGAGGGAAGATCCTGGTACTGCGACGTTCATTGTGACTGGTGATGGGAGCCTAGCAGGGTTAATGGAGAGGAGAGTGGGGGAGTGTGTAGAGGGGATGTGTGGAGGGAGCGTGGGTATAGAGGGCAGGTGTAGAGGGTGCGTGAGAGAGAGAGAGAGAGAGAGAGAGAAGAACGAGGGTAAGACAGAGAGTGAGAATCAGTGTATGGAATCTGTGTATGGAATCTGTGCATGGGGTTCAACAACAATAAATCATCTCAGACCACTAATTACCCAACAAAAGGCTGCAGTTAGAATGATAAATTCCCACTCCAGACAGCACACTCCACCAACATTCAAGTCTAAACTCACTGTACAAAACATCCATACTTATTATTGTACCTACTACATACATAGAACATTAAACTCAGATATAAAACCTCCCCTAAAACTTCTTACCAACCTCAACAGAACACATGACCATAACACAAGACACAGATCACTCTTCGATGTTCCCCGTGTCCATCTCACACTATGTAAAAACTCAATGCACATAAACGGCCCAAAAATTTGGAATTCATTACCAATGAATACCAACTTTTTTAGTTTAATATGTTTGTTATGCACCCCATACCCATCCCCTGGGCGGTAGTCAAAAGATTACAGAGGTACATAATTGGTCCAGGATGGACCCAAATTTTGATACTGAGCAAGTTACAGAGGGAATGAACTCAAATTTACAAAAGGGAATGAACTCACAATTTCAAAGGTAATAACTCACAAATTTTCAAAGGCAATGAACCCAATTTACAAAGGGGAATGAACTCCAGGTAGGGTCCTA
>NC_069473.1:5227424-5270822 GCF_026875155.1 Cherax quadricarinatus
CCCTCCCAATTAAAAACCCAGGACCCAAAAAGGGCCCTGTTATCAGGGTGAAAAGGGAGCAAAATAAACCACAAAAACTTTTGATTTATATTATCCTTCACCAATTTAGAACAGAAGCATGTACACAAATATACACTATGTACAGCAATAGGTATTAGTGCCCCTCCACGGTAAGCAAGGAAGAAAAGAAGCCACTAGAAAACAACCGTGCTTCAACCACTCTAGAATGGGAATGAAAAGGGGCAACAGGGTAGTGGCATCCACATAACCTCTGCGATTGCCAAAACCATCTTTCTCATTGGCGGGAACCTGGTACTGGTTGAACGACGGGCCCCATCGTCAACCCTCAGTCACCTGGGTGTGTACATGCGCCGAATAAAGGTTACGTACTCTTTGCATGCCACACCTTCTAGGATGCCATGCAGAACATCCTGACTAGGATGCCATCCACAACAGTCCTGTCTGATGCCATCCCAACAGTCCGTCTTGGATGCCATCCACAACAGCCCCTGTTTTGGATGCCATCCAAAAACATTCCTGTCTAGGATGCCATCCAAACAGTCCTGTCTGGATGCCATCCACAACAGTTCTTCTTGGATGCCATCCAGAACAGGTCGATTTACGGTCTCTCTCTCTCTCTCTCTCTCTCTCTCTGAGACAGAACAACGTTCACATCGCCTTAACCATTTTAAACCAGCGATCCTTCGAAGAACACGCACCCAGCAGAGCTAGGTGTGGCATTGAAACACCAAACACAGCCAGCGGGGAGTAGATCCTGCTGGTTAAGTGGTTTAGTGATATGCACGTTTTTCTATCTCAGAGCGGGAGAATGTGGCGCAGGATCTAATCCCGGCTGACTGCAGGTTGGTAAATGCAATATCACTTACCTTACCTTCCCCCTCCTCCCTCCCTGGTAGAGGACTTTGATTTTGCGTTTTTTTTAAAAAAGTGTATTCGTGTAGGGCGAATTTCACATTTCCCTTTTTTTTCTTTTTACCATGCTCAGATAACGAGTTTGTTTAGGAAAAAAATTATATTGAGACCTGAAGAACGAGAAATTGACTAACGAAGCTTGATTCGTATTTTTAAGATGTACATTGACGTATTCCCCACCATACATGACTATTCCCCACCATACATGAGTAATTTTCCCCCCCATACATGACGTATTTCCCCACCATACAGACGTATTCCCACCATCATGACGTATTTCCACACCCTACATGACGTATTTCCACACCATACATGACGTATTTCCCACCAAAACATGACTTATCTCCACACCATACATGACGTATTTCCACACCATACATGACGTATTTCCACACCATACATGACGTATTTCCACACCATACAGACGTATTTCCACACCATACATGAAAATATCTCCACACCATACATGACTTATTCCGCACCATACATGACGTATTTCCACACCATACATGACGTATCTCCACACCATACATGACGTATTTCCACACCATACATGACGTATTTCCGCACCATACATGTATTTTCTCTACACCATACATAAAATATCCCCACCATACATGACGTATTTCCACACCATACAAAGACCTATCTTCCACAACCCATGACGTATTTCCGCACCATACATGACGTATTTCCACACCATACATGACGTATTTCCACACCATACATGACGTATTTCCACACCATACATGACGTATTTCCACACCATACATGACGTATTTCCACACCATACATGACGTATTTCCACACCATACATGACGTATTTCCACACCATACATGACTATCTCCGCACCATAAAATGACGTAAATTTCCCCACCATACATGACGTATCTCCCAAACCCTACATGACGTATTTCCCACCATACATACGTATTCCACCATACATGCGTTTTCACACCATACATAAAGTATTCCGCACCATACATTTACTATTCCCACCATGCATACGTATTTCCACACCATACATGACGTATTTCCACACCAAAACATGACGTATTCCACACCATACATGGAAACTAATTTTCCCAACCAAACATGACGTAATTTCCCACCATACAAAGACGTAATCCCCCGACCATCATACGTATTTCCACACCATACATACGTATTTCCACACCATAAAGACGTATTCCACACCATACATGACGTATCTCCGCACCATACATGCGTTTTCCACACCAACATAAAGTATCTCCCACCATACATGACGTAATTTCCACACCATACATGACGTATTTCCACACCCAAAATGCGTATTTCCGCACCAAAACAGACGTATCCCCACCATACATGACGTATTCCCACACCATACATGAGTATCTCCACACCTTTCATGACGTATTTCCCACCATCATAACCGTATTTCCCACCATACATGACTTTTTCTCCACACCATACATGACGTATCTCCACACCAAACATGACGTATCTCCGCACCATTAAACGTAAATTTTTACACCATACATTTACGTTTTCCCCACCATTTCATACTATTCCACACCATACATGACGTATTTTCCCCCACCATATATGCCCGTATTTCCGCCACCATACATGACTATCCCCGCACCATACAGGAACGTATTTCCCGCCCATACATGACTTTTTTCCAAAACCATACAGACTTTTTCCCCACCCCCATAAAAAGACGTTTTCCACACCTTTCGGAGGGTTTTTCCAAACCAAAACATGACGTATTTCCAAAACCAAAAACATGAAAAGGGGGGATAGGGGGAATGGGGGCAGAGGGTTGCAGGTGTATGGTGTAGGGGGTAGGTTACTAAAAAGCAGTGAAAGTTTTTACGGGGATAGTGGGGCTCTTTTTAGAGAAAGTAGGAAAGAGGGAAATTATATCCCATAAAAGTAGGCCTTAAAAAAGGGATGTGTGATGTCCCGGGGTTCTTTAATATATTTAAGGGGGGTTGTAAGAGAAGTAAATGCAGGGTCTTTGGGCAAGAGGCGGGGAGTTAAAAGATAAAGAATCACACAAAAATTTGGGATTTTGTCACGGGTTGTTTCTTTGCTGATGAAAATTTTCTCTTGGAGATTCTAAAGGGAAAAGTTGCAGAAAAGGGTGGATGAATTTTGGTGGGGTGGCAAAAGAAAAAAAATTAAAAAGTGAATAACGGGAAAGAGTAAGGTTATGGGGAATTCAAAAAGATTAGGTGATGAAAGTTTGGATATCAAAATTGGAGGGAGAGGGGTATGGAGGGGGTAAAGTTTTTCAGATTTTTGGGGAGGGGACGTGTCAGGGGATGGGTCTATGAAAAGAGGTAATCATAAATTTGATGGGGGGAAAAGGGGTAAAGGGTGGGCATTTTGATCTGGGGAACAAAAAATTTGTCCTTGGGGGGCAAAGGGGGGAATTTTATGAAAGTATATTTTTACCAAGGGGCTCTTATATGGGTGTGAAGCATGGGGGGATAAATTTGCAGCGGGGAGAAGGCTGGAGGCAGTGGAGATACCCAATTCGAGAGCAATGTGGGGGTTTGAATATAAGCAAGAACCCAAAAATTTTTTGGAAAAGTTAGGAGGAGGTGGGGGGTTTTACCAAAACGTTGCCCCAGGGGGCCCTGGGGAAGGGGTTTTTTAGGGGTTCGGACATGTGGGAAAAGGGAGCGAAAGGAAAAACCTTCAAGAGGGGTTCAGTCGGGTAGGGAAAGGGAAGGCGGGGTGGGGGTGGGCCTAGGAAAGGTTGGAGGGGGGAGGTAAAGGGGGTTTTTTTGTGCGGGGGGCTTGGACTTCCAGCAGGCAGGGGCGTGAGCGTTTTTTGATAGGATAAAATGGAGACAAAGGGTTTTTTAAAATATTTGGGCCCGTGCTGTTGGGGGTGTGAGCAAAGTAACAATTATAAAAGGGGTTCGGGAAAAACCGGGCGGGGGCCGACTTGAGCCGGAAGGGAAGTACAGTGCCTGCACTCTAAAGGGGGGGTGTTAATGTTCATTTTTAAAAACGGGTAGGGGAAAGGGAAACCCTTCGGGGCAAGACAGTGATGGAGTGAATGATGGTGAAATTTTTTTTTTGGGGCCCAAACCCCTGCCTTGGGGGGAAAAACGGCCAGTTTTTAAAAAAATTTTAAATAAAAAAAAAAAATGACGTTTTTCCGCCCCAACATGCCCGTATCCCCCGCACCATCCCTGCCCGAAATCTCTGCACCAACATGACGTTTTCCACACCACACCATGACGTTTTTCCCCGCACCCACACATGAGTTTTTTCCGCACCACAAAATGACTTTTTCCAAAACCATACATACGTTTTTTCACACCACAAAATGACGTTTTTCCCACACCAAAACCTGACGTACCCTTCTGCCCCATACATGACGTTTTTCCCAAAACCAAAACCATGACGTTTTTCCCCCGCCCATAAAAGACGTATTTCCGCACCCCACACATGACGTTTTTTTCCACCCATATAGGGACGTATCTCGGGCACCTTTCATGCCTATTTCCACACCACACATGACGTTTTTTCCGCACCATAAATGCCCGTTTTTCCGCACCACACATACGTTTTTCCCCAAAACCCATACATGAGGGTATATCCACACCAACATGACGTATTTTCCCGCACCACACATGACGTTTTTTTCCACACCAAAAACATGACGTATATCCACCCCAATACATGACGTTTTTCCCGCACCACACATGACGTTTTTCCCACACCATACACGACTATTTCCACACCAAACATGACGTATTTTCCACACCAAAACATGACTTTTTTTTCCAAAACACCACACATGACGATTTCCACACCATACACGACGAAATTTCCAAAACCACACATACGTATTTCCACACCATACATGACGTTTTTTCCACACCAAAACATGACGTTTTTCCACACCAAAACCCCGACGTATTTCCCCCACCAAAACATGACTTATTTCCACACCAAAACTTTAAAGCGGGAACATTACCACACTTTTTTTTAAGCTTTTTCCTCAGTAGACATAATTCACTAAATTTCCTACTTTGTGACGTTTAATTTAAGACTAAATTATTTTTCTCACATTTTTAATAAAGGTCGTCTTTTTAATCAAGGTCATCGTAAGACATCTGAAGATTCAAAATTTTAGACAAATTTGACCAGGGGCAATTTTTTGCACATTAAAAAACCCAAATACAGATCAGCCATCCCCCCGGGCCGGGATTGAACCCCCCGGTCTAGAGCTCAAAACTCCGCCCGCGCGTTGAGACTCTTTTACCGGGGGTTCAACCCCGGGCCGGGGGTATGGTTTTTTTGGCTTTCTTTCATTACATTTCTTAAGTCAAAAGATCGGGCTGACACATCATTTCCCACAACCTAATTTTTTGGGATGATAGAATTTTTTAAATTTTTTTTCCCTACTCCACAATCAGGCTGTATGCCCCTCGTCCCTTCCACTCCGGGATTTGGTTTTAAAAACCCACGGAAAAAGAACAAAAGAAAACATTTTAGACAACTTTATTCCGAAACGTTTCGCCACACAGTAGGCTTTTTTCACCCGAATACAAAAAAGTGGCCCAGGAACAGTAGAATGTGAAGCCCGTTGTAATCAGTCCTTCACCCTTAAACCCCGTAGAATTTGAGGTTTTTCGCCCCCTCACCTGGAGCATTTTTCATTTTCCAAGTCGGGAAACTATCTGAAGATCAACGACAGGCAGAGATTTTAAATACGTGGGCCCTCCCCCTTTCCCGGGACTATTTAAGTCTCTGCACTGTGGGTTTGATTTTTCAGATATTTTCCTAAACTATGGAACTGAACTGCTCCGGGGCGGGGGACTGACAACCTAAATTTCTACGATTTTTCAAGGGTGATGGACTGTTTACATCGTTTTCACATCTCAACTGTTCCTGCCTACTTTCGTATTTGACTGAAGAAGCCTCCGTGAGGCGAAACGTTTCGAATAAAGTTGTCAAACTTTTTGCAAAATTGTCTTACCAAAAAACCCTTTCGGTATTTTTAACCATTTTGAGTTCACGGTAAAAAATTTTTGGTGAGGTGTTTTAACGGGTTTAGGGGAAGACTTAAACAAGGCAAAAAGGGTTGATCCCTATTTATATTACCTGGATTTTCCTGGAGAATTTCCCGGGGGGCCCAAAGCCCCCGCCCCCCCGGGTTTCTGGGGCCCAGGCCTCCTGGTGGATCAGAGCCTGATAAAACCAGCGGGTTAAAGCGGCTGCACGAAAACCAACGTACGAGCCAAAACAGCCCGCGGGTCAGAACCGATTTTAAAGGTGCTTGTTTAAGTGCCACCTTGAAAAACTGCCCAGGGTCCAGTCCCACCCTTAAAGACTGCCGGGTCCATCCCCCTTTGAAGACTGCCGGGGTCCGTGCCACTTGAAGACTGCCGGGGGCCCCAGTGCTAGCTTGAAGCCCTGCCGGGGTAAATTCAAAATGCAAATATATAAAACATAACCACGGTGGGTTAGAAACCCGCGATGGGGAAGAGTCACACAACTCCAACCGTCGCCTTAGCCACGGGGTTTTTTTGGTGACTTTTATCGGGGGTTCTAACCCCACCCGTGCTTGGCTTTTTTTACAATCGGTAAAAAACGAGTCATCCCAAACAATAAAATTCAAAAACACGGGGGAAAAATTTTAAACATTTAAAAAAAATTTCCCCACTGTTTATTCTAAAACGCTAATAACTCCACCTCGGTGATTACCATAAGAAAATTTTTTAACTCAAGCCGCGGGGGTTTTTTGGGCAGAAACCAAACCCAGACTTTTGTTTTTGTTCGCTGCACATTTTCCTTGACACGCAAATTTTTTTTAAACCCTTAAATCAAATAGTAAATATATTCAAATAAGGGGTTATAAGAACATTAGTCAAAGAAAAAAAAAAAGGTCATTAAAAAAAGCACACTTTTAAAACCTTTAATACTGCCCTCAGCATGATGGATGGCAGCAATGACGGACGCCCCAGGGAATTTTGAGGAAACGTACCCCAAATAAGGCGCTAGAAATAACGGTCTCTTGTTTGTAGCGCTCACACACCCACACACACACACACACACACACACACACACACACACACACAACAAAACACCCCACACACACACACATTCACATCACCTCTCACAAACACACAAAGCCCGGGAGGGTTTCCAGAAAGGGGAACACAGAAAAAAGGGGGCCCAAAATTTGGAAGTTGAAAAACCCCGATAAATCAAAGGGGAAATTTTAGGGAGTATTTTTTCAGTCATAGAGTTGTCGGGGGCCGGGGAAAATGGGCCCTTAAAAAAAAGTGACGTAGTGGGGGCCCGGGAAACCCAAATACATATTTTTTAAGGCGAGGATGATAAACCCTTTTTTGGGGGGCAGGGAGAGAGAGGGACCTAGGAGCAATCAGCGAAGGGGCAGGGCCGGGGAGCTATGACTCGCCCCCTCAACCACTTTATTGCTGGGTACATACAAAAACCCCCTCAGGCTGAAAAAATTTAAAGGGTTCATACCTCCATATATAATATATATATTTTAATAATATATAATATATATAATAATATATATATATAAAATGATAGCTATAAAAATTTAAAGAAGCATAAATGAGAAAAAAATTTTATCATTTATATAATGCAAAAAGAAAAGGTTTTAAGGTTAATATATTAAATGGAAAAGTCTTTTTAAAAACATAATTCATCTAATGGGGCAGAGACAAATAAACTTTCTCATTCAGCAACCTTTCGGGGAATATTACGTTAAAATATTTTTTGTTTTTACAAAAAAGGTAAAAGGTGTTTTGGGGGTTTTGGTGTTTTTGGGTTTGGTGGTGGGGGGTTGGGGGGGTGGTATGGTGGTGGTGATACTTGGGTTGGTGGTGGGATCTTTTTTGCTAGTGCTCGTGCCCTTAGTGGGGAGTGGGGTGCTTGGGGTGGTGCTGTTTGTGGCAGTGGTGCTTGTAGTTTACTGGTTTGCCCGGGGTGCGTTAAGTTTTTTGGCTTCTGGTGGTGCTGGTTTTTTGGACAGTGGGGGGTTTTAAGTGTTGCTGGTATTAGTGTTTGGGGTTAGTGGTGATAAATGGTGGTGGTGTGGTGGTGGTGGTGGTGGAGGGTGGTGGTGGTGGTGGTGGTGGGGGGTGGTGGTGGGGGGGTGGTGGGGGTGGTGCTGCGCTGCTGCTGCGCTGCATTTTGTAGTGTGCTTGTAGTGGTGGTGCTGGGTTGACATGGTGGGATTAATGTTGCTGGTGGGGGGGGGGGGTTTAGGGGTTTTTGGTAATTTTCCGGTGTTTGGTTTGCATTTTCCCGGGACATTTTGGGTGCCAGTTTGAGTCAGAACAACTCTATAGCCAGTTTATTAAACCCCAGCAGTTAAATCAACCCCAAACCCAATTTAAGTCATCAGAAAAAAAAATTAATGACTAAATCCCTTTTTTGTAATGCCGCCAGGACTCCCTTAAAAACGTGCTGGATTAATTACAGGGAAAATGTGTACCTTTACGTTTCCGTGGGAAAAAAAAAGAAAGAAATGAAAGCTAAAAAGCGAGCGGGAAAAGAAAGTAGAATGAAGGGGAAAAATTTAAAAGTTAAAGAAAATCGGCTGAATGTCCATTATACAAAATGTCAAATGAAAGTGACAAAGAAATATTTCGGGAATGAGCTTTAAAAGAAAGGTTTTTTGTGGTGTTTTGTGTACTCACCTATAAAAGGGGGTTGCCGGGGGCGATTCCCCAGCTTCTTACCCCCCCCTCAAACGCTATCAAATACTAGGTCCACTTTTTACTCTCCTACAAAAGCTTCCCTTTTACCTCTTTAAAAACATGTTTTTGTCCGCCTCCACTCCCTTTAAATTACCAGATTTGGTTTTCCCCTTTTCCGACAACTCTGACTAAGAAAAAGTTTCCTAACACCCAGTGACTCATCTGATTTTTAACTTCCCGTTGTACTCCCCTTTTTAATGTGGGCCCCATCTCGGGAAAATTCTGTCTTTTGGGGGGGCCTGTACTCGATCGCTAGTGCACCCAGCCCCACAAAACACTGAGGGGCGGGCGATCCCCGGTACGGCGGAAACATTAGGACGTGTTTCCTAAGCACCGCTGTCCCAATTCCCCCTGTTTCAAACTGGTGTGGGGGCGCACCCTGGGGACAAAAGTGACCTAATTTGCCCGAAAAGCTCACATAAAACACGGCTTTGTATATAGTAGTAAAGTCATTTATACAACTACGCTTATGCCTTGTTTCATGTTTTCTTGGGAGAAAGAAAGATATTAAATCACGAAATCCCCAATGACACATTGCAAACAAACCATCCACCGCCACCTTTTTAATCCCCGCCCGTGGTATGGGAAAGTTTTTTTTTTTTTATGATCATATAAATAATGTTTCAATTCTTTTATTTTAAATCTACGAATTTAGTTTTTTCATATAAATGAATCTGTGTGTTTTTTCGTCAGTAGTTTATTTTTCATGAGGGCAAAGATCAAACCTTTTCAAAACACTATAAGCTTATCAAATACACTACTTTCTAAAAAAAACTAAGCTTGTCATAAAAACACTTTTAAGCTTGTCATAAGACACTATAAGCTTATCAAAGACACTAAAATTATCAAAGACAAATATAAACTTATCAAAGACACTATAAGCTTGTCATAAGACACTAAAAAAGCGTGTCACTGTAAAACTTGTCATAAGCACTATAAGCTTTTCATAAGGGCACTAAAACTTTCAAAGACACTAAACCCTTTTCAAAAACCTAAACTTTTCCCAAAAACACTATAAGGGTTATCAAAAACTATAAAACTTGTCATAAGACACTATAAACTTTTCATAAACACTAAACGTGTCACTACAAGCTTTTCAAAAGAACATAAGAACATAAGAACCCTAAGAAAAAAGGAAAAACGGGAGAGGCCTCTGGGCCCCTACTAGGCAGGGCCTTTACAATTTTAAACCCACTTTAAAAAAACATTTACCCCCAACCCAATTTTTTAATGCTTTCCCAAGAAATAAGCTCTGGAAAGGAAAAATCCCACTCAAATCCAACCCCTTCCCCCTCATGTACTTATCCAAACCCAGATTTTTAAACTACCCCCAAAATCCTACCCCAATAACCCAACTAGGTAGACTGTTCCACTCACAAATACCCATTTCCAAACCAATACTTTCCTTTTGGGCCCCTTTTTAAATCTAAACTTTTCAATTTAAAAACCCTTTTGCGGTTTTCTCTTGGGGAACATCCCAAGACCTTTTTAATACCCCTTAATTTAAACCCCCATCTTCCACTTATACCTTCGATCAGGTTTTCCCCCCTCAATTTTTCGTCTAACAAGTGAATGTAAATTAAAGTCTTTTAATCTTTTCTTCAAAGGAAGATTTTTTTTATGCTAAAGTATTAATTTAAATCATCCTAAACCCGAAAAGTTTTTTTAACGAATTTATGTCCATTTTTTAATACGGAGACCAGAACTGGCTGCATAATCAAGGTGAGGCCCTTTCTAATGTTTTTTATAAAGCGCAGTATGAACCCCTTTGGGCTTCTGTTGCTTTAAAATTCTTGAATAAATCCCAGTAAACTATTTGCCCCAAATTAAAAAACGCTTAGGCATTGCTGTCTTGTTTTTTAAAGGGTTTCCTTTCTCACCAAAACCCCCCAAATCCTTTTGCAACTGTATGCTAAGTTCTACATCATTTAATTTTTTAAAATACTAGGGTTTTTGGGCACCCCAAAGGGTTCAGAACCCTTTCACTTATCTACTTTAATTTCATCTGCCACTTTTCGACCAAGAATAGGTTTGTTTTTTAAAACCCCCTGAAGTTTCCCCAACATCTTTCGTTTTTAATCAATTTATCCTACCTATCTTTGTGTCCCTCGGCGAATTTGCTATAACACAGTAATTCCCCCCAAAGACATTGATAATATTATAAACAACAACGGGGGGCCCCAAAACTGATCCCTGTGGAACCCACTTGTTACAGATCCCCCCCCGGGTTTTAACCCCATTTATGGACACTCTCTGCTTCCTTCATGAGCCCTGACTCGACCACGAGAGCACTTTTCCCCCAATGCCATGGGGTTTCCACTTTCCCTTTAAAAGTCCCATGGGCGGAACCTATCAAAAGCCTTACAAAAACAAATTTAAAAAATACAAATTCCCCTTTTTTGTTGGGCAAAAAGCCTCAAAAAACTTTTTCTGAAGAAAGTTTTAAAAAATTAGTTAGAAAAAACCCGGGCCCCTTTTGAATCCATGCTGATACATTAATCAAGCTATGGGTTTTTCGAAATGGCTTCTTATAAACTCGCTATAAATTTACTCTAGTAATTTTGCCCCACAATTTAGTTTAGGGGTTTTGGGCGGTAAAATTTTACGGGAACGACTTGTCCCCCCCGTTTTAAAAATAGGAAATT
This sequence comes from Cherax quadricarinatus, assembly GCF_026875155.1. Lineage (NCBI taxonomy): Eukaryota > Metazoa > Arthropoda > Malacostraca > Decapoda > Parastacidae > Cherax > Cherax quadricarinatus. The sequence continues at coordinate 5,238,758 of NC_069473.1, forward strand.
ACATTAGCCATCCCTTCCCCATATCAGAAAAACTTTCAAACCTGTTTGAAAAAATAAATTAAAAATATTAGTTAAGGTTCACAGAAATTTCCCCCTTTTCATTCCTTAAGAACCCTTTAAAAAACCCCCCTCATCAGGAAACCCCGAAATTAATTTTTTCTTTTTGTCGCTTTTCTGCCCACAACCATCTCACTAGTGACTGTGATGTTAAATAAATTTATTTTTTCTTCTAGCCCCCCGTAAAAATTATTACTGGAATATTGTTTTTGCTTCCCGTTAAAAACTGAAGAAAAAATTTTTTAAAATCAAGCCCTTTTTATTCTCCCTTTTCAGTAAATGCCCATAGTTTTTTTTTAAAGGGGCCTAAACCCTTTTCTCTAACTTTTTTTCTATAACCTGGAAAAAACTTTTTTGGGGGAGTTTTAGAATCCCTAGCAAATTTAATTTTTAAAAAGTCCCCTTTTTAAACTTTTTTTTATCCCCCTTTTTTAAAGCCCCTCCCCCCTTAAAGTCAATATACTGATTCATAAGATGACCCTCACCCCCTTTTTTATACGCCTATAAATTCCTTTTCCCTTTTGCCCCAGTAGATATTTGAAACCCCATTATTCATCCCCTTTGGGGCATTTCCCATTTGACTAATTTCTTTATATGGGAAAAAAACGCTCTTTTTTAGCAGCATGTATATTTTTCGAAAACGTCCCTATTTATAGCTTCTTCGTTACCCCCCAGGCAACAGATATAAGTTTCTTTAAGCCCTCGTAATCTGCTTTAAGGGGAAAAAACTGGGAAATGTTACTGAGTTATCGCTACTATCGTACTTCCATTCCCAAAGCCCAAAAGTAATTGATTTTTTGGGCGCTAGCACCCAGTTTTCCCCTGAAAATTTTTAAATTTTTAACAAGGGGTTCATTTTTTGCCATAACAAAATCAAGCAAAGGTTTTTTCCCCCCTTTTAGGTTTTTGTCACAAACCCGCTTCAAAAAAAAAAAATCCTGAAAAAACTTCTAAGAAGTCGTAAGATTCTAAATTTTCCCATCCCAAAAAAATTTCCCAATTTAAACATGACTAAAGTTAAAGTCCCCCTAGAATTACTAACATTAAACGTGCCTTGTGGCCTTAACAATTTCCCTTTCCCCTAGTGTTTTCCCTTTGGCCCTATCTAAGTTAGGGGGGCGGGATATTTACTCCTAAAATCAGTTTTTCATGCCCCTCTGAAAATTCTAAATTTCCAAAAAGACTTTTGTATGTGGTTTTCTTCAACTTAAAACCCTTTTTAAAGCAACATTCAACGATCTCCCGGGCGTACAATGCCACCCCCCCCCCCCCTCCCAATACTTCTATCTTCTTGGGAAAAATTTTAAAAAACCCCGAATATTGGACATTCCGCAGGCATGTCCCCCAAATTTTTTAAAAAAAACCCGTCTCAAATTTAAAGGGAAAAAACTCAATGTTACCTACACTAGCAAACAATCTCCCAAATCCCTCCATCTTTTTCCTAGCACTAAGGCAATTAGCATAATAAAAAATTTTAAAGAACCTTTTCCTTTCTCTTTAAAACCCCTTCCTGCTCATTTCTATTTTTCTACTAAACCTAATTACCGTCTTTATCACCCAAGGTCCCTGGCTTTTTTAATATCTATCTCGTTCTTATTATTACTAGTTTCCCCCAAACTCGTAAAAAATTTCTACACTGGGACTTCACTGTTTTCCTCCAAAACCCATACCCCTAACTATTTTAGTTTAAAGTTTCCCAACTGCCCCCCCTCCACGGGAGTTTCCCAGGTGCTCCCACCCCAAAACCAATAAGTGAAAACCCCCCCCCTACATACCAAATTCCCTTTCCCCCTAAAAAAGGCCCAGTTTTTCCCAAAGAAAAAGTAACCCGCATTTTCCTTTCAGTAATTTTTTCCACCACAATTGAACCAATTGCCCCGGACAAAAAATTCACTTCCAAAACCCCCCCCCCCTTTGGGAAAATACCAATATGAAGGGGTTTCCCACCCTTAAATTCTAATTATTTCCCATTTTCCCGAAAAACCCATACCTGCTAATCAGGTCCTTTACTCCTAAAGTTCCCGGGCCCAAAATCGTTGCCTCCAGCCCCTGAGACAGATAAAAGGATTGCTCCCATTAACCTCTCATGATGTCATCCAGACGGGTAACAATATCCTCCCCTCCCAGCCCCAGGAAAAACAAACTCCCCTTCTCCTTTCCCTGTCCTTTAAGCAGAACGCCCTATCCAAATACCTAACTTGGCATCCCCCAAAAAACAACAATATTCTTACCTTCCTTAAAAGTCTTTTGTCCCTGTCCCTTCCCCAGTAGTCCCCTCACATTCGTCGGGGAGCACCGAGAATGTATTGGATGTTTCCACAACAGTTTCCCGGGGTCTCTTTTTTCTTTATCGTTTTTACCTTTTCCCCTTCGTCTTCTTTTTATCGTCAAATTTTTTTCCCTGCTTCCAGGGCCCCTGACCATTTCCCTTCTTGACCTAGGGCTCAAAAAAGGAGGACAAATACCAATCTTCTTGTTCTCCCTCGTCAATCGCCCCAATTTTCCAAATTCGCCAACCTCAATTTTTCCCTTTAAACTGTTGGTAAAGTTCTCGATGGAGGGCTTCCCTTTCTTCAATTCCCAGAGAGCCGCAAAAAGGTCTTCACAAGCCAAGGAAAAACGTTTAACACCGCGCAAATGCCAACCAACAGGGGCTAAATGCCAGCACCCTCCCCACGGCCCAATAGCGATGCGAACACTATAAGCTTTTCAAAAGACACTATAAGCTTGTCATAAGACACTATAAGCTTGTCATAAGACACTATAAGCTTATCAAAGACACTAAACTTATCAAAGACACTAAACTTATCAAAGACACTATAAGCTTATCAAAGACACTATAAGCTTGTCATAAGACACTATAAGCTTGTCATAAGACACTATAAGCTTGTCATAAGACACTATAAGCGTGTCACTACAAGCTTGTCATAAGACACTATAAGCTTTTCAAAAGACACTATAAGCTTGTCAAAAGACACTATAAGCTTGTCATAAGACACTATAAGATTGTCATAAGACACTATAAGCTTGTCATAAGACACTATAAGCTTGTCATAAGACACTAAGCTTGTCATAAGACACTATAAGCTTGTCATAAGACACTATAAGCTTGTCAAAGACACTATAAGCTTGTCATAAGACACTATAAGCTTGTCATAAACACTATAAGCGTGTCACTACAAGCTTGTCATAAGACACTATAAGCTTTTCAAAAGACACTATAAGCTTGTCATAAGACACTATAAGCTTGTCACTATAAGCTCCAGTGTATAATAAGAATACGGGTTCATCATCAGTGAGTCAGTCTCGGTACCTGTACCTCGATGTACTTCAGTTTCTCTAAGTTTGGACTAGAATATATCCCTGTGTGCCATTATATATTTACAAGTATCCCACTAATTTTTCTGAAAGATTTAAAAGTTCAGAACTGTTTTATATTAAATACAAGTGCTATTAACTAAACTTTCCAGTAAAGTTAAAAGTTTCATTACTTTTCGCAGACTTGAGTATATTACGAACTTCGTGAAATATCGTTTCAGTTTAATCTTTTAAGTTTAAATGATGTCCAAAGTTCCCTACACTCATTCCAACGTATTATTTACTGTAATTTTCTGACAACTGATAGAGAAAATTACGTTATCAAATTGTTCCAATGACACTATTATTCTTTTATCACAATAACAAAAAAAGGCACAATACCGTGACTGGAACGATACACAAATAACCCGCACATAAAAGAGAGAAGCTTACGACGACGTTTCGGTCCGACTTGGACCATTGACAAAGTGACTTTGTCAATGGTCCAAGTCGGACCGAAGCGTCGTCGTAAGCTTCTCTCTTTTATGTGCGGGTTATTTGTGTATCTTTTATCACGCATTTTATGTGGTATTACACCGTGGTCGCACTTGTCGTCGGCTTTCGCAGTCTGTGTATACTACATCTGTATTTTGTTTATCCACTATAGCATCCAGGACCTTGTCATAGTGGTCCAGTAGCTGGGACAGGCAGGAGCGACCTGCTTTAAACCCGTGTTGCCCTGGGTTGTGTAATTGATGGGTATCTAGATGGTTGGTGATCCTGCTTCTTAGAACCCTCTCAAATATTTTTATGATATTGGATGTTAGTATAATAGGTCTGCTGTTCTTTGCAATTATTTTACTGCCAGTGGAGTGGGGATATGTCTGTTGTTTTTAATGTGTGTGGAATGACCCGTGTCCATGCTGCCTCTCCATAGATTGCTGTAGGTACGGGACAGGCGTTTCTTGCAGTTCTTGATGAACACGAAGTTCCAAGAATCTGGGCCTGGGGCAGAGTGCATGGACATGTCATTTATTGCTTTTTAGAAGTCTTATGGTGTTAACATAATATTGGAGATGTTTTAATTGATAAATTTTAAGTTTCAATTATAAAAATTTATTTAGATCTTCGACTCATAGTCCGGTTAATGGCTCACTAAACACTATTAAAAAAAAAATACTACGGGTGGGGATTGAACTCGTGGCGAATGAGTCGTAAAACTCCAGGCCAGTGCGTAAGACGCTGGACCAGCTGGCTACGATAGGATTTATCCAAATAGGTATATTTATACACTATAAAATTGCTGACCTGGAGGGTGTACTTTCACGGCACACACAAGTACGATAAAGCACCTAAATTATTGGAACGGTTGAAGTCCTTTGATTTGTATTCCCTGGAACGCAGGCGAGGAAAATACCCGATAGTATACATTTGAAAAATCGTAGAGGGATTAGTACCAAACTTGCACACGAAAATCACTCCCTATGAAAGCAAAAGATTCTGAAGGAGACGCTACATTCCCCCAATGAAAAGCAGGGGGTGCCACGAGTACAATGAGAGACAACACAATAAGTGTCAGGGGCCCAAGATTGTTCAACAGCCTCCCAGCATACGTAAGGGGGATTACCAATAGACCCCTGGCTGTCTTCAAGAAGGCGCTGGACAAGCACCTGAAGTCAGTACTTGACCAACCGGGCTGTGATTCATACTCAATTTTGCGTGCGGCCAGCAGTAACAGCCTGGGTGATCAGATCCTGATGCACCACGAGGCCTGGTCTCAGACCTCCCGCGTGGGCGTTGACCCCCTAAACTCTTTTCAGGTATTCTCCAGGTTTAGAGAAGTTAGCCTAGGCACCACTGTGACTGTTGCGATATGGAGTGTATAACATTGAGTCACTGATCCTTGACTCACGAAATCGTAAAGACACGATTGCAAACACACCATACCCCGGCCGGGATTGAACCCGCGGTCAGAGAGTCTCAAAACTCCAGCCCGTCGCGTTAGTCACTAGACCAGCTAGCAGGTCTAGTGACTAACGCGACGGGCTGGAGTTTTGAGACTCTCTGACCGCGGGTTCAATCCTGGCCGGGGTATGGTTTACTGATCCTTGATGGGGTATCAGTTACTAGGTTGGCTATTGTCTAGTTGGAACTCCATAGCAACTAGGTTTTAGTGCAGTCAATATAGCCTTTTAAAAAGCACTTTAACCTTTTTTCTGTAGGATGGCCAAAACTCGTATAAAATCTGTGTCTTTAATAACAATAAAACTTACATAGTATCTTCATATATTTATGAACTATATATTAATTAAAATAGAGAAGTAAAATTATTTTTTCCTTTACACATTAAGGATACTATTTTATATATACACAACTATTGTTACGACACAAGAGTCTACTAAGAAACAATTTCCAGTACTAGAGTCAAGCAATCAATCTGTTGCTAAAATACGATTTCAGGTAATATGATCAGTGAACTCTTAGAAATCAGACTAGAAGTGAGAGTGCTAGTCAGAGCAAGAGTGTTGTACCTACTCTGAGCAGGTGCTGTGAACCTACTTACGGTACCACTGAGTGGTAAGCCGACGTCAGGTTGGTCACGTGACTGAGGGAGACGTCAGTACCTGAACTAGTAACTGGCGCTCCAACTAGTAGTTCCCCACTACATGAAACTCACATTCTTAATATAACGCCTAATAATATAATATAGCAATATTAGCATTGATATTATATATATATATATATATGTATAGAATAAAAAGGACCACATCCTAGTATAAAATTTAACGGGTATGGCCATACTCGTAATAGTGACCACAAATGCAAGTTTTTACAGATTTTTTAATACAAGTTTTTACAGATGAATCTCCAGCCAGCGTAGCCGTGACGGTCTCTAGCTCTAGTCCCTCAAAGCCGTCATCATGAGTCACGAAATCGTAATGACACGATTGCAAAGAAACCGTACCACGGGACGGGGGGGTGGTGAAGTGAACTCATGGATGCATCTTATTGTAGCGGTCCTGGAGTTTTACGACTCACTCGCCACAAGTTCAATCCCCGCAGTGTCCGGAATATCTTGGTGCCAAGTTTGTCAAGGTTGGGACCCAAAGCAGTTATAGTTATAGGGGAGAGAGCACAACTTTGTAGTACCCATAGTAGGTGGTCAGTACGCTGAGGTCAGTGGTCACCTGCGGTCATACCGCTAAGCTCTTGGGAGTTAGCGTGGGCTGTTACCAAGCACCATGGCTTGTTGTAGTGTTTTAGAATCTCAGGTTCAAGTGTTGAAGAAGGAGATTCTACTTCTTCAGGAGGAAAATAGGAAGCTGAAGCTTCGCATAGATGAGTTTGGGAGCGAGTGTGAGAAGGATTTAGCTGGTAAGGAAGGAATGGTCGCCATCAGTGATAGTGGCAGCCGCTTTAAGTGGCAAGTGGTTCACAGTTCAGGAAGAAGGAAGATGAGGAGAGTAAATAGAGAAGATGTGAAGGTAGGAAATCGATTCTCTGTTCTCCAAGTGGTTAGTTCTCCAGTGGTTAGTGAGGTTGAAGGTACCACTGATTCCCCTGCTAATCAAGGTAAGAATATTTTAACAGTAGGCTATTCTCAGGTAAGATATATGGACCGTACATTTAGTAACAGAGACAAGAAAGGTCAGACAGAGAGTGTGTTCTTCTGGAGCTGGTGTTGGTGACATAGCAGGTTGGATAATATTATGGTAGGTAATGGGAACAAGCCCATTATCTGTCTTAATGCTGGGGGTAATGACATGGGAAGGGCAGGAGAGAGGAACTGCTGGATAAGTACAGGTCAGCCATAGAAGTAGTTAGGTCTAAGGGAGGGATGGAGGATCCCAGTCATATGTAGCATTCTTGCCTAGAAAGGGAGTGGGCAATGAATGGATGTCTAGGCCAACTGGTATAAATTGCTGGCTAGACAGGTACTGCAAGGAACTTGCAATCCCATTCATTGATAACTGGGACATTTTCTTTGGCAAACGTGATATGATGCAAGGGATGGGGTTCATCTCTCTGGGGATGGAGTGGTTGCATTAGCCAATTCAACTGAGAGGGTAATTGATGACTTGTCTAGGAATTTAAACTGATAGATTATAGAGGTATGGGTGTTTGTGGGAAACAATCAGGCTGCAGCATTAGGGTTAAAAACAGCAGTTATTACCGGTATACCTCAGGGATATGTTTAAAAGACAATATTCAAAATAAAGTTGCTAGTAATGGCAAATCAATTGATCAACAAACAGAGAGAGATAGTAGAGGGCAACGAGTGACTAGCTTCCATAAGGTTTACTATACAAATAGTAGGAGTCTAAGAAATAAGATAGATGAGCTAAGATTACTTGCAAGTGTAGGTAATATAGATATTATTGATATAACAGAGACCTGGTTCAACCTGAAAGATAGAGAAATGCCTTCTGAATGCAACATACAGGGTTATAAACTATTCCACACTGATAGGGTCAACAGGAAGGGTGGTGGTGTGGCGATGTACGTCAGAGAAAATTTAAATTGTTGTCTTAGACATGATGTAAGATTAGAAACATCGAACACAGAATCGGTTTGGCTTCAGTTTCTCGAGGGTCGTGACAAATTAATTTTGGGTGTAATTTAAAGGCCCCCAAACCTTGATAGGCTGTTATGGGACGAAATTCATAAGGCATCTAGATATGAAAAAGTTGTGATAATGGGGGATTTTAACTTTAGACAAATTGATTGGAGCAATATGACAGGAAATCTTGAGTCTAGTGACTTTTTTGATACGGCTCAGGATTGCTTTTTAGAACAGGTTGTGACAGAACCAACTAGAGGAAACAATCTGCTTGACTTGGTTCTTGCCAGCAAAGATTCACTAATTAATAATCTTGAGGTTAATGATGAGCTTCGGGAAAGTGATCACAAATCACTTAGTTTCAATATATCATGGAATTACCCAGATAACTGCAATCAAATCTCTGTCCCAGATTTTCGCTTGGCCGACTTCATGGGACTGAAAAATTACTTGGGTGGGCTAAATTGGGATGTCCTAACTATGGGTCAGGTAGATGATCTTGGTTGCCAATATGACGTTTTTCAGAGCATAGTTCTAGCTGCCCAGACAACTTTTGTTCCGAGTAGGGAAATTAGATCTAACAAAAATGATCCCAAATGGATGAACAATAGATTAAAACATCTCACTGGTCAAAAGAGAGGCATATATAGGCGTATCAAAAGAGGGGATGGGCAGTTAAGAAATCAATATATTCAATTAAAGAGAGAAATAAAGAAAGGAATAAGAAAAGCAAAAAGAGATTATGAGGCTAAGGTCGCAAGGGATTCAAAGACTAACCCAAAAGGGCTCTTTCAGGTATACAGAAGTAAGATTAGGGACAAGATTGACCCACTTAAGAGTAACTCTGGTCAAATCACTGACAGTGATAAAGATATGTGTGAAATTCTAAATACCTACTTCCTCTCAGTTTTCACCCAGGAAAATACTAGCGATATTCCTGAAATAATGGATTACGTAGAACAGAATGATAATAAACTATGTACGATTGTGGTAACTAGTGACATGGTCCTCAGACAAATAGAGAAACTAAAACCTAACAAATCCCCAGGTCCTGATGAACTGTTTGCAAGGGTGTTAAAGGAATGTAAAGAGGAACTTAGCATACCTTTGGCTAATCTTTTTAACATATCACTACAAACTGGCATAGTGCCTGATAAGTGGAAAATGGGAAATGTAATACCTATTTACAAGGCAGGTGACAGGTCCTTGGCTTCGAACTATAGACCAATAAGCCTTACCTCCATAGTGGGAAAATTTATGGAATCAATAATTGCCGAAGCAATTCGTAGCCATCTCGACAGGCACAGATTGATTAATGATTCTCAAGACGGTTTTACAAAGGGGCGTTCCTGTCTTAGGAATTTACTAACTTTTTTCACTAAGGTGTCTGAGGAGGTAGATCATGGTAATGAATATGATATTGTGTATATGGACTTCAGTAAGGCTTTCGATAGAGTTCCACACCATAAGAACATAAGAACATAAGAAAGGAGGAACACTGCAGGAGGCTTGTTGGCCCATACTAGGCAGGTCCTTTACACTTACACTCGCTCACTCATTTGACCATAAACAGAAATATTAATCTCAGTCTTAAAATAATGAATCCTGTGATACTCCAATACTGAAACTATATACTGTGCCAAAACAAAAGCATTCACATTGCTAAACTCATAAACTAGTATTTAGTCACTTAGCCATAATACCAACTTACCTCATAATTTGTAATATTTTACAATTAAGAATAAAACTAGGTATGCCCGAAATGCCTAGCCATGCTAAGCGTTCTAGTGGTACACTCTGTAATCACAATTTTACTACATGTAAACCAAACAATAACCAAATTTCTGTAAACTCAGCATTGTAATCCTTATAGAGAATAAACTTTGAATTTGAATTTGAATTTGAATTTGAATTCATCCCACTAACAAAACATTTGCCCAACCCAATTTTCAATGCCACCCAAGAAATAAGTTCTGATGTGAAAGTCCCACTCAAATCAAAAACCCCTCCCACTCATGTACTTATCCAACCTAAATTTGAAACTACCCTAAGTCCCAGCCTCAATAACCCAACTAGATAGACTGTTCCGCTCATCAACTACCCTATTTCCAAACCAATACTTTCCTATGTCCTTTCTAAATCTAAACTTATCTAATTTAAATCCATTACTGTGGGTTCTCTCTTGGAGAGACATCCTCAAGACCTTATTAATATCCCCTTTATTAATACCTATCTTCCACTTATACACTTCGATCAGGTCTCCCCTCATTCTTCGTCTAACAAGTGAATGTAACTTAAGAGTCTTCAATCTTTCTTCATAAGGAAGATTTCTAATGCTATGTATTAATTTAGTCATCCTACGCTGAATGTTTTCTAACGAATTTATGTCCATTCTGTAATATGGAGACCAGAACTGAGCTGCATAATCTAGGTGAGGCCTTACTAATGATGTATAAAAGCTGCAGTATGACCTCTGGACTTCTGTTGCTTACACTTCTTGATATAAATCCCAGTAATCTATTTGCCTTATTACGTACGCTTAGGCATTGCTGTCTTGGTTTAAGGTTGATGCTCACCATAACCCCCAAGTCCTTTTCGCAATCTGTATGGCTAAGTTCTACATCATTTAACTTATAAATACTAGGGTTATGGCACTCCCAAGCTTCAGAACCTTGCATTTATCTACATTGAACTGCATCTGCCACTTTTCTGACCAAGAATAGAGTTTGTTTAAATCCTCCTGAAGCTCCATAACATCTACGTTTGAATCAATTATCCTACCTATCTTTGTGTCATCGGCGAATTTGCTCATATCACTAGTAATTCCCTCATCAAGATCATTGATATATATTATAAACAACAACGGGCCCAAGACTGATCCCTGTGGAACGCCACTTGTTACAGATCCCCACTCGGATTTAACCCCATTTATGGACACTCTCTGCTTCCTGTCAGTGAGCCATGACTCGATCCACAAGAGCACTTTTCCCCCAATGCCATGAGCTGCCACTTTCTTTAACAGTCTATGGTGTGGAACTCTATCAAAAGCCTTTACTAAAATCTAAGTAAATAATATCAAATTCTTTATCGTGGTCAACAGCCTCAAAGCTTTACTGAAGAAAGTTAATAAATTAGTTAGACAAGACCGGCCTCTTGTGAATCCATGCTGAGTATCATTAATCAAGCTATGCTTATCGAGATGGCTTCTTATAATCTCAGCTATAATTGACTCTAGTAATTTGCCTACAATTGAGGTCAGGCTTATTGGGCGGTAATTTGACGGTAACGACTTGTCCCCTGTTTTAAAAATAGGAATTACATTAGCCATCTTCCACATATCAGACACTACACCTGTTTGAAGAGATAAATTAAAAATATTAGTTAATGGTTCACAGAGTACCATTTTGCATTCCTTAAGAACCCTTGAAAAAACCTCATCAGACCCGGTGACTTATTTTGCTTCAGTCTGTCTATCTGCTTCACAACCATTTCACTAGTGACTGTGATGTTACATAATTTATCTTCTTCTAGCCCACTATAAAAATTAATTACTGGAATATTGTTAGTGTCTTCCTGTGTAAAAACTGAGAGAAAATAATTATTAAAAATCGAGCACATTCATTCTCTTTGTCAGTAAGGTGCCCATAGTTATTTTTAAGGGACCTATCTTATCTCTAACTTTGTTCTATAGACCTGGAAAAAAACTTTCTGGGTTAGTTTTAGAATCCCAAGCAACTTTAATTTCATAGTCCCTTTTAGCTTTTCTTATCCTCTTTTTAATGTCCCTCTTAATGTCAATAACTGATTCATAAGATGACCCTCACCTTTTTGATACGCCTATAAATTCCTTTCTTATGCCCTAGTAGATATTTGAGCCTATTATTCATCCATTTTGGGTCATTTCTATTTGATCTAATTTCTTTATATGGGAATAAACGTTCTTTGAGCAGCATGTATAGTGTTCAGAAAACTGTCATATTGATAGCTCACTTCGTTACCCCAGTCAACAGATAAGTGTTCTCTAAGCCCATCGTAATCTGCTAAGCGAAAATCTGGGACTGTTACTGAGTTATCGCTACTATCGTACTTCCATTCAATGCTAAATGTAATTGATTTGTGGTCGCTAGCACCCAGTTCCTCTGAAATTTCTAAATTATTAACAAGGGATTCATTGTTTGCCATAACTAAGTCAAGCAGGTTATTTCCCCTTGTAGGTTCTGTCACAAACTGCTTCAAAAAACAACCCCGAACTACTTCTAAGAAGTCATATGATTCTAAATTCCCAGTCAAGAAATTCCAATCAATATGACTAAAGTTAAAGTCTCCTAGAATTACTACATTATCGTGCCTTGTGGCCTTAACAATTTCCCCCCATAGTAGTCTCCCTTGGTCCCTATCTAAGTTTGGGGGACGGTATATCACTCCTAAAATCAGTTTTTCATGCCCCTATGAAAATTCTATCCAGACTCTGTATGTGTTGCTTCAGACTTAATACCCGTTTTTATGCAACAGTTCAAGCGATCTCCGACATACAATGCCACCCCACCCCCCTTCCCGATACTTCTATCTACTTGGAACAATTTAAAACCCTGAATATGACATTCCGCAGGCATGTCCCGACTTTTTTAATTAAAAACCCCGTCTCAGTTAAGGCAAATACATCAATGTTACCTGCACTAGCAACTAATCTCAACTCGTCCATCTTATTCCTAGCACTACGGCAATTAGCATAATAAACATTGAAAGACTCTCCTTTCTCTTTACCCTTCCTGCTCATTTCTGTTTTTCTACTAAACCTATTACTGTCCTTATCACCCAAAGTCCCTGGCTTTTCAATATCTACCTCGTTCTGCTTATTACTAGTTCCCCTAGAAGCTTGAGGAAACTTAGGGCACACGGAATAGGAGGAGAAATTTTTTCCTGGGTAGAGGCATGGCTGACAAATAGACAGCAGAGAGTTTGCATAAATGGGGAGTAATCAGAATGGGGGCACGTCACAAGCGGTGTTCCTCAGGGGTCAGTGTTGGGCTTGTTGTTCACAATTTACATAAACGACATAGATGAGGGAATAAATAGCGACATAAGCAAATTTGCTGATGATATCAAAATAGGCCGTCCAATTCATTCTAATGAGGACATTAGAGCACTCCAGGATGATTTGAATAGACTGACGCAATGGTCGGAGAAGTGGCAGATGCAGTTTAATATTGACAAATGCAAAGTTCTAAATATTGGACAGCTAAATAACCATGCAACATATAAACTAAATAATGTAGATCTTAATACTACCGATTGCGAAAAGGATTTAGGAGTTCTGGTTAGCAGTAACCTAAAACCAAGACAACAGTGCATTAGTGTTTGCAATAAAGCTAACAGAATTCTTGGCTTCATATCTAGAAGTATAAATAATAGAAGTCCTCAGGTTGTTCTTCAACTCTATATATCCTTGGTTAGGCCTCATTTAGACTATGCTGCTCAGTTCTGGTCACCGTATTTCAGAATGGATATAAATGCTCTGGAAAACGTACAAAGGAGGATGACAAAAATTATCCCATGTATCAGAAATCTTCCCTATGAGGATAGACTGAAGACCCTGAATCTGCACTCTCTCGAAAGGCGTAGAATTATGGGGGATATTAAACGAGGTGTATAAATGGAAAAACAGGAATAAATAAAGGCGATGTAAATAGTGTGCTGAAAATTTCCAGCCAAGACAGGACTCGCAGCAATGGTTTCAAGTTGGAAAATTCAGATTCAGGAAGGATATGGGAAAGTACTGGTTTGGTAATAGAGTTGTGGATGAGTGGAACAAACTCTCGAGTACAGTTATTGAGGCTAAAACGTTGTGTATTTTAAAAATAGGTTAGATAAATACATGAGTGGGTGTGGGTGGGTGTGAGTTGGACCTGACTAGCTTGTGCTGCTGCGTCTGGTACAGTGCTCCATCCTTGAGTGGGGATGACCAGACTGGGTGGGTCATTGGGATAATCCGGGGGTGGGTCAATTTGGTCTGATCTGGGGGGGGGACATGGACCAGCTATGCATGGGTCAGTAGGCCTGTTTCAGTGTTCCTTCTTCTTATGTTCTTGCCTTTTACTGTACAGCAATAAAGGACATAGCATGAACCAGTTCAGGAAGAGAGTTTAAAGGTACTTAATTATTACGTCAAGGGCCATGTCTGTAGGCCTGTTTTGGCCCCTTTCTGTAACAAGATGTCGAATCCAGATCTGGTCTAGTTGTCCTTAGACAAATGCCATTTTAATTTGGGGATTATAATTGGACGACTGATCCGACTAAATAAAATGTGATCTTTATTAAAAAAAGAATTCATATAAAATTTAGTATAGGATACACAAAACTTAGTACAGGATACATAAAACTTAGTATAGGATACATAAAGATATACTTAATACAGAAAACAGTCCACATACGACTTGTAAATGTTTCTGTAGAATACTTATACTCAATGACATGAATCTTATACAGTTACATTTAAATTAAAGTTTTGAAATGTATTAAATGAAACTATCGTCTCAAAGACAGATTCGTATTAGATACTAGTCGGGACTAATATATATATGGGGTGTGTGTGTGTGAAGGTTTACTCAGCCCTGTAACAACTTCAGACAGTATTACCAAGGCTGGCTCCTCCTCAGGAAAATTAATGAATAGAAAAAGAAATAATAACAGACAAACATAAACACTTTATTATATAGAAATATAAAATATAAAACACTTAAATATGAAATATTAATCCTACATTAAAGAAAATGAAAAATGAAAAATATAAATGATAACTGAATTCAACGCTAATGTATATAGGGGTGTCTGGTGTTGGTGACACTGTGTGTTGTTGAAATCGTAGCCATTGCTGATGATGGGGGGGGGGTCGCAGGTGTTGGTTACGACCCACTGGCTAGTTCTTCACAGTATAGCCGTGAGTATTATATCCCGATGACAGGAAAGCAGGTTCTTTACCGCTGCAATGATGTGGGATTACGTCCTGCAATTTCATACAGGTGCACAGGTAATTAAATCCAAAAAGGGGACGTCTCAGGACGTTAGTCCATCTCCATTCTTTCTTCTCGTTGATTGACAGGTGACCCTCTCTGTCATCCAAGCTGAAAAGATAGACAGGTTACCCACTGTCTAAATAATCACTCTCCATAAGTACAATACCCAAAAGACGTGGTGATTATTACAACAGTCAACTTAGAGCAAGGCTGAAAAGACTAAGTTTATTATTGGTCAAAAGTGAAGCTTTCAACCAATAAATCCACTAGAATACAAGGCAGGCATGTACTTACAGTAGTGTTGGGAGCTGAGAGTCGAGTGATTTACTGTTTGACCAGAGCCCCACATATCACCTTTCGGGGGGGGGGAAGAAGGAGGGGAAGGGATAGCGGGAGCTAGACTGACCCTACATTAACAAGTAGCCGGCAATGAAACTATTGTTACTATATACTCCCTCGCTACTCCTATCTATTGAACTTTTCCCTCACACTCCCCCATACCAAGACTTATAGTCAAGGAGTATAAGAAGAATAGGCGAGGAAAAAGTTCTAACCTATGGAAGTCGTGTAAGGCAAGAAATCTTCTACTGACTGTCACGACTTAGCCAGAGAAATAATTGGATGAACCATTGATATACACAATATGGAACTTAAAAGCCTGGAGTGCCAATGTCCACCTCAAGAGGCGACTGTTGGTTCCCTTAAAAGTTTCTAGGCCCTTTCCATGCTACTAATAATTTATTTGACTTGATAGGCAGTTAGTTTAATATGTTTATTATGCACCCCATACTCATCCTGTGGGCGGTAGTCAAAAGATTACAGAGGTACTTAATTGGTCCAGGGACTGGATTCCAAAGTTTTGATAGCTGAGCAAGTTACAGAGGTAATGAACTCACAATTTACAAAGGTAATGAACTCACAAATTACAAAGGTAATGAACTCACAATTTACAAAGGTAATGAACTCCAGGTAGGTCTGGTCACAATCATAAACAAGTTACAAAGGTATTAACAGATTACAGAGGTACGTAATGGGTCCAGGGACTGGGCCCCCAAAGTTTTTGATAGCTGAACTAGGTACAAAGGTAATGAGCTCACAAGTTACAAAGGTAATGAATTCTGTAGAATGGTTACTTACGTTTATACATGGCTACAATCATGAACAAATTATAGAGTAATGAGCAATTCACACTTCCACACCCGGTCACAACTGTAATGAGTTATTGGTGCAAATATTGATTGTTAGTCACACACACACACACACACACACACACACACACATCACACACACACACACACACACACACACACACACACACACACACACACACACACACACACACACTTTAGTTTAATATCTTTATTATGCACCCCATACCCATCCTGTGGGCGGTAGCCCAAAAGATTACAAAGGTACATAATGGTTCCAGTGACTGGACCCCAAAGTTATGATAGCTGAACTAGTTACAAAGGTAATGAACTCCAGGTAGATCTGGTCACAATCATGGCAAGTTACAGAGGTAATGAATCAGCTTCACTTCTATACTGGTTACAGTCATGAGCAAATTACAAAGTAATGAACCACTGATACGTCCACACCTGGTCACAATTGTAATGAGTTATAAATACAAATATTAAGTGGATCATACACCCACACTAGCGCGCGCGCGCACATACACACACGAGGGCGCACGCACGGACATGTGCACACGAGCGTACAAATATATGCATACACACAAGGATCCACACCCACACACACACACCAACACCCACACACACACACCCTCACACACACCCACACACACACACCCACACACGCACACACACCCACACACACACACGCACACACACACGCACACACACACACACACACACACACCCTCACACACACACACACACACACACACCCTCACACACACCCACACACACGCACACGCACACGCACACACACACACACATGCACACATGTGGTAATGCTTTATTTACAGCTAGCAAAGTCAGGGTATTTCTCCAGAATGGTCTGCAATATACCACTGTGGATAAAATACTTTGCCATTTCTTGAACATTTCTGAGTGAGTTGTTTCTAAATTCATTAATTTGATCACACTCCAGTACATAATGACGCAAGATGTGACAATAGTCCATCTGGCAAAGTTTACATTTCGTTGGTCTACATCTGGTGGTGGTGATTTAACCTGCCAAAGATACTTGTAACCCAGCCGGAGCCGGGCGGTAGTGACTTCCAAGAGTCTGCTTATCTTGTTGGATGCACCATAGACATGTGGCTCCTCCTGCATGATGGAATGATGATAGATGGACTGACTTGTGTCAATCTCCCTAAGTCTTAAGTCAATAAAGTTCATTTGAAGTTCTTTTCGTATTATTGTTCTCAAACTGCTAACTGACAACCCAAGATTGTAATCTACCCCCTCTTTGAAAGCATACAGCTTAGCCAATTTATCAGTTCTATCATGCATCTGAAGACCAATGTGAGACAGAATCCACAGCATGTGCACTCTGACTCCACTGTCCACAATCTTACCATATCTATGTCGGGCTTCTGACACAAGCATGCCACAATTTATACTTAATGAGTTGAGAGCATTTATGGATGACAGAGAATCAGTTACAATTAAAGTGTCAACCTTAGATACATGGACACATTTGAGTGCAAGGAGTACGGCAAACAGTTCTGTTTGAAGGGTAGAGGCCCAGTTATTGATGCGTGCTCCAATTTCTTTATGAGAGCCATCACTCTATGTGACAACAGCAGCACTACCAGCTGCACCAGTGGACTGGTGAACAGAACCATCGACGTAAATAATTTGTGAAAGATTGTTCTGTGTGACTAAGTTATCAATACAGCTTAAGGCATCATGTTTGGCTTCAAGACGAAGCTTTGGTTGTGATTTAAGAACATAAGAACATAAGAACATAAGAAAGGAGGAACACTGCAGCAGGCCTGTTGGCCCATACTAGGCAGGTCCTTTACAATTCATCCCACTAACAAAACATTTGCCCAACCCAATTTTCAATGCCACCCAAGAAACAAGCTCCGATGTGCAAGTCCCACTCAAATCCAACCCCTCCCACTCATGTACTTATCCAACCTAAATTTGAAACTACCCAAAGTCCTAGCCTCAATAACCCAACTAGGTAGACTGTTCCACTCATCAACTACCCTATTTCCAAACCAATACTTTCCTATGTCCTTTCTAAATCTAACTTATCTAATTTAAATCCATTACTGCGGGTTCTCTCTTGGAGAGATATCCTTAAGACCTTGTTAATATCCCCTTTATTAATACCTATCTTCCACTTATACACTTCGATCAGGTCTCCCCCCATTCTTCGTCTAACAAGTGAATGTAACTTAAGAGTCTTCAATCTTTCTTCATAAGGAAGATTTCTAATGCTATGTATTAATTTAGTCATCCTACGCTGAATGTTTTCTAACGAATTTATGTCCATTCTGTAATATGGAGACCAGAATTGAGCTGCAATAATCTAGGGGAGGCCTTACTAATGATGTATAAAGCTGCAGTATGACCTCTGGACTTCTGTTGCTTACACTTCTTGATATAAATCCCAGTAATCTATTTGTCTTATTACGTACGCTTAGGCATTGCTGTCTTGGTTTTTAAGGTTGCTGCTTACCATAACCCCCTAGTCCTTTTCGCAATCTGTATGGCTAAGTTCTACATTATTTAACTTATAAGTGCTAGGGTTATGGACACTCCCGAGCTTCAGAACCTTGCATTTATCTACATTGAACTGCATCTGCCACTTTTCTGACCAAGAGTAGAGTTTGTTTAAATCCTCCTGAAGTTCCCTAACATCTACGTTTGAATCAATTATCCTACCTATCTTCGTGTCGTCGGCGAATTTGCTCATATCACTAGCAATTCCTTCATCAAGATCATTGATATATATTATAAACAACAACGGGCCCAAGACTGATCCCTGTGGAACGCCACTTGTTACTGATCCCCACTCGGATTTAACCCCATTTATGGACACTCTCTGCTTCCTGTCTGTGAGCCATGACTCGATCCACGAGAGGGGGAAATGGAGGAATGGTAGTTTGGAATGGGGTAATATCCCATGGAGCAGGGAAATGTCTCTGTTGTCTAACTTGATATAGATCATGTAGCTGATTCATGCGGAGGTCGGTTCCAGTTTTTTCGATCCATCTGGAAGGATGTTCACCAGTGCTGAGGAAAGTTTGGAGGGCTTCTGTGCAGGGGTTTGAATGGGCTAGCCTAAGCATATTCACCCCAATAAGGATATTTCTTTCAGTAACACGATCTCTAATGCTTGGAATATTAAGTTCTTTCCGCATATTTAAAATTTTGGCAGTACGAGGGCATCCTAGGATGATCCTCATTGCTTCGTTTTGCAATTTTTCCAGCCCTCCAAGCTTCCAGTCAGACACGAGTGCAAGTAGTGGTCCCGCATAATCAACCAATGATCTAATATAAGCAAGATACATCATTTTCACAATTTTTACATTAGCACCATACCTGGGATGAAAACCTGCCACAACTCTAAGTGCTCTCAGCCTTTCTTTGTATTGGCGACAAAATCTCGTTACAACAGGTCCAAGTAGTGGAACCTCAAAGCCTAGATACCTGTATCTGCTTATTCTAGAAGAGACCCATCATGCAACTGGATCTGACGAACTGTGCCTCTCTGCCGAGGAGGACGCCTGTTGAGTATCTTTGTTTTATCCCCTGAGATTAACCCCAGGTCCTGACACGAGGCTAGTACATGATTAAGAATGTTTTGGGTGTTGGAGAATCCGGTAGTGTGAATCATTATGTCATCAGCAAAACTAACCATATAATGATGGGGCTGGCTAGGCATGGCATTAAGCAAGGCATCAATCAAAATGTTGAAAAGGGTGGGACTAAGCACATCTCCCTGTGGGGTTCCTAATTCAAAATCTTTAGTTACACTTCTATGTCCCTGGAACAACACAGACGACTTTCTGTTGGACAGGTAACCTTTAATCCAGCGGAGAAGCCATCCTCCAACATCCATTCTGGCAAGTTCACTAATGATTACATGTCGGTTGGCTACATCAAAAGCGGATTTAAGGTCAAGGAACGTAGTGTATGAGCTGTCAGTGTGCAGAGTGAGAAAGGTGGTAATGCAATGATGCACACTTCTTCCATGCATGAAGCCATGCAACCGTGGTGACAAGAATTCCTTAATTCTGTGCATAAGACGATTAAGAATCATCCTTTCGAATGTTTTACACAAGCAGCTAGTAAGGGATATTGGGCGAAATGAGTTTTGTTGATTGGGCTTCGGAATGGGAATAATGAGGCTATTGGTCCATGATTTAAAGGGGGCTCCCCAGTGACATAACTCATGTTATATAATTCAAGTAAAGGATTACCTGGTACTCGACACAGCAATCTGAGTATGTTGTAAGTAATACCATCCTCACCAGGCGACGTGGAGTTGCCCTTAGTGCTGCATCAAGTTCATAATTAGTGAAAGGAATGTTGCAGTCATCTGCCTTGCTGAGCATAAAGCAAACAAGTCTCTCCCTTGCATCATATTTGTCCATTAATTTCGCCTGTGTGGTACTGGGAAGACTGTCATAGCTAGATGTAGCAGCCCAAGCACTGACTAACAAAAGTACAAGAACTTCATCTCCTACTTTAAAACTTCTCCTCTGACTTTTGGAATCAAAATAGGTTTGTACTGGTCCATTGACAAACTTTAAATTTTTTCGAAACTATGTCAGAGGTCTCCTCAAGTTTGGATCTAAGGTCAAGGAGAAACTGGTAAGAAGACTGAACCTCAGCATTTACCTCCTCATTAGTCCATAAGTCATGAAGGATGGAAAGTGGACCTCTGGCCTGTCTACCATAGAGAAGTTCAAAAGGTGAAAACCCCAATGAGTCACTGGGAACTTCCCTCATGGCAAACAAAGCACAGGGTAGGTAACGATGCCACTCCTTAGGTTTAAGGGGGCAAAGTTTCCTTAAAATGGACTTGAGAATCGAATGCTGGCGCTCAATCCTCCCATTACAGCTGGGATGATAGGGTGTGGTGAAGAGAGGCTTCACTCCCAAAAAAAGTTGGTAGAGATGTGCATTAAGTCAGATGTGAATTGTGTCCCACGGTCAGACAAAATTTCTCTAGGGATGCCCACTCTGGAGAAGATGGACAGAAAAGGGCTTCAGCGCACCTCTTCGTAGATATGGTCTTTAAGGAAGCGCTTCAGGGAAACTAGAACCATAAACAAATTAAATTGTGTTAATATATATCTATGTCCCCCAGATGAAAGTGGGAGCTAAAGGACCAACGATGTCAATTAGCAACTCTTTCGAAAGGTACCGTAAAGATTGGCATTTTGACTATAGGTACTCGCCGGTACCGTCCGGGAGATGACAGTTTGCAAACTTTACACGATCTACCATAAGTTAAGTGGACATCGTTATGGACATTTTGGCCAAAAATGAGGTTTCGCGCTAATTTTATTTAAGGATTTACGATGCTAGACAATGTCCGCCACTGGCAGGTCAAGAGCCATTTTAAGAACAGTCTCTCTGCATTGACTGGAACAACTAAGAAGGAATAGTCTGTCTCATCTTGAATTTAATTTGAATACTGGCTTGTACAAGATAACCTTTTTAAATATTTCAAATTTATATGAAAAGTTTTCCTTTGGATAACATGTATTTTATGTTTAGCGGCATTAGGCAATTTCTGAAGAGACGGGCAATTACAGTTGTATATTGTACAAAGTGAGTCCTTCGATATGTCTAAAGGCTTTAAGTCAGGGAAATATCAAAGGATGGACAGTCGGGAAGCATGGGCTTTGGTCTGAGCCATAGTCAAGACATTTATGGTATCCAGGGTGAATCTTCACTTATCATCTAACAAGTGAACCGAGATCCCACTTCCATTGCTTTCGAGAGTATCCATCACTGGTTTTTAATCCGCACTAGAATTCGCAAGACATTGTCTCATCTTAACTTTCAGAGGGGCTTCTCTGACCTACAGGAAGAGGATCAGAACACTTATATCCATCTTTGGTGAAGAAAAGGTCAACCACAAAAGGAAGAATGCACCATTTACATTACCTATTAGTTACGGAGCAAGAAGTGATGGGAGCTAGTACGGCTCAGACCAACCTGTGGAACCCATTTAGACCTAATGTAACAACGGATGGTAGGAAAAGTGTCTGAACGCCCAAGTAGTCTGAAAGTATAGCAGGGGAATGAGTTTCTTTCAGACTAGGAACACTTTATCAGAAATGACTAATACATGTCATCCATTGTCCTCGTAAAATGGTAGAATACAATTAATCCATTAAACTCTTTCCTGAACAAAGGGGCTTGGATCATTACATCTTTGAAACATCTTCCAACTTTTGGACCTTCTTAGAAGGACACTCTGACGTTTATGTCCTTAACACCACACAAAATGACAAACAGAATAAAAGAAGTCATTTTGCTTTCCACTAGAGGCTTTGATTTCTTATTAGTGTCTGGATTAAACCCTGCCTTACGGTCGATCCCTTTTAGGTCTTTAATAGAATTGTGAGCCCTCACATACAGGTCAGCAATCCTCGCGCAACTTCCTCAGCGATTAATCAGGTTACGTTCACTGATGAAATGTTCGAATCCCCTGGGAGGGGGAAGAGCCAGTCAGGAACTGGTCAGCAACCATGAAGTCTCGAAGAGAATCATAACTAAGATCAATTCCTGAACGTCATCAAACCAAAAGTCGAACAAACGACAGAGTGTTAATCCCATGTAACCTGTGTAAATGTTCCTGGGCCAGGCAGTAAAGGTGGGGCCATACCTGAAATCCTTTCCTGTAAAGCATTAGGTGGTTTTTTTTAAATGCATTAAGTGATGGCATTCTTTCAGTTAGGTTATAATTACATATAGATATCCTGCCGACCAAAGTAGCATAGATATTTAAAGCGGTACAGAAAAAAACATTCCTAACCTGGTATCCCAGAATCAGCACAGGCCATTCCACAGAGGGTACGGTATTTTCAAAACCTGATAATGTATGAAGTTATGTCTTCCCCCTCTGTGAAGGGAGGTAAATTAGGTGTTGGAATCGTGGTAGCACTAGCTCACGATGTTCCATTACTATCTTCATCTAATTGCTGTTGTTGAAGAAAGTAAACTTCTTATTCTCTACTTCAAGGCGGGTTTTGTATCGACCTCGCGATCCTTTTCTCTCTCTCTTAACACACATTCTCTGTCCCTTTGCTCCTTTCCTCAAGTTCTCCTTATAACTTAACCTGTTTCCTCCCCGTATCTTAGCTCTGTCCTCACGATCAATCTAACACGCTCCTTTTTGTCTTCTCTTCAGTTCTCTCTCTCTCCTTTTTTCTCTTCTCTTTTTCGATTCTCTCTTTCCTCCTTTCTCTTCTCTTTCCCTTTCTACTGTGCATTCTTCTCCGCAATTCTCTCTCTTCAAGTCTTTTCTGATCTTAGCACCTAATGAAAGATCTCTAATTGTTCCCTATTATTCTAACAACGTGTCCGCGTTCATCCAAAACTGTATCATCCAAGCTGCAAGAATAACTTAAACTAATCATGGGAAATAAAACGGTATTAAAGAAAACTGAGGGGTTCAATTCCTTCTCCGCTCAAACTGGTAAATAAACCAGAGGGCTCGATCCACCTAGCTTCAATTAAACTAATATATTGTATTAACGAAAAAACGAAGGTTCTATGCCGGCTCTTGAGCAAACAGTAAGTAGAATGGGGTCCCTTGACCATCCAATCTTCTCACCAACAAATCAAGAGAGTCCCTTGACAGTTCCCTTGATACAAATAAAGAGCTTCATGAAACAAGTTGTCACTGGGAAAATCTCGGGTCCCTAGAGTCTAATCCTCCAAAAGTGTTTTCAAGCTCCAAAAAGGTGCAGAATATAAATATTATATCCTGCCTGACTTGACTACGAATAAATTGAGACTATAACAAACACCATCTGTCCAATACCTGTACTGTAGCCAACCATAAGAAAGATTACTCATGTGCATGGTGGTAACCTCTTGGAATGCAGACGTTGAAGTTCCAATGGTAGATTCGAGAGGAGTTGAATCTTGATTCAGTAGGCGTGTCCTCCTTTGCAATGTCGCCGACTTGTGCAGGCTTACCAGCCTGTTACCAACTACAATCAGTATTAATCATGCTGGCTCCTCCTCAGGAAACTTAATGAATAGAAAAAGAAATAATAATTCACAGAAGAGATAAACACTATTTATTAAATATATAAACATAAAACAACAAAACATGAAAGGTATATCCTATTTGAACTAAAAATGAAAAATGAAATGAATAAAAATTAACTTTGAACTCAACACACTAATATGTACAAAGGTGTCTGTGTTGGTGACACTGTTGTTGAAATTGTACCGTTGGCTTGATGATAAGGGGGGGGGTCGCAGGTGTTTTGACCATACTCAGCTAGTTCCTTCATCAGTATACAGTGAGTATCTATCCCGAAAACAGGAAAGCAGGTTGCATTACCAGGCAATGCTGTGGAGTTTACGTCCTCAATTCATACAGGTGGCACAGGAACTTCAATAACAACCTGGAGAAGTCTCTGGACGTTAGTCCTTCTCCTGTTCTAACTCGTTGAATGCCCAGGTACGTAGACATCCTCTTCTGACATCCAAAGTAGAGTTGTGATGCTGTGAAGTCCTAGGTGATTTAACTGTTAAACCAAGCCCCACACGACACCTTCGGGGGTGGTAGAAGAGGGAGGGGAACGGAATAGCGGGAGCAAGACTGACCCTACCTTAACAATTATAGCCGGCATACAAACTATCAATTTCAGGGCGGAGAAAAGTGCGTGAAAAACGGGAGCGTGACTATTCCTGCCTTAACGAGTAGCCGCAGACAAACAAAGCAAATTCATGGAGGGGGAGAAAAGGCAGAAAAACGGGTATTGACTACCCTACCTTAACAAGAAGCCGGCCAGTGAAACTACTGATACTAAATATATTCCCTCATATACCTATCTATGAACTTTTCCCTCGACATACCCACATCATCCACTAACACCCAGTTACCCAATTTACAGATGGGGATACATAACAACCGTTGATAGAAACACCCCATGTTCAACCACTCGCAGGGAATCGAACCCGGAACCTCGCAGTTTTCAATCAAGAGCTTTAATGCTAATGTAAATACCTTTATCCTAGTATATTTACATTTATTGTATCTGTTTTTCACATAGCTGAGTCGATAAAAATTAAGACATTGCAGCAACAGGTGTTCTTATTGTAGACTTTTCGCCATCCAAGTGGTGTTTAACAATACTAAATTCATAGGATATAATTTTGGAAAACAGCAAACTATATATAGAATATATAACAATGGGTATAAATGACCATAATTTTTAAAGGGGTGGACCGGTGAAGCCATCGAAGGCCTCGGACAGGATGACCAAAAGCTCCAAAGGCGGGTCATCACTGACTAAGGACCCCTTCAGGAAACATTTGTCCTGGTTTCCTACGAACACCTTACCTAACCTAAACTAAGCAAGAACTAACTACAAGGTAATCAGTCCCTCAGCCTTTGGAGTATGACTGACGAGCACAGGGCATGGGTTAATTAGTTATGTTAGGTTAGTTTAGGTTAGGTAAAGATCTCAGGAGACAAGTGACAAGTGTTTCCTGACGCCGGGTCAGGATGCGAACCCTGCCGTTGTGAACCCTTTTGTCATCTGACCGAGAGGCATTCTCTGGCATTACCGTTCCACACCTTTAAAAATTAAGTCCCCATAGTTATAACAATATAATTAGTATAGTACATGCAAGAAAACCCTGGGGCGCTATATACTGGCGTCAGTGGAGAGGGACTGATAGCCTACGAAGACAGTGTCACCTTGTACGAAGGATTTCCAGTGGAAGTGGTCATACCGCGAGGAACAAAGAAATCAAGAGGAACTATCTTATTTTTCATTGGGGGTTGTATATTTACGGCATTATTGGAGTATTTTCATGAATCTGGTCTGTTACATATATTGCACAGTTTATGTACTAGAAACGAAATAATAACATTGAAATGGTAGGGCAGAAACCCGAAACGAGAAAAACAGACATTGTATGGACTACGTGGCCCGTGGCCTGGGCAATAACTCTACTTCTACGTTGTCATTGGTCGTGGTTCGATTGGGCGTTTTCCTTACACCCGGTTGTCTATGTTCACAGCCAACAGGCAAAATTGGTACCTGGGTTGTATAGTGGACGGTGTGGTTCGCAACCTGGGACAAACTGACCTAATTTTCTCGAAATGCTCACAAGACTAGCCGCTACTCAAATATTAGTATGCCATTGATGTCGTGCTAGGTCTTCATCTGCTTGTACATGTACTTGTAAAATAAAAATTAATATTATTATTATTGTGGAAATTATTTAATTCCGAAGCTATAGTGCCTAATAGGTGTTTATATGTTTGATTGTGGGTCAGGAAATGTATTTGAAAATGGACTATAAACCAACAGGAGCTACTGCGCCTGGCGCTGATGGGCGGGGAGAGTCGAGACGTGGCATCACGACGGGAGTGTTTTAGATCTGGATTAAGAGGCTGGGAAAGCATGTGACGGCAGGAATTTGCCTTCAACGGCGAACCTAAGGATTAATATAGGCCTCCACTCATAATAGGAAGTGTCGTTAACTGATTCGCTAGGTGAAGAGTGAAGGAACGTGATTATACGACCACCGAAATAAAGAGGTAAAATTAGTGAATAATGGTAGGACCGGTGTGACTGGTGAGACTCCATGGAGTCCAGGAAAATACCTTGATTTAATCAACACTCATCAGTCTCAATCTTATGGAGTGACCATCTTTTGTGCATAATAAATGAGACATAAAATCATGTGGATTGTAATGTAATCGCTGATAATAAATACTATGTCGCGCTAACACCGAATGAACAAAACTGGAGTCCTCGTGGTACTGCCCGAGGATAGTAAAGTTTAATGGAGTCCCGACTTCTAAACCGGACAAACCAATGATAACTTGTCTTGTTTGGTGTAAGCAGGGACATCGAAATGAGATAGTGAATGGAGGAAATAATGGAGGCCGTCAATCAACCACAGTTAAGTTACCCTTCTAGTTATAGCAAGACTGATACTGGTCAGATAGGAATGTTGTAAATTGGATTAGGTTGGGTTATCCAGCTACATCAAGTGACCACGCAGAGAAATCAGGTAAGTGGTGAGTATTTATATACCAAGTTTTTTTCCTTGATGGATATATATGGTCATGTGGCAACCACCCCCCCCCCATCATTTCAGTTGAAACTAATATAATCTATACAGTCCGCAATTAATTAGTAGAGGCAGTACAAGGTGGGTGCTATCCAGATATCCTACTGGTTCTCGGATAGATATGGATAAATGTGAAGGTCGAATGGATCCATCTGCAGGACCATGGTGGGTTAATTTCTACACATGTCCTACACGGGGTGACTACGGTAAACAATATGGTTGCAGTCCTCCCCAATGAATTACTTTGTTATGTATATAATGTTGAGGTACATACAGGGTAACCCTCAATAAAATTTTCCATTTTTCTTTCCCCACTGGTACCTATCCTGAACCGAGTGCAGTCAGTGAAAAAATTGATTACTTAATAATTAAGTGACGGTTGAAGGCAGTGTGTATAGAGTACACAAATTAATCGTCGTGTGGTGTGATAATTAGCCCAATTAGATTACTAGCCACATGGGTGCTTAGGATTTATACAATATTAAATGCAAGAATTACTCTACACATAGGTATTCTACATCAGTTTATAATCGGTGATTAGATCCCTAACCATGGCAGGGTCTGAGGAAGTTAGTTCGGCTGGCAGTCCATGGATGTCAAAGCAAAGAAAGCATGCACTACAAG
Source organism: Cherax quadricarinatus (assembly GCF_026875155.1). NCBI lineage: Eukaryota > Metazoa > Arthropoda > Malacostraca > Decapoda > Parastacidae > Cherax > Cherax quadricarinatus. The sequence goes on from NC_069473.1 coordinate 5,266,582, forward strand.
CTCGGAAGGGTCATGTTACTACTAAATCCTACAAGTGTATGGAGTTACTGGTACAAGAAAAACGGTGAACCCTGATGAATTAAAGGTAACACCTAGAAGGCCTAAGAAAATATATACGGTCCATATAAATTGTGGTGTAAGGACTGTGAGAGAGATCAACCTGGTGAATTTGTGCAGGATGTGCTGGAAAGAGGGAAGCGGCTTTGCTGGATCATATTTAGAAGTGGAGACAACATCTGTCCTGCAAAACTAATGCATTGGGAGAGGGTAAAGGTGTGTAAACAATGTTGCTGAACAACCTAATAAGGAAAATACAGGTGTTTACCAAAACTCCCACCAATTATGCTGCCTGTGATTAATCTGGGAAAAACTGGGAGAGTTTTGGTCTAATCATGCCCATATCATAAAAATCTTTGAAAGAGGTCTACTAGAGAAGCCAAGAACAGTCACCCATCTAGAAACCCATCAGTTACACAACCCAGGGCAACATGGGTTTTAGAAGCAGTCGCACCATGCTGTGCTGTCTCAACATTGGATCCACGTACGGCAAGGTCCATACATTCACTAGAAAGACAAAAAGAATGCAGAATGTAATATATACAGACTTTGCAAAAGCCTTCGACAAGTGTGACCAATAGGGTAATAGCGCACAAAATGCTGCTAAAGGAATAACAGAAAAGTCGTCGATGGATCTATAATTTTCCTCATAACCATAACACAGAGAGTAGTCCGTCAACAGAGTAAAGTCCGAGGCATCTAACGTGAAATAGCCACTGTTCCAACAAGGCATAGTACTCGCTCCCATCTTGTTCCTCATCCTCAAGCCCGACATAGACAAGGATGTCAGCCACTAGCACCGTGTCTATCCTTTTGGCAGATGACACCCGAATCTGCAGACAGTTGTCTTCCCATTGAGCAGACACTGAAGGCTCCAAGGCGGAACACAAAGCCAAATCTTTCAGTGGCTGCAGAAAACAATATGAAGTTCAACGATGAGAAATTTCAATTACTCAGATATGGTAACATGAGGAAATTAAATCCTCCATCAGAGTACGAAAACAAATTCTGGCCACAAAAAAGAACGAGGAACGACCAACGTCAAAGACCTGGGTGAGTGATCATGTCGAGGATCTCACGCTTCAAGGGACTCATAACATTGTATCAATCGCATTCAGCTAGACAAAATGACAGGATGGATAATGATAGCCTTCAAAACAAGGGAGGGGCCAAGGGCCCATGATGAACACTCTTCAGGTCACTTGTATCTATCTAGGCTGAATATTGCCCTGCACACTAACAGCATCCCTTTCAAGGCAGGTGAAATTCCGCCCAAGAAAAATGTACAGAGAACTTTCACGGCGCGCTTAAAACGGAGATAAAACACCTCAATTACTGGGAGCGCATGAGGTACCTAAACCTGAATACCACTGGAACGCAGGAGGGAGAGATACATGATTATATACACCTGGAAAATCCTAGAGGACTAGTACCGAACTTGCACACGATAAATCACCTCACTACGAAAGCAAAAGCCTTGGCAGACTATGCACCATCCCCCCAATGAAAAAGCAGGGGTGTCACTAGCCACGTTTAATAGACCATACAAAAGTGACAGGGGCCCGATACTGGTTCAACTGCCTCCCAGCACACATAAGGGGGAATACCAACAGACCCCTGGCATTCTTCAAGCTGGCACAGACAAACACCTCGAAGTCAGTTCCTGCTGATCACGGCTGTGGCTCGTACGTTGTTTTGCGGTGCAGCCCGCAGCAACACCTGGTTGATCAGGCCTCTGTATCACCAGGATACCTGGTCACAGACACCGGGCCTGGGGTGCGTTGACCCCCGGAACTCTCTCCAGTGTAAACTCCAGGTATCTTATGTAAGCATACGTACAGTAGATAAGATGTTATCTTGCAAGTGTTCCAAAGATATGCTGTTTTAATAGGGTACAAGAGAGCACACTGTTTCTCATGGACAAGCATTCCCACAATAGATGTACCTCATATAGAGAGCAGAAGACTTAGTTGGAGAGGTCACTTCTGGGAAACTTCGAGCACAGTATGCTGGATCTAGTAGCTATTTTGACTATTTTAGAAGAACTCCAGATCACAACCGCAACGGCTTAGAGCCATTTGGATCAAACTAAAAAGCACTCTAAGACCTTAGTAATACATAAATGGAACTAGAGGTGAGCAGAAATGGTTGTATGAGTGCCCTGAATCAGATAAACTTAACCACAAGACAGTAGAGTGCTATCTAAAACAGATATCACACGGTTTACTTCAGGGGTTTGGAAGAAAAATGAGTGGTGCCTTTGCAGACTAATTGTCCAACAGCATACCAGCCACCCATTACCTCTAGGAATACCACATCAACAGAACCCCAGTGCACCTGTCAAGTTATACAAAAGGAAATTTATCCCAATATCAATTAATCTAAATTGGTAATTCACGCTACTGACACGGGGTTACATATGCACATATCAAGTGACAGGGGCCAGTAATTGTGGTTCTTCACATCAAAGCAAGAGGATCAGTACACAATAAGGGTAGCCCAGTTGATAAGGAGTCAGCAAAGATAGTAGAGATTGTAACTTCTGCAACGAGTACTCATTTCTCTAAGAACTGTTAATGCGCTAAAATTCATGGGATGTTAAGTGGAAAGAATTTGAAGAGCTTGCTAGATGTATCAGGTGTCCTAGAAAATCACAATGTAAGTGGATAGCCCTGCTAAACTTGAACCATTGTTTCAATGTAACAAGGTAAGGCACCACATAGTTATGTGTAAGGGCAGATCCAATTTTCATGATGGTAACAAAAGTACAGATATTGATAATCCGGACACAACAGTAGCAAAGGTAAGAGACGCAGCTAATGTGTCGGTAATGATGGACTATCTGAGGTAGCTTTACCCTGTGATAGATATTGTGATTAATGATAAACGTCATAAATCCAAAACTTAAAAAAACACATTACTGATCAGGATCACCAACTTACCTTCATAAAACGTAATTGGCCATTACTGGATGAAGGTACAATGGGGAGGTCCTGCTAAAACTCAAGTATCTGGCCTTTTCTCTCGAATAGAAGGCCGCAGGGGGTCAATACAAACACTGTTTATGTACCTGTCCGGGCTGGGTAATGAAGGAAAACGTATTAAGCCAAATTTGGGGATAGGCTCCCAGAGAAAATATCTACAATAGGGTTTGGTAATGCAAACTGAAAGGCTTTCAAAGTAAGGAAAATTTTGGGCACCTTTGGTGAAAATAATGATTCGTGGGGCCAATAGATATTTTGATGGTGTGCTTTTATGCCACCTTTGTGAAAGGGGAAAGACAAAAAAATTGCGGAGTACCCTTTAAGGACCGCAGGGGGCAGGATGTACGGCAGGCTTTCCCGTACTGGTAATGAAAGATGAGAAACCCAAAATACAGTTAGGGGGTTCTTACCATGAAAAATTTACCCCGTGTAAAATTCTTCAAAAGAGGATGAAGTTAACCTGTGATAAATTTTGGGGAAATTTGGGCAGATAGGACAATTAAAAGAAGAAGTCCAGATGATTCCTTTACTCAAGAACAATACCAAAGGATTTGAAATTTTTAAACTGGACAATACTGGTGAGACCCCGTGGAAGCTGAAACCCTCCAGATCTACCACTAATTTACAGGGTGGGGTATGGACAATTTAAAGGTCAGCTCCCCAAATGAGCAAGAACCAAACTGTTGATGCTTTCGATGATATAATTAATGGGGCATTAAATAATAAATTCATAGAGGAGGTACCTCCCGAGCAAGCCCCAATTTTTTGGTCACAATTTTCCACATCACAGGTGAAAAGGTTTTTAAAACTACCCTCTGAGGATTGTGTTTAATTGTAGTGCCCGGGTAAAAAAAAGTCCAGTTGAATGACTGTTTGATGACAGGTCATCGTTGGCGGAAAAATGGGAGACATATTTAAAATTTCAAGTTAAGAATTAGCCTTTACGGCGGACAAAAGTAAAGTTCCCGAGAGTGGGGGTGAAGAGGGACCGGGACTGCACAAGGTTCTTTTAAAACCCGGAAACTTGACCCATTTTTTCCCCCCGAAGAAATTTTCACTTCAGGAGTGATTGTTTGGGCTAAATCCAGTCCTTTTTCCTTCTCAGGGCAAGAAAATGCAACCTTAAGCATACGGGGGGTCCCCTGAGTGGAGTAATGGGAAACAAATTTTTTGTGGACAATTTTCTGGGGGGGACGTCTA
>NC_069473.1:5271322-5287942 GCF_026875155.1 Cherax quadricarinatus
GAAAGAGAAAGGGGCCGAAGTCCGATAATCGAAGAATCAGTCGAGGACTCAGTACCTGAGCGGGTGAGGAAACAGCACCGGCAATAGGTACAGAGGCATGAGGAATGTCTGAAGAGTGGTCCAAAGACGAGGCGGGGTCAGAACGGGGTGCGGTATCAAGAAGGGGCCCGGGGGTACCAGGTTCATGGACTAGGGCTGCCATGGTTAGGTTACTTCTTTCTTTTTGTTTTTAAGAAAAAAAAAGAAAGAAAGAAAATAAAAAGAAAAAAAAGAAAAAAAAGGGGGACCGGGGAGGGATAGGTCCTAGGAGGAATGAAAGGGCCAGAATCTCCCTCCGCGCCCAAGAGGACCTCAGCACCGCAAGTAGCGCAGATGCAGCATGGAACCCGTGCCATACCCTACCCATCATGCTAGTAAACTAACAATCCGGGATAGCAACCTCACATCTGCCGAGCTACCTCGGTGGACAAAAGAGAGGGCGGCCGGATATCCGCCACAAAGCATACCTCCTTCGGCCACCACCCCCGGAATCCGAAAGGTGGCTTCCAGAGATACACTCGTCGCCCGAAAGACACCTAAAGCTACTCCGGGATACCGGAGAGGGATCGGGACATCCCCAGGCGATCCAGATTCCATGGCAAACTACGCCACCGCTAAGAACCTCAACGGAATGGGATGGACCCCGGTATCCTTTCCTCTACCTAGGAACTAGCGCGCCTGTGGGAGAAATCCCAAAGGACAAAAAGAGGAAGGGGAAAATTGAGGGGTGGGGAGGGGGAGGAGGAAAGGAAAAAGGGGAGGATGGGGAGGATGGGATAGGGGATGGGAGATTGGGGGGTAATTAGGTTCGGTCTGAGGAAGAAGACCGATAGGTCTAATTCCTCAGACCAAGAGCCTCTTCACCACGCCAAGGAGCCCCCCTTGAAGAGGAAAGACACTATAAGCTTATCAAAGACACTATAAGCTTGTCATAAGACACTAAGCTTGTCATAAGACACTATAAGCTTGTCAAAGACACTAAGCTTATCAAAGACACTAAGCTTATCAAAGACACTATAAGCTTATCAAAGACACTATAAGCTTGTCATAAGACACTATAAGCTTGTCAAAGACACTAAGCTTATCAAAGACACTAAGCTTATCAAAGACACTATAAGCTTATCAAGACACTATAGCTTGTCATAAGACACTATAAGCTTGTTAAAGACACTAAGCTTGTCACTATAAGCTCCAGTGTATAATAAGAATACGGGTTCATCATCAGTGAGTCAGTCTCGGTACCTGTACCTCGATGTACTTCAGTTTCTCTTAGTTTGGACTAGAATATATTCCTGTGTGCCATTATATATTTACAAGTATCCACACTAAATTTTCTGAAAGATTTAAAAGTTCAGAACTGTTTTATATTAAATACAAGTGCTATTAACTAAACTTTCCACTAAAGTTAAAAGTTTCATTACTTTTCGCAGACTTGAGTATATTACGATCTTCGTGAAATATCGTTTCAGTTTAATCTTTTAAGTTTAAATGATGTCCAAAGTTCCCTACATTCATTCCAACGTATTATTTACTGTAATTTTCTGACAACTGATAGAGAAAATTACATTATCAAATTGTTCCAATGACACTGTTATTCTTTTATCACAATAACAAAAAAAGGCACAATACCGTGACTGGAACGATACACAAATAACCCGCACATAAAAGAGAAGCTTACGACGACGTTTCGGTCCGACTTGGACCATTGACAAAGTGACTTTGTCAATGGTCCAAGTCGGACCGAAACGTCGTCGTAAGCTTCTCTCTTATGTGCGGGTTATTTGTGTATCTTTTATCACGCACTTTATGTGCTATTACACCGTGGTCGCACTTGTCGACGGCTTTCGCAGTCTGTGTATACTACATCTGTATTTTGTTTATCCTCTATAGCATCCAGGACTTTGTCATAGTGGTCCAGTAGCTGGGACAGGCAGGAGCGACCTGCTTTAAACCCGTGTTGCCCTGGGTTGTGTAATTGATGGGTATCTAGATGGTTGGTGATCCTGCTTCTTAGAACCCTCTCAAATATTTTTATGATATTGGATGTTAGTGTAATAGGTCTGCTGTTCTTTGCAATTGTTTTACTGCCAGTGGAGTGGGGATATGTCTGTTGCTTTTAATGTGTGTGGAATGACCCGTGTCCATGCTGCCTCTCCATAGATTGCTGTAGGTACGGGACAGGCGTTTCTTGCAGTTCTTGATGAAAACGAGGTTCCAAGAATCTGGGCCTGGGGCAGAGTGCATGGACATGTCATTTATTGCTTTTTAGAAGTCTTATGGTGTTAACATTATATTGGAGATGTTTTAATTGATAAATTTTGAGTTTGTTATAAAAATTTATTTAGATCTTCGACTCATAGTCCGGTTAATGTCTCACTAAACACTGACTATTGAAAAAAAAAATACTACGGGTGGGGATTGAACTCGTGGCGTAAGACGCTGGACCAGCTGGCTACGATAGGATTTATCCAAATAGGTATATTTATACACTATAAAATTGCTGACCTGGAGGGTGTACTTTCACGGCACACAAGTACGATAAAGCACCTAAATTACTGGAACGCTTCAAGTCCTTTGATTTGTATTCCCTGGAACGCAGGCGAGGAAAATACGCGATAGTATACATTTGAAAAATGGTAGAGGGATTAGTACCAAACTTGCACACGAAAATCACTATCTATGAAAGCAAGAAACAATTTTACTGCTCAATTTTAATTAATATATACTTAATAAATATATGAAGATACTATGTAAGTTTTATTGTTATTAAAGACAGATTTTATACGAGTTTTGGCCATCCTACAGAAAGGTTAATGAAGAAAGTCTTTAAAAGGCTATATTGGCTGCACTAAAACCTTGTTGCTATGGAGTTCCAACTAGACAATAACCAACCTAGTAACTGATACCCCATCAAGGATCAGAAACTCAATGTTATACACTCCATATCGCAACAGTCACAGTGGTGCCTAGGCTAACCTCTCTAAACCTGGAGAATACCTGGAAAGAGTTTAGGGGGTCAACGCCCACGCGGGAGGTCCGAGACCAGGCCTCGTGGTGGATCAGGATCTGATCACCCAGGCTGTTACTGCTGGCCGCACGCAAAATGGAGTACGAATCACAGCCCGGTTGGTCAAGTACTGACTTTAGGTGCTTGTCCAGTGCCTTCTTGAAGACAGCCAGGGGTCTATTGGTAATCCCTCTTACGTATGCTGGGAGGCTGTTGAACAATCTTGGGCCCCTGACAATTACTGTGTTGTCTCTCATTGTTCTCGTGGCACCCCCTGCTTTTCATTGGGGGAATGTAGCGTCTCCTTCAGAATCTTTTGCTAAATTTTTCCTGGGTAGAGGCATGGCTGACAAATAGACAGCAGAGAGTTTGCATAAATGATGAGAAATCAGAATGGGGGCACGTCACAAGCGGTGTTCCTCAGGGGTCAGTTTTGGGCCCTTTGTTCACAATTTACCTATACGACATAGATGAGGGAATAAATAGCGACAAGCAAATTTGCTGATGACACCAAAATAGGCCGTCCAATTCATTCTAATGAGGATATTAGAGCACTCCAGGATGATTTGAATAGACTGACGCAATGGTCGGAGAAGTGGCAGATGCAGTTTAATATTGACAAATGCAAAGTTCTAAATGTTGGACAGTTAAATAACCATGCCACATAAACTAAATGTAGATCTTAATACTACTGATTGCGAAAAGGATTTAGGAGTTCTGGTTAACAGTAACCTAAAACTAAGACAACAGTGCATTGGTGTTCGCAATAAAGCTAACAGAATTCTTGGCTTCATATCTAGAAGTATAAATAATAGAAGTCCTCAGGTTGTTCTTCAACTCTATATATCCTTGGTTAGGCCTCATTTAGACTATGCTGCTCAGTTCTGGTCACCGTATTACACAATGGATATAAATGCTCTGGAAAACGTACAAAGGAGGATGACAAAAATGATCCCATGTATCAGAAATCTTCCCTATGAATATAGACTGAAGACCCTGAATCCGCACTCTCGAAAAGCGTAGAATTAGGGGGGATATGATCGAGGTGTATAAATGGAAAACAGGAATAAATGAAGGGGATGTAAATAGTGTGCTGAAAATATAGGAAAGTACTGGTTTGGTAATAGAGTTGTGGATGAGTGGAACAAGCTCCCGAGTACAGTTATCGAGGCTAAAACGTTGTGTAGTTTTAAAAATAGGTTAGGTAAATTGAACATTAAAATGGTATAAAATACCGACAGATTGTTAGGTAAGACACATATGCAACAGTTAGGTATCTTTATTTCGAAACGTTTCGCCTACACAGTAGGCGACCTCAGTCGTGTACAGAAAAGTTGATAGAAGCAGAAGAGACTTGAAGACGATGTAATCAGTCCATCACCCTTAAAGTTTTGAGGTGGTCAGTCCCTCAGTCTGGAGAAGAGCATTGTTCCAAAATTTGAAACAATATGGAGTTAAAGTGACTTAAAGTGAAGTCACTAACTTGTAGATGAATGGTTCTCTGAACCATTCATCTACAAACCTATCAGACACCGCATCTTCTTGGGATCTTAATACTTGGGAATTCTTCGCTTGCCTAATTCTTGGGCACGACCTACTTCAACATTTAACAAGTGTTACACTGCCTCTGACTGCTGCACCTCTCCTGCCAACGGTTTATAAGCTCCTTCTCAGCACGTATGCCGTATTCTATTCAAGATTGATGGACTGACCACATCGACTTAAGGTTGAGGGACTGATTACCTCATTCTCCTCCTATTCTTCAAGATTCTTTGTATGGACTGATGAAGCCACTGTGTGGCGAAACGTTTCCTCAATAAAGATACCCAAGAGTTGCACATGTGTCTAATTTATCAACAGTGCTCCATCCTTGAGTGGGGATGACCAGACTGGGTCATTGGTCTAATCTGGGGGGGGAGGGACATGGACCTGCTCCTCATGGGTCAGTAGGCCTGTTGCAGTGTTCCTTCCTTTTACTGTACAGCAATAAAGGTCATAGCATGAACCAGTTCAGGAAGAGATTTTAAAGGTACTTAATTATTACGTCAAGGGCCATGTCTGTAGGCCTGTTTTGGCCCCTTTCTGTAACAAGATGTCGAATCCAGCTCTGGTCTAGTTGTCCTTAGACAAATGCCATTTTAATTTGGAGATTATAATTGGAAGACTGATCCGACTAAATAAAATTTAATCTTTATTAAAAAGGAATTCATATAAAATTTAGTATAGGATACATAAACTTATTACAGGATACATAAAGATATACTTAATACAGAAAACAGTCGACATACGACTTACTTGTAAATGTTTCTGTACAATACTTATACTCAATGACATGAATCTTATACAGTACATTTAAAGTTTTGAAATGTATTAACCGAAACCATTGTCTCAAAGACAGATTCGTATTAGATACTAGTCGGGACTATATATATATATATATATATATATATATATATATATATATATTATATATATAATAAGAGATACATTGTTAATATAAAGGTGGCATATACGGTACATGTTACGTGTGTATCACCGATTATAAGGCGAAAATCTCATCCAGCTCCTCAGAGCTGGGGCGTGTGCCCAAAATGCAGCAGGCATTACCCCTTTGAACAGCCGCACTGAGCCGCTGGAACAGAAAACTAGCTGCCCTGGGATCCCTAGTTACCCTGATGAGTCTTTTTCCCAGCATATATATATATATATATAAAACTTTAAGCACGATAATCCTTTAAAGCCAGAAGTCTCTCTTAAGTATAGACAGACTGAGATCTCCGCTAAATACGATTACTGCTTACAGTGGTGTCTAAATATTGCACCGCAGTGGAATACAAACTTTGAAATAAAGTAATATTATAGAGCGAGGAATTGTGTCAAAGGCTGAGCACCTGAATCTGCTCAGAAGAGTGTGTAAGAACCTACTCTAGCCTGAGTGTATGAACCTACTCTGAGCAAGTGCTGTGAACCTACTGACTATACTAATGCGTGGTAAGCTAACGTCAGGTTGGTCACGTGACTGAGGGAGACAAACCAGTGGTTTGTCTCCCTCAGTCTCCCTCACTCAAACTAGCGGTTCCCCACTACTTAAAAACAACACTTACTGTTATGGAAGCCTAACAAAATAACACAATATTAGCATTATCAATATTAGTATTAACATACATATAATAAAATAAAGAAACACATCCTAGTATAAAAAATGTCGGGCATGGACATAGGTATTCGTGACGCTAATGAATCAAGGGGGACAAAGGGAAGAGAAGACTTCTTGTATAGCTAACAACCATGTACCTATTACTGTGATCTGATCTTATAAGAACAATAATCGTATTTTTTTATTTACAACAAGTACATGCACAAGGTATACAGACCATAGCTGACATCAGTAACTTACTACTATATAAAAAGACCTTTGTTATGCTGAGCATTTCGGGTAAATTAGGTCAGTTTTGTCCCAGGATGCGACCCACACCAGTCCACTAACACCCAGGTACCCATTTTACTGATGGGGAACATAGACAACCGGTGTATAGAAACACGCCCAGTGTTTCTACCCTCGCTGGGAATCGAACCCGGAACCTCGCAGTGTCAATCAAAAGCTTTAATGCTAATTTAAATACCTTTATCCTAGTATATTTACATTTATTGTATCTGTTTTTCACATAGCTGAGTCGATAAAAATTAGACATGTGTAGCATCTGGGTATCTTTATTGTAGACGTTTCGCCATCCAGTGGTTTTATCAATACAAATTCAAGGATATAATTGGAAAACAGCAGAACTATATACATGAGATAAGGTAATCAGTCCCTCAGCCTTGGAGTTACTGAAGAGCACAGGCATGGTTAGATTAGTTAGGTTAGGTTAGTTAGGTTAGGTAAAGATCGTCAGGAGACAGGACAAGTGTTTCCTGACGCGGGTCAGGATGATGACCCTGCCGTTGGAACCTTTGGTCATCTGACCGAGGCATTTCTCTGGCTTACCGGTCCACACCTTTAAAAATTATGGTCATAGTTATAACAATATAATTAGTTATATACAGGCAAGAAAACTGGCGCTTATATACTGGCGTCAGGTGGTGAGGGACGGATAGCAGACGAAGACATTGTCACTGGTACGAAGGATTTCCCAGTGGAAGTGGGTCATACCCGAGGAACAGAAGAAATCAGAGGAACTAACTTATTTTCATTGGGGGTTGTATATTTACGTTATTATTGATATTTTCATGAATCTATCTGTTACATATATTGCACAGTTATGTACTAGAAACGATATATAACATTGAAATGGAGGGCAGAAACCCAAACGTGAAAAAACTGACATTGTATGGACTACGGTGGCCCGTGGCCTGGTGGCTATAACTCTCACTTCACGCTGTTGTTGTCGGGGTTCGATTGGGCGTGTTTCCTTACACCGGTTGTCTATGTTCACCCATCAGCAAAATGGGTACCTGGGTGTTAGTGGACTGGTGTGGGTCGCATCCTGGGACAAAACTGACCTAATTTTCTCGAAATGCTCAGCATAACAAGCCGCTCTCTATATAGTAGTATGCCATTGATGTCAGCTAGGCCTATATATCTTGTACATGTACTTGTAGAAATAAAATTATTATTATTATTATTGTGGAAATTATTTAATTTCCGAAGCTATAGTGCCTAATAGGTGTTTAATGTGTTGATGTGGGTCAGGAAATGTATTTGAAAATGGACTAGAACCAACAGGGAAGCTCTGCGCCTGCGCTGATGGGCGGGGGAGAGGTCGAGACGGGGCATCACGAGCGGGAGTGTTTTGAATGGAGTTAAAAGGCTGGGAAAGCATGGGACCAGGAATTTGCCTTCACGGCGACCTAAGGATTAATATAGGCCTCACTTCATAATAGGAAGTGTCGTAACTGTTCCTGGTGAAGAGTGAGGGAACGTGATTTACGGGACCACCGAAATAAAGTGGTAAAATTAGTGAATAATGGTAGGACCGGTGGTGACTGGTGAGACGCCATGGTGTCCAGGGGAAAATACCTGTGATGTAATCATCACTCATCAGTCTCAGATCTTAATGGAGTGACCTCTTATGTGCATAATAATTGAGACATTAAATCATCATGTGGATTGTAATGTAATCGCTGATAATAACACTAAGTCGCCTTACTCCGAATGAACACGTGGAGTCCTCGTGGTTCCTGTCCCGAGGATAGTGAAGTTTTTATGGAGTCCCGACTTCTAAACCGGGACAAACCAATGGATACCTTGTCTTGTTGGTGTAGCAGGACATCGAAATGAGATAGTGAATGGAGGAAATAAGGAGCATCAATCACCCACAGTTAAGTAACCCTTCTAGTTATAGCAGACTGATACTGGCCAGTTAGGTATGTTGTAATTGGATAGGTTGGGGGTGATCCAGCTACATCAAGTGACCACCAGAGAATATCTGGTAAGGGGTGGTATTATATACAATTGTTTTTTCCTTGATGGATATATACATGTGCAACCTACCCCCCCCCCCTTCATTCAGTTAAACTAATATAATCTATACAGTCCGCAATTAATAGTAGAGCAGTACTTGTGGGTCTATCCAATTCATACTGGTCTCGGATAGATATGGATAAGATTGTGAGGTCAAAGGGAACCATCTGCAGGGCCCAGGGGTGGTTAAGTTTTCTCACATGTCTACACGGGGTGACTACGGTAAACAATATGGTTGCTGTCTCCCAATGAGATTACTTGTTGTATATAATGTTGAGGACATACGGGTAACCCCTATAAAATTTTCCATTTCTTCCCACTGGTCCTTCCTGAACCGGATGCAGTCAGTGAAAAAATTGAATTACTTAATAATTAAGTGACTGGGTTTAAGGAAGTGGGTATAGAGTACACAATTTAATCGGTTTGTGTGGTGGATGATAATTAGCCCAATTAATTTCTAGCACATGGGTGGCTAGGATTTATACAATAGTAAAGTGCAAGAATTACTCTCACAAAGGTTTCTACTTAAGTTGTATAATCGGTGATTAATTCCCTAACCATGGCTGGGTCTGAGGAAGTTAGTGCGGCTGGCAAGTCCATGGATGTCAAAGCAAAGAAAGCATCACTACAAGCTCGGAAGGCATGTTACTAAATCATACAAGTGTATGGAGTTAATGGGACAAGAAAACGGTGAACCCTGATGAATTAAAGTTACACCTAGATGCCTTAGAAAATAGATACGGGTCATATAAATTGTGGTGTAAGGACTGTGAGAGAGATCTACTGGTGAATTGTGCAGATGATGCTGAAAGAAAGCGGCTGCTGGATCAATATTATGAAGTGGAGGACAACATCGTGTCCTGCAAAACTAAGGCTTTGGAGAGGGTAAAGGGTGTAAACAATGTTGCTGATCAACCTAATAAGGAAAATCAGGTGTTTACCAAAACTCCCACAATTATGCATGCCTGTGTTTAATCTGGGAGAAAACTGGGAGGAGTTTTGGTCTATCATCCCATATCATAAAAATCTTTGAAAGGGTCCTAAGAAGCAAGATCACCACCCATCTAGAAACCCATCAGTTACACAACCCAGGGCAACATGGGTTTAGAACAGGTCGCTCCTGTCTGTCTCAACTATTGGATCACTACGGCAAGGTCATAAATTCACTAGAAGACAAAAAGAATGCAGATGTAATATATACAGACTTTGCAAAAGCCTTCGACAAGTGTGACCATGGCGTAATAGCGCACAAAATGCGTGCTAAAGGAATAACAGGAAAAGTCGGTCGATGGATCTATAATTTCCTCACTAACAGAACACAGAGAGTAGTCGTCAACAGAGTAAAGTCCGAGGCAGCTACGGTGAAAAACTCTGTTCCACAAGGCACAGTACTCGCTCCCATCTTGTTCCTCATCCTCATATCCGACATAGACAAGGATGTCAGCCACAGCACCGTGTCTTCCTTTGCAGATGACACCCGAATCTGCATGACAGTGTCTTCCATTGCAGACACTGCAAGGCTCCAGGCGGACATCAACCAAATCTTTCAGTGGGCTGCAGAAAACAATATGAAGTTCAACGATGAGAAATTTCAATTACTCAGATATGGTAAACATGAGGAAATTAAATCTTCATCAGAGTACAAAACAAATTCTGGCCACAAAATAGAGCGAAAACACCAACGTCAAAGACCTGGGAGTGATCATGTCGGAGGATCTCACCTTCAAGGACCATAACATTGTATCAATCGCATCTGCTAGAAAAATGACAGGATGGATAATGAGAGCCTTCAAAACTAGGGAGGCCAAGCCCATGATGACACTCTTCAGGTCACTTGTTCTATCTAGGCTGGAATATTGCTGCACACTAACAGCACCTTTCAAGGCAGGTGAAATTGCCCCCCTAGAAAATGTACAGAGAACTTTCACGGCGCGCATAACGGAGATAAAACACCTCAATTACTGGGAGCGCTTGAGGTTCCTAAACCTGTATTCCCTGGAACGCAGGAGGGAGAGATACATGATTATATACACCTGGAAAATCCTAGAGGGACTAGTACCGAACTTGCACACGAAAATCACTCACTACGAAAGCAAAAGACTTGGCAGACGATGCACCATCCCCCCAATGAAAAGCAGGGGTGTCACTATCACGTTAAGAGACCATACAATAAGTGCCAGGGGCCCGAGACTGTTCAACTGCCTCCCAGCACACATAAGGGGGATTACCAACAGACCCCTGGCAGTCTTCAAGCTGGCACTGGACAAGCACCTAAAGTCAGTTCCTGATCAGCCGGGCTGTGGCTCGTACGTTGGTTTGCGTGCAGCCAGCAGCAACAGCCTGGTTGATCAGGCTCTGATCCACCAGGATACCTGGTCACAGACCGGGCCGCGGGGGCGTTGACCCCCGGAACTCTCTCCAGGTAAACTCCAGGTATCTTTGAAGCAGTCGTACATGATAGAGGTGATCTTGCAAGTGTTACCAAAATATGCTGTTTAAAGGGACAAGGGGAGATGCACATGTTCTCATACAAGCATTCCCAAATATAGATGACTCATATAGTGAGGCAGCTGACTTGTTGGAGGTCACTTATGGTAACTTGGAGCAAAGTAGGCTGGATCTAGTAGCTATTTTGACTAGTTTGAAGACTCCAGATCACAACCGCAACGGCTTAGAGAAATTTAGGATCAAACTAAAAAGCACTCTTAAGACCTTGAGTAATAAATATATCTAGAGGGAGCAGAATGGTTGTTGAGTGCCTTGATTCAGAATAAATTGAAACCAAGACAGTAGAGGGGCTATCTAACAGATATCACAAGGGTTACTTCGGTTGGGAAAGGGAAATAAGAGGGGGCCTGCAGGAGCTAATTGTCCAACTGCAGACCAGCCAACCCATTACTCTAGGAATACCACGTCTACAGACCCCAGTGCACCTGTCAAGTTCTACAAAAGGAAAATTTTTTCCCAATATCAATTAATCATAATTCACCTACTAAATGGGGTTAATAGGCACATATCAAGTACAGGGGCCAGTAATAGTGGTTCTTCACATCAAAGCAAGAGGAGTAAGTACCACAATAAGGGTAGCCCAGTTGATAAGAGGTCAGGCAAAGAAAGGAGAGATTGTATCTTCTGCAAGGTACTCATTTCTCTAAGAACTGTAATGCCTAAAATTTCATGGGATGTTAAAGTGGAAAGTTTGGGAAAAGGGCTTGCTAGATGTATCAGGTGTCTAGAAAATCACAATGTAAGGGATTGCCATGCTAACTTGAACCATTGTTATCAATGTAACAAGGGAAGGCACCACATAGCTATGTGTAAGGGCAGATCTAATTTTAAGATGGTAACAATATATGATAGTGATAATCCGGACACAACAGTAGCCAAGGTAGAGATTGCAGCTAATGTCGGTAATGATGGCCTAGCTGAGGTAGCTTTACCTGTGTTGGATATGGTGATTAATGATAAACGGCATAAATCCAAAACTTTAACAGCATTACTGGATCAGGGATCACAACGTACCTTCATAAAACGTAATTGCCTTAATGGATGAAGGTAACAAAGGGGAGGTCCTGCTATACTCAAGTTATCTGGCTTTCTCTCGAATAAGAAGGCCCAGTCATACAAAAACTGTTTATGTAACTGTCAGGCTGGGTAATGGGGAGAAACGTATTAATGCCGTAATTGTGGATAGGCTCCCAGAGAAAATATCTACAATAGGGCTTGGTAATGCTACTGAAAGGTTTTTCAGTAAGGTAAATTTGGCACCTTCTGGTGTAAATAATGATTCTGTGGGGCCAATAGATATTTGATAGGTAGTGAACTATTATGCCACCTTTGGGTGAAGGGTATGACAAAGAAATTGCGGAGTCACCCTTCTAAGGACCGCAGGAGGTCACGTGATGTATGGCAGGCTTCCTGTACTGGTAATGAATGAGTGGGGGGGCCATAAATTACAGTTATGGTGTGTCTTACTCATGAAATATCACCCCAGTGTAAACATTCTTCAATAGAGGATGAAGTTGAACCTGTGTAAAAATTTATGGGAATTGGACAGCATAGGGATCAATGTAAATGAAGAAAGTCCAGATGATTCTTTACTCAAGAACAATACCAAGATGTGAATTTTAATCTGGAAATACTGGTGAGACTCCGTGAAGCTAAAACATCAGATCTACCAACAATTACAGGATGGCATATGGACAATTAAAGCTCAGTCGCAAATTGAGCAAACACCGAATGTTGATGCTTCGATGATAAATTAATGGCAGTTAATAATAAATTCTAGAGGAGGTCCCTCCCGAGCAAGCCCAGATTTATGGTCACTATTGCCACATCACAGAGTGAAGAAGGATTCTGCTACTCCTTGAGGTTTGGTTTAATTGTAGTGCCAGGATAACAAAATGTACTAGTTGAAGGGACTTTTTTGGACAAGTTATCGTTGGCCGAAAAAGGGAGAAAATTAAACTTAAATTAAGAATTATGCCTTTACGGCGACATAAGTAAAGCTTTCCTGAGAGTGGGTCGCACAAGAGGCTGACCGGGGACTGCACAAGGTTCTTATAGCCCGAGAATCCTAGTTGCCCACTTAGTCCCTGAAAAAATTTTCACTTCAGGAGTGTATTTTGGTGCTAACTCCAGTCCATTCCTACTCCAGCAATGATAATGCACCCTTAAGCTAGGGTGGTCCACTTGAGGGGGAGTAATGGGTAAAACATTTTGTGGGACAATTTTCTGGGGTGTCGTCTATTTGAAGGGAACTATTATTATTATTTATTACAATCAGGGAAGCGCTAAAACCCGGGGGAAATTATACAGCCCCGGGGGGTTTGTGGAAGGCATTCAGGCTTAATTTGGGGAACTGGAGCACAGATCCAATTCCCTAAATCAAGAGCCCCTCACCAACATCATGAAGAGGAACTAATTATCATATATGAAAGGGCTAATGAAATAACGCAAGGTGCAAATATGCCCCTGAGGGAATGGAACAGTAATTCGTCCAGTTTAAGGGCTCAAATAAATAAAGACAACCCTGGAGTTGAAGTGTCTAAATGTAGTAATGTGCTGGGACTGACTTGGGACACAGAGAGAGACCTGATATCGTTAAAGTCTAATAACTACAGCATGTCCAATAAATTAACCAAGAGAGTCTTACTTGCGGAAGTTTCAAAATGCTTCGATCCACTAGGCTTAGTGTCACCACTTACAATAAGAGAAAATTGTTTTATACAAGAAGCATGGAAGCTTAAGTGTGCTTGGGATGAAACCCTACCTGAGGAAATTTTTTGAAAGGTGGGGAAGAACTAATAGGTGAATATGTAAAAATTACCAATGTTGGAGTTCCAAAGTAATGTGGCCAGTCAAGATGGAGAAATGTACTCCACATTTTTTTTGCGATGCTTCAAATTGGGATGTGGAGCAGTCGCTTACCTTCAATATAATAGTGCCATTTCTCTTGTTATGTCTAAGGCTAAGGTGGGTCCAATCAAATCACGTACCTTACCTCAGTTGGAATTAAAAAGCCATTTTATGTTGGGGTCAAATTAACCAATTATATAAGAAATAAATTGCGAGAGATAAATAATCAGCGACACCGTAATTTGGTCTGATAATGAGGTATCCCTTTCAATGGATTCGTAATGGTAACAGTAAGATTGTGTACGTACAAAACAGAGTCGCTGAAATCAATCAAATGCAGGAGAAATATAACAGTTTTGGGGCAGCATATGTTAACCTTAATCACATCCCCGGTGACGAGAATCTGGTGACTTCTTGTCCGAGGCTGACTTATGAAAAATTGTGAGTGCTTTATCGTGTTTAAAGGGCCAAGTTGGCTGGTGGACAAAATTAACTGGCCGGTGCAAAAAGCACATATTGCTCCTGTCGAAATTAAGGTGAGCACCGCTCCAGTCAGTAGTCCTTCCTTAGCCATTGATATGAATAGGTATTCTTCCTTACCCAAGCTGATTAACGTGACAAGGTTAGTGTTTAAATTTATAAATAATATGAATATCTCATATAATTTTCCCCATCCTCTGAAATACTGGCTACAGAGGGTACAAGAAGAAGCCTGGTGGCTAAAGCTCGCGCTTCACACACGGAGGGCCCGGGTTCGATTCCCGGCGGGTGGAAACATTTCGACACGTTTCCTTACACCTGTTGTCCTGTTCACCTAGCAGCAAATAGGTACCTGGGTGTTAGTCGACTGGTGTGGGTCGCATCCTGGGGGACAAGATTAGGACCCCAATGGAAATAAGTTAGACAGTCCTCGATGACGCACTGACTTTCTTGGGTTATCCTGGGTGGCTAACCCTCCGGGGTTAAAAATCCGAACGAAATCCTATCTTATCTTATCTTATGAGATTAAATTAATGGAAGGAAAAATGTTTTAAAGGTCAATAATAGAAAAGCTGGGCTGTATATAGAGGGTGATGTAATTAGGTGCAGAGGCAGGTTACAAAAGCTGATTGGGGGAATATGCCCAAGCACCCTATCTTGCTGCCCAAAACTCATCACCTGACAACCTTGATTGTCTTTAATGCCCATAATAAAGTGATGCATGGTGGGTTACAGGATACCTTAAACTATAATTCGGGAAACCCTTCTGGATTCCACAAGGACGGTAAAGTGTAAAAAAGGGTTATCAAGTCGTGTTAATATGTCCGCCGGGTGGATGCCAGAGAACCTACATGACCAGATCCTCCACTTTGCCCAAGGAACGTGTGCATTGGAAAACCTTTGATGTGACCGGAGTGGACTATAGTGGGCCCAATCATTTTAACAGGCATTTCAGATGGTGTTCCTTGAAGGTGTATGCTATTGTTTGTTCAGGCTTTGTTGGGCTGTTCTCTTGAGTGGCCCGGACTTGTCTGCAGAACGTTCATACAGCTGTTCCGGAAATTTGCAGTAGAGATCCTGTCCAAGATAATGATCTCCCGATTAATGCCACCAATTTTTGTAGCTGGTGCTCAACACTTGATGGAATTAAATAAGAGTGAGATGACAATTTTGTTGACCCCGAGGGTTGTGTTCTGGAAATTTATTACTCCCAGAGCAATTGGCAGGGGGGATTGTAAAGAAAGAACGATAGGAAGTTTAAAGATGTCTTCGTAAGGTGCTACACAGAAAGAGAATAATTGAGGAATTCCTGCAGTGGGTTTGGTGGAGGCAGAGAATTGGAGTAAACAAACGCCCCTCTGTCATAATGAGCTACACTCCTGATGGGGGAGATTCTGACTCCCTCTCACAATATGTTTTATGAAGGGTTTGAAGGGTGCACCTATCTATAGAGATAATCCCGAGGGAAGTGATGAGGATTACAAAAACGTGACCGTGTTGAGTGTTAAGTTCAAGATGTTAAATAAGGTAAATTTCTCATTGGTCCGATGTGTGGCGTAAAGAATACTTCATACACTACATGAGCATTTTTATGGTGCGCCAGAGGGAGGAAAAACCGACAGAACTTCAACCCGGTGACATTATTTTTAATTGATACTGAGGGAAAATCGAACCAAATTTTGGCCTCTGGCAAGGTAGTTCATTAACCCCGATGCACAAGGTGTTGTCAGAAACGTCCAAAGGGTTGGTCGTGGTCAGGAAAGTTTGCGTACCATTAAATGGTGTTAATCCAGTGCAGATAGAAAACTAAGGGAAAGTGGAACAGTGATAATTGAAGAAAATATCGAGTGATGCAAGGGAAGAAATTGTAGAGTAAGACCCACTAGGGGAAAAGAACCGTGCATCTAGAGCACAAATTTAAGTCATTAACAACTGACCTCCGCCTGCCGCAGTTTGGGGAAAATTTTTTAATTTTCCGAAGCTATAGTTGCCTGATAGGTGTATAATGTGTTGATGTGGGTCAGGAAATGTATTTTAAAATGGACAGAACCAACAGGGAAGTCTGCACCGCGCTGATGGGGGGGGGGAGAGGCGAGGACGGGGGATCACGAGCGGGGGGTGTTTTTAAATGGGTTTTAAAAGGGGGGGGAAAGCAGGGCAGGAAAATTTGGGGTTCCGGTGGCCTAAGGAATTTAAAAAAAAGGGGCCTCACTTTAAATAGGAAGTTCGTAACGTTCCGGGGAAGGTGAGGGAACATGATTTATGGGACCCCCGT
>NC_069473.1:5288442-5316082 GCF_026875155.1 Cherax quadricarinatus
GCCCCCCCCAAAAAAATCTGATAACTCTCACCTCCATAACCTCACCCCCTCCAAAGAGGGACAAAAATAACCGCATGAAAGGCCGTTTCGATGTCCCCACAATGCAAGCATGAGTCCTCTTTCACAAGACCCATTTTATATAACACATCCCTAGAGGCCAATATTCCCATCATGAAACGATATACTAACTCTCGTACCCTCGCTGGTATTCTAAGCAAACCAAACTTCCTCCATATGCTTATCCAGTCATATTTGGATAAAACAGCAAGTCCCTGTAAGACACCCTTGCCTACCACAGCACCCACCATTCTTTTGGGACCTTTAACGTGGACACCTGTTTAACATGTAATAAAACCCTCAACATATCCTCACAATACCTCAAATCCCTTCCACACCACCATCTTCGTGCATCCTCCATTACCCTACCTACCCTGACTCCTCTATTCCTTTCCCCCCAGTCCGAATATATCTTTGTTTAATATATAAAGCCATTACTCTATGACCCAATGACATCAGGCCCAAAGACCCCCACGTCCCCCCCTCCGTCATCACCACGTCCTTGCTCAACCATGCTCTCCCAAACCCCCACACATACCTTAGAACCTTCCTCTGGATTTCTGCAATATCCTCTGCTCTTAAAGGGAACACCTCAGCCACCCCCACACTTACTATCACCAGAGATTTGACCACTAAAACTCTCTGCTGTAATGTTACATCCCTAGCCCTTAAGCCTCCTAGCCTACCCAAAACCCTGCTCGAACTTAATTCCGAATTTATTTTTCCTACTTTCCTGCACTTCCGCCATGTACCATATTCCACAAACCTTAATTCTGTCCACTACTGACCATCCCACCCCTCCCCCAAGCCCCCCTCCCACCCAATCCCCCACCTCTAATAGTCTCGACTTTCTTTAAAATTTAAACTCTCATACCGTGGCGTCCCCAAAAATCTGAATGATTCCACCAACTTTCCTTAGATCTTCCTCATGCCTTACCAGCACGGTAGATCATCTACGTTTCCCCACAATCCCCCCCCTCCCACCCCCCTAATCCCATGTTCAATCATCACCTCACCACCACCCCTAAAATGGATTCTGTACACAGGCAAACAAAAACTGAGAGAGTGGACAGCCCCCTGCCTCAAAAACCCCTCTCCCCTCAGTACTGGGTCCCCCAACTTACCATTAACCTGTACCCTAATAACTGCTCCCTCATACAAGGTTTGCACCCATCTCACCCCTTCTCCCCCAAACCCAGCTGTTCCAACAAACTTTAAGAAATCCCTATTCACACAATCATAGCATTAGCCCAATCTAATCCAAGTATTCCCCCTCCGGTGCAGTCCCCAATAAAATCCCTTATTTGACTATGCCGTCCCTCATACTTCTTCCCGGAATGCCAAACTGTCCCCCATGTACCACTGATCCTATAACCTTCTTCAGTTAATTGCCCAGAATTTTAGCATAAATTTTATAATCGCACACATTAAGGATATTGCTCTTATTTTATTCAATACTTTCCCATCCTTCTTCTTCGGCACCAACACAACGATCCCTGTTTTCTGGGGCTTTCCCCCTCCTCCCACTGCTCCACATATGATTCAAGACTTTCCCCTAACCCATACCTAATTTCATTCCCAATAAACTCTATAAAAATCATTCGGGATTCCATCAATGCCCGGCGTCTTACCCTGACTCATCCCGTAAACCGCCTCCCCCACCTCCTCCTCACTAATACTACCCTCAAGCATTTCCTGTTCCTCTTGTCCCAATACAATAGTATTCTGCATAACCCCAAATACCTCCTCACTAACAACTTCCTGTTGCTCTCCTCCATTTCTCCCTAAACAATAATCAGCATAACCACTAATATCATCTGACATTAAGACCATACCCACCAACATAACCCCCCCCCCATCAGCGACCACTAGATGCGCTATGGTAGTCACCATCTGCTGCCCATTCCCTAAATTTTCTTCAGGAACTATAACCTGATGGTCGATCACCCTTTAACACCTCCTCTAATCCTAGGCCCTAACTCTAATCGCGTTAAACCTTTCATTATGTAATCCTTCAATCCTACTCCTTAAGCCATCCACCTCACCTCGCACATCTTCCCTTCCCCCCCCCGTCATAAACAGCATTCAACTGTCCCTCCAGGTAGTTTTGCAAACCATAAATGGGATTAAATCTGGAGTATCTGAGAGAGTTAGAGCAAAGGAAGGGTGTAGCAGTAATGTTAAATGATCAGTTATGGAAGGAGAAAAGAGAATATGAATGTGTAAATTCAAGAATTATGTGGATTAAAGTAAAGGTTGGATGCGAGAAGTGGGTCATAATAAGCGTGTATGCACCTGGAGAAGAGAGGAATGCAGAGGAGAGAGAGAGATTTTTGGGAGGAATGTTAAGTGACTGTATAGGAGCCTTTTGACCAAGTGCGAGAGTAATATGTGGTAGGGGACTGAATGCAAAAGTAGGAGAAACTTTTAGAGAGGGTGTGGTAGGTAAGTTTGGGGTGCCAGGTGTAAATGATAATGGGAGCCCTATTGATTGAACTTTGTATAGAGAAAGGGTTTATTATAGGTAATACACATTTAAGAAAAAAGAACCTAAAAAGTATAGCATACACTATATGAGTAGGGCGAAATGACCAGTATTTGTTGGATTCTGTATTTGGTAGATAAAAAGACTGTTGGAGACTTCAGGATGTACATGTTTATAGAGGGCCACAGATATATCAAGATCACGTTCTAGTTGTAGCACCGAAGTAAAAGGGTAGAAGGGATACAAGGAATAATAGAAGCCTTCAGGGAAGAGAGAAGGTGAAGGTTTATAAACTCAAGAGTAAGCAGTTTAGGGTAAGATATAAACAGCTATTGGAGGATAGAAGGTCTAATGAGAGCATAGGTCAATGGGGTCGAAGAGGTATGGGATGTAGGTATAAAAAAGTATGTTAGAGTGTATCAACAGAAGATTGTGGTTACAGGAAAGTGGGTGCATGAGGGAAGAGGAAGCTATTGGTGGAATGTGAGTAAAGAGAGTAGTAAGGGAGAAAAATTAGCATACATGAGAAGTTTTTACAAGTAAAGTGATGCAAGGAGGGAAGAGTATATGGAGAAAAAGAGAGAAGTTAAGAGAGGTGGTGAGCAATGTAAAAAAGAGAGCAAATGAGATAGTGGGTGAGATGTTATCAACAAATTTTGTTTGAAAATAAGAAAAAGTTTTGGAGTGAGATTAACAAGTACAGGAAACCTAGAGAACACATGGAATTTGTCAGTTAAAAATAGTGATAAGGAGAGTATTAAATGGAGAGGTAAGGATATTGGGAAGATGGAAGGAATATTTTGAAGAATTTGTTAAATGTTGATGAGAAAGGAAGCTGTGAATTCGTGTATGAGGGCAAGGAGGAATAACATCATTTAAGGAGTGAGGAAGAGCCGAGATTGTGAGTGTGGGGGAAGTCGTGAGGCAGTAGGGTTAAAATTGAAAGGGGGTAAGGCAGAGCCGGGATTGAATGGGCATAAAGAGAGAACTGTTAAAAGCAGTTGGGGCTATAGTTTTGGAGTGGTTGGTGAAATTATTATAATAAAAGTATGGAAGAGGGTAAGGTACCTAGGGAAAGGCAGAGAGCAATGCATAGTTTCCTTTGTAAAAAGGCAAAGGCAAAAGATATTGCACCAAATTATTAAGGTGGAAAAGTCTGTTGGAGTGTAAGCCTGTTCGAAAGTGTATGGAAAGTATACTTGAAAAGAATTAAGAGTAAGACGGAGACTAGGATACAGATGAACAAGGAGGCTTTTAGTGAAAGGTAGGGGAGTGTGTGGACCAGTGTTTACAGTGAAACAAAAAAAGTGCACAGTATTTAGCTAAGGCAAAGAGTGTCTTTGTTAGCATTTATGGATTTGAAAAGGCGTATGACAGGGTGGATAGGGGGGGCAATGTGGCATATGTTGCAAGTGTATGGAGTAGGAGGAAAGGATCCTGAAAGCAGGTGAAGAGTTTTTACGAGTGATAGTGAGTGCTCCAAGTTAGAGTATTTAGGAAAAGGGAAATTTTTTTCCCCAGTAAAAGTAGGCCCTTAGACAAGGATGTGTATAGAATGTCCCAGTGGTTGTTAAATATATTTATAGATGTTGTAAGAGAATTAAATGCGAGGTCCTTGGCAAGGTGAGTTAAAAGATAAAGAATCACAACACAAAGTGGGAGTTGTCACAGCTGCTCTTTGCCGATGACACTGTGGCTCTTGGGAGATTCCTAAGAGAAGTATTGCAGAGATTGTGGATGAATTTGTAGGTGTGCAAAAGCAGAAAATTAAAGGTGAATACAGGAAAGAGTAAGGTTAAGATGGATAACAAAAAGATTAGGTGATGAAGATTGAAATCAGATTGGGTGGAGAGATTATGGAGAGGTGAACGATCAGTAATTTGGGAGTGGACGTGTCAGCGTTGGGTCCAAGAAAATGAGTGATATCTAGAATTGATGAGGGAAAAGAGTGAGTGGTGCAACTAGGAGTCTGGGAGACAAAGAACTTTGTCCTGGAGGCAATGGAGGGAATGATATGAGTGTATAGTTATACCCAACGCTTCTTAAATGGGGTGTGAAGACGTGGGGAATGAAGTTCAGCGATGAGAAGCCTGGAGGCCAGTGTAGATGTCATGATGAGGGCAATGTGTGGTGTGAATATACTGCCAGAGATTCGTAGTTTTGAAGTTAGTAGAGTGCGGGATTTACCCAAAACTGTTGTCCAGAGGGCTGAGGAAGGTTGTTGAGGTGGTTCGACAAGTAGAGAGAATGGAGCGAAACAGAAATGACTTCAAGGAGTGTATCAAGTCCTGTAGTGGAAGGAAGGCGGTGTAGGGGTCGGCCTAGGAAGGAGTTGGAGGGAGGGGGTAAAGGAGGTTTTTGTGTGCGAGGGGCTTGGACTTGCCAGCAGCCTGCGTGAGCGTGTTTGATTAGGAGTGAATGTGAGACAAATGGATTTTTAAATACTATACGGGTGCTGTTGGAGTGTGAGCAAAGTAACAATATGAAGGGATTCCAGGGAAACCGGCAGGCCGTACCTTGAGTTCCTGGAGATGGGAATAACAGTGGCCTGCACTCTAAGGAGGGGTGTAATTTTGCAGTTTAAAAACTTGTAGTTAAACACCCTTCTGGCAAGACAGAGGATGGAGTGAATGATGGTGAAAATATTTTCTTTTTCGGGCCACCCTGCCTTGTGGGAATCGGCCGGAGTGATAATAAAAAAAAAAAAATCTCCCACCTGCCCTGTCCTTTCCACGTACCTCAAAAACACTGCTATTGCTGTCCTTTGCTCGCATCTCCCACCAGTCAAATCAAATCCACCCACCATCCCAACCCCCCAGCAATGTCCTCCACCAATCTCAAAGGATGAGCCTTCATCCCCCTCCCTGTGCAAAAGCCTCACATCAATTTCCAATACCCATCAAATATGCGAACTATACCATCCACGGTCCGCAGAATCAGCTTATCACCGCCCTGTGATCCTGAAAACCGACATCAAAACCCTCACTCTCGTCCACACCATCCCCTTTGCCAACACAATATATCCTGATCTAACCTCGCCCCATGAAAATCCAACAAAAAACGTGTGCTCCCCCCATACTCCCCCCAGCCGCACCACATCTACCTAACAACCTACATGCCCTCAACACCTCCCGTAGTTGCACCCAATAAACACATCCTGCCGCTCCCCTCGGCGTCCACATCCCCATACCAATCACGACAGTTCCAATCACCCTCTCCAATTACAGCTATGGAAGGATAAACCCCCAAATAATAGCATCAAATCAGCACGTACAAAATCAACTTGTAACTTTCTCTAAACATTGTTACATGCCGGCATATAACACCAATGAAACATACTCTCACACCCCCCAGTTGCGCCCATCTACCCTTACAACCCTCCCCCCCACCCCCCCTCCTCCCAACCCATGAAACGGCAATGGGCTGGTCTCCTTTACAGCTACTGCTAATACCACCATCTCCTTATTTAATTGCAAAGCATTACTGAACAAACATATTTATAACCCCCTAAAACTCAATTCACTCCCTAACCCTATGGTTTCTGTCTCCCTGCAAAAAACATACATCCACATCAAACCTTCGAAAAACCACTCTAACCAAACCCTTTTTACCTCAGATTTTAAGCCCATTGCATTTATTGTATGACACACTTGAATTTGCTAGAAGAGGGGGCTTACCCCTATGCCGCTGTATCATACTCAACTTCACCTTCTCATACCTTACCATTTTTAATCCTTTTTTCTAACCTGGACCTCCAGAACCCCCTCCTTGCCCCCTCCACTGATCTTCCCCGGTACAAACCCCCTCCCCTGCCTACCTTTTCCCCACTAACTACCCATGACTTCTTCCCGGGTCTCTGCCCAGGTGTAAAAAAACCTCAATCGAGGTCAAAGCAACCCGCAGGTCCTTTTCGTGAAGCTCACACATCACACAACAAATCTACTTCCTGCACGTCTCCTGATGGACTTCCACCACCACTTGCTTCCATGTCCTCTCTTGCATTCCTCGAATCCTTCACCTTTACCTGCTGCTCAACCATCAGCTGTATCTCACTTGACTTCTCAGGACCATCCTCCCCCGGCCACCGTCTCGTCGAAGAACTCCTTCAGCAAGCACCGCATCCAGCAACTTCCTCCTGGGTAGACCTCTTCCCCGTCCACCCGTCCCCTCAGGCGATGTGGGCGCCCCTCCGCCTGTCACCTCTGGGATGGTAACACAGTGAACCTGTCCGTCGATACTTCCGTTCTACCTCTTCACTCCATCGACCACTCGTCACTGGTTCCACCTCTCCCAACCAGTCAGCATCAACTCACATGGTCTCTGCATCCACTTGCCAACGTACCAGGCGCCCTGGTAGGCTGCCTTACTAGACAGTGAGCTGCCATATATCATATGAGCCACAAAGTCGACAGGTCTTCTCTGGCCGGCAATAGTGTAACAAAAACCTGCGTCCGTGACTCCACATCATGACGTAGGACGGGAAATAGGCCTATGCCAACGTCATTCCTTTGAGGGTAAAAGAGGGCACTCAGGTCGTACCCTTATATGCCCTTCTGTTCCATACTCGCCATCGTTGCCGAATGAACTTTACCGAAGTTGTTGAATACCTCCTGTATACTAATACCCGTCGCCGCGAAGGGACATTCCTGGACCTTTCACCCACCGTATAGTACAGTGGAAACGTCATGCATAACGACGTCAGCACATGCCGAGTTTCACCGTCACCTTCCTCTCCTATACTTCTTCAACAAGATCGTCGTAGACGGCCGGACGATTCAGTTTTAGGAATACTCTGGTCATCCCATTCAAGGCAACACCATATACTTTCCTCGTTGGGGACACCCAATAGGCGTCCCTGATGATGCGGTAGCAATGTATATCAACGTTTGCTCCAGTAAGCGTGCCACGTAACAAGCTTTAGATACAAAACAGTGTTAAATCCGTTGTCCCACTCGGTAACGCGTGATGCCATTTTGTCTTCTAGTTGCCTTAAAGGTCACCACCAGAGGGCAGGTGTAGCACTAGGGCGTGCCGTCCTCTCACCCCCCGGAGGTCGAGAGACGAAATGCATTACAGTCAATTGGAAGGTATATGGGTGCAGTGGTTGAGTTGACAGAGCATGATCGATTCGTTATTGGAGAGGGCCGATAACGAGTGCGAGACATGGGTAAGCTTTATCCGGGCGCAATTAGGTAAGCCCCAGTAATTGAGTGGTTGCCCAGTGACTTTTAAATCTCCAAACATGGAGCGTTATAAAAAGAATTTTTGGTAAGATTATTCTATATCCTTAAGCGGGATCGGGTTTTAGGGGCACATACAGCGGATGGCTGTGGTCGTTTTAGTGCCTAAAGGTGAGCCATTAACAGTTAAAGACTATCGTGAATTTCTTATTGTGGTGGGATTATAAGATTATTTTGCAAGAATTTTAGCTAACAAATAAAAAAGTTCCTTGGTAAAGTGATTGAAAGGACAATATGGGGTGCCGGGAAGGTCTATGTATGACGGGCATGTTTGGATTAGAAGTTTTATTGAAGAAAGATAAAATTGAGTGGGGGTGGGGGTGTTGGCTATAGATTTGGAGCGGCATATGATAGTGTAGAAAGGGAAGCATTAAGGAATATTATGAGATGGCAGGTTTTGGAGAGAAATTATATCATTGGGCCAAATTCATGTATCAAGAATGCATCCGTTGCGGGTGCAGTAAAATGGAAGGTTGGAGAACAAAACAGGCTGAGCAGGGGTCTACGTCCAGAGTTGTCCCCTTCCACAAAATTTTTTTTGCGTGTTTACAGGATCCCTTTTTATAGAGGAATTAGGGTCTTATAGGCAGCAAATGGAGGGGTTGGTGACGAAAGGGGTGAGGGGGTGCTGGCATGTTGGATATGTTTGATGACGAGCAACGATTTTTAGTAAGTGTAACAGGGATTTGCCTCGGGTGAGAAAAGATATAGTCAAATGTTTTAGAAAAGCTTCTGGCATGTCAATTAATAAGGAGAAAACCGAAGTATAAGTGATCTTGGGATAGGTTTAAGTGAGGAAAATGTGAAGTAGTTGAAAGTGGAAAAAGAGGTGGAGGACCCAATTAATGATATGAGTGGATCGTTTATGTAAGTGATATCAAGTTAGCACAACGAAATAAATTCAGCGCGTATTGAGATGGTGTACTGAAGCCATCATTGGTTTACAGCTGCACACACACTTAACTTTGCAGACAAAGTGTAAAATTAACAAACGAATTGTACCTAATTATATAGTTAAACTTTGGCAATGTAGCAGCAATATATCCGATAAAAACTATTGCCCATTGAGTTTTTCCCCCCCCCCCCTCCCCCGTAGTGAGTACAAAGGCTTACAAAAGCGCGTTTTTAGATTCATTTGGGGTACTGGAAGCGAATGGTTAGGTTAGGCGGTTGTCACAATGCCGGTTGGCCGAGGAGGGCTGGGTCTTATAGCTGTTGAAAAAGAGGATTATGAGTGTGTATTTGAAACGTAGTTATAAGCGGGAGGGGGGGGGCGAGGGAAGGCGGACTTCATAAGATACGTCAGGATATGCAACGGTGGTGGGTGGGTAGGGAGTTCATAATAGGTGAAGCAATGTTACGGGTCATCATAAACATGAGAGATCCTTCACATATTAAATTGGGAAACCTTGATGGGGTGGAAGGTAAGGCAGTGGTAGCAGTGGTAGAAGGGGTTTATCCGATGTATGATTGGCGTAATATCTGGGGGCGTTTGAACAAATTACGTTTAAAACCTAAAGTACGAGAAGTAATGTATAGATTTTTACATGGGATCTTACCGTCTGGAAGGGTTTTTATTCCATAAGAGAATAAGGGAGGATGGGATATGCAAGGCTTGTGGTGGATGGGAGACTGTTTTCCATATAGTGTATTTTTGCAAATGTAGTGAACTAATAAGGGTTTGGTTGGGTAAGGTAATAAGGTTAGTGGGGGGGGGGGTTGCAAGTGTTGAGGGTTTTAAGCTTAGACATAGGTGGGGTGAATCAGATGGTAGAGAATGCGGTAGGGTATATAATTACGGATTATATTTATATGTCTTGGGCTATGAGAGGAGCGAACGAGTGGTTAAAGAATTAATGCATTAACAGCATCTTTTATAGGACAAGGTGTAAAATAAGGAGGTGTATGGGGGGAATGGGAGAGGATTTAAGTAGGGTTATAGAATTTCACTTTACGGGATTTACGGGAGTTGAAAAGGCAGGTAAGGGGGATGAAAATGGGCTGGCTTCTAGAATGGTCGGTTAAGCGTAGATGAGTTTTGATGAATTGTTATAGAGGTATGGTTCTGGGGTGCAATTTTAAACATTATTTGTCCGATGTGTCAAGTACAATACATTATATTTGGAATTAATCGACTTATAACTATGTAATGTGTATATATATATCATGTGTTTGTATGTATGTATGTAAGTGTATGTATGTATGTATGTGTATGTATGTTATGTAGTGTATGGTATATTATATATATAATCTGTATAATATATGTATAGTCTTAGTTAACTTCTTGTATATACCATAAATGGGTTTTCACATGAACATTTTCATGATATTCAATACAATTTTCCTATGCGTAATTATGATTTGAATACAATGTGTAAATGACAAAATGGCTTTATATGTTTCAGTTTAATTCACAATTATTTTTGTAAGCACAATTGATTTGGTGCCAATAGAATCATAGTGGTTTTGATAATTGAGTATTGTATTTCTTTTTAATTTGTCTAGATGGCAATACTATGTATGTAGTTTAAGAGTTTACGAACCTTGAATTGATAAGAATGAATGAAGTTAATCGAGTTGAGTTGACGTTAAATATTACTAACGACGTTGTAAGATGTGTTCAATTAGACAACAATACTATATATACTTATATTAAATGTATGTATCCTAAAGGTAAATTGAAGTCTGATTTTTAAAGGATGAAGATGGGTTTTTCACTTTTTTATTGATTCTTTTTTACTCTTAATGGTTAATACAAGTTGTATTATGTACACCACAAATATGGTTAGGGAATGTGTAAAATTTTCCGTTGTTGATTAGAACATTTAATACAGATGAAATACTAGGCTAATGTTAGGGTAAATTTATGATAATTGTGGAATGTTCTATGATTCAAACTGCTCTATATTAATACTTGTATTTTATTATTCTAGTGTAAATTTAAGAAGAGCAAGGATGATTAATTTGAGAAGAGTTTATATAGGTCTGTATGTTTTTGCCGAAAGTAAACTTATCCACATGTAGCTAGTTTTAGGACAAATTTTAAGCTTCGGTATCTGATTTTATAAGTAGGTAATGGTGGTTCATATTGTTATATTGTTTTATGAAATACGTTTAATGTTTCAATAATCAATGAAATTTTTTTCATTATTGTTCATATATTGTCCATCTTTATGTTTTTTCCTTTTGGCTATTGTATATTGTTGGTTTTAAATAAAATTTAAAAAATAAATATTTACAATTAGTTTGATCATCATCTATTTTTTAAATTTTATTAAAAATGCACAATACTATTCATATGTATACTATGCATACGATACATAAACTAAGACATGTTATCCATTAAATATGAAAACAACAATTCCACTTTCCCTATCCAGCTCTTAAAACCTATACTTAATAGACACACTTCCTATTAACATGATGCCATCCCCAAAAATTCAATCATACATGTGACTATCACAAAAGGCAACCCACACCCAAACATACAGGATGGTTAATAAATCAAATACATTTCTTACTCACAAAAGACAATATATCGACCAAAGAAAATCACATGTAGTACATTATACATAAAAGGCTATATACAAAGTCATAACCCATATAATCGGTTCCTTACTACCCCCTCCATTTAACAACGGAATACCGAACATATAATGATTATTAAAAAAGAACTATACTGAATATTATCAAAATTCCTCCTACCAACTCATTCCAGAACTTAAATAACACGTTAACCCTTAGTGACTTAACCACCATTTACAAACCCTTTTTAAACAAATTAATAAACCAGTGCATACAAAAAAATTTTCATGCACGCGTTTGCCAAAAAAAAAAAAACCTCAAGTAACCTAACAATCAAAATACATAAGAACACAGATGATGTACATTATGTTACTACAACATGGGGGAACACACTTGTATAATTGGCAGAATATACACCACAATCATCCATATCAATAAATAAAAAACAACAACCCATGAAAATCAGAACATCATTTGTATAACAGTGTTTTTACACATATATTAGAGGATACACTCTTTAAATAACCTATGTAACATATTTAATTAAACCATATCAAATGGGTTCTTCACAAGGCGGGGCAAACTTGGTAAATGACTAACAAAATTCTAATCTCCTCCCCATATGCTGAAACACAACTAACCCTCATTGACTAAGTCATATTCTTCACATTTCTCTTTGAGCCAAGATTACAATCCTTCATTTATAAAGAAGTACCGTTATAAAGGAATTACTTGTATACTAATTTCTAAAGAAAAACTAATCAAGGGTAATATGGAAAGTACTGCAGCAACACGTTAAAAACAACTAAAAAAAAAAACTTGTCTACAGTTTTTACTTGCTTTATTTTATATTTAAAACCCCATCCAACGTAATAAACACACATACTAAATTCACTGGTAATAATTTTTTCACGTGATTCAGTACTACTAGAGCCTCAAAAGCACAACAGCCACTTAAAGACCACCTCTCCTCGATAGTGAGTGCAATAATATACCCAAGCCAATTTGTAATGCAAGGCATTCCAATAAAATGACAAAGTATCCAAGGTACAGATCGCCATATCAAATATCTCTACAGGAACATAGCCATTTCATAAATATAATGCCCTCACTATCTCACACCCACAAACACCCACCTTCCACACTGCTATCCAACCTTAACACCCCCCCTCACAAAAAAGACCCTAACACCCTTATGCCCCCCCCCCCAGTTTCCCTAGAAGCTGTGCTACAAGAAAAATTACGATAACCTATCGAAAAACTTAATCCCATACTCCCCCATATATAACCTATTCCTACACCCTTGTCCTAGTAAAACCTCGCTGCTAACGCTTTTATCCTCAACTGCCCTACAAACTGCCTCATACCCCAAGAAACCATGCAAATAATCTGCCATGACATACACAAAGCCCTACCCACCTCACTTGCTACCCCCGCACTAACATCCCTTGACAACGATCAAAGAAAAGACCAACTTCCCCCCCCCCAACACCTAATAACCCCGCCATCCAGACCTCTCACACTTCCAAAGATGAACAAAATATACCATCATGATATGCCTCTCCTCTCTCCCCACCGAATAACATGTTGCCTCTCTAACAAACCCCATCTTATGCACACATATACTTAAATGCCACCACAACCATTATGAAAACGATACAACCAACTCCCTAACCCAACGCTGGTATCCGAAGCGTCTGAACTCCCTCCATATGACCCTCCCTTATACAGGGGTATACTGCACCCCCTGCAATGCACCCCTTCCCCACACCACACCCACCACTGCATTTACCTTCAACCGATTTTACCTGCCCACTGCCAACATGAATCTTAATACATCTTCACACTCATTCTCAAATCCCTACCACTCCAAACAGTTTCTAGCATCCCTCATCACACCTAACCACCCTAACACCCCTCTCCCGCCCCCCCACCCCTTAAATACCTCTGCTTAATATATAAAACCATTACCCTAGACCCAAAGTCCAACAAACTATACCCCCCCTTTTCACTCCGTCATGACCACATCTTTGGACAACCAGGCCCTCCCAAACCCCCACACAAACCTCACAACCCTATCCTCTTATTTCCTGTATATCCGCACCCCTCAAATGGAACACCTCCGCAACAACACCCAGAACCTTGCTATAACACCACCCGGAATTAATTACCAACGAACCTCTGCTGTAACGCCACTTCACTGGCCCTCAAACCTTTTAACTTGCCTATAACCCTACTCGTAGGACTGCTTCTGAGTAATCCTCCTACATACCTGCAATTGCTTCATATACCATAATCCCACACACCTAATACTATCACAAACCGTCCATCCCATCTCCTAGCCCCCAATCTCCCCCTAACCCCCCAACCCATGTTCCTACTTCATAATAACCTAGACTTTGCTAAATTAACTACCATATCCTGAAACATACCCAAAGCTCACTCATTGACCTCTCCCACCCTACGAAAGCCTCCCACTCGTAACTAACACAGTTTGTATCATCCCACATAACCAACTATGCCCCCCCATACTTCCCCCCCACCTCCCCCCATTCCTCGTCCACAGCCTCAAAGAAAGTATGTTCACCACGCATGCAAAAAGCAACTGGACAGCGGGCAACCCTGCCTTAATCCCTGTTCCTTCATCACCGCCCCCCCCAGCTACCATTAACTTGCACCCTCATTAACAGCCCCCCCTCATACGCGTGCGCACCCACCTCACTACCCCCCCTCCAAAACCCAATTTCTCCAAACATCCCCACAAAAAGTCTCCCTCTTCACACAGTCATTATGCTGACCCAATCACGCCAAGGACGCCCCCTCCCTGACAGTTCTCTATAAAATCCCTTATCGCACTAATGCTGCCCATTCTCATAGATGTCCTTCCCGGAATCCCATCTGTCCCCTCATGTACTCCTACCCCAATTACCTTCTTTAACCTGTTCCCCAATTACCTCTTCGCAAAATTTTGTAATCCGTACAATTAACGACAACGGAAACGTAATCTCCCCAAGCCGTTCTCCACTCCCATCCCTTCTTTGGCAACCAAGACAACGACCCCCATTCTCCTGTGTTAGCGCATTCTGCCCCATTTACAACATATATTCAGAACCTCCACTAGGCCAATCCCTCAGAACCCCCAATGCGCTTTGTAAAAATCATTAGGTAACCCTCTAATCCCGGTGCCTACCCCTGGACTCAACCCATTCACCACTTCCCCCACCTCTTCCTCCCCCCCGTAATTCCTCCCTCCAACTCCCTATTCCCTCTTCCCCATACCCTGCGTACCCTAATCCCACATAAATGTTTCTATCCCCCCACCACCCTCCCCTTCTCTTCCATTTCTCCGAAACCAATCATCAGCATGACCTACTATAGAATCTGTGTCAGAGAGACCCTTCCCTCACAATAAACCTCCCCACCCTCCACAACAATATTGCGCCACGGTAAGTCCTCAACTGTCTGTCCTTGAATTTTCTGAGAACATGACCCGTTGGCTTACACCCTTTAGTCGTCCTCCAATCCTGCCCTGACCCTGAAGTGCATCAAAACGTCATTATCATCTCTACTAATCGACACCTAAGTCCCCATAACTCCCTTCCCCTCCTCCCTACTCCCCCCCGCATAACAATCATTCACTGAACCCTCTAAATAATTCTGCAATCCAAACCTCCCAACGTGCCCTTTCCTGCCCCTCTTCCTAAAAAAATCCACAATTTTCACCTTTGCCCTGCAACTCTCCCACAATCTAACAATCCACCTCCCATCCCTAGCCTCCAAAAGCCCCATCCACCATGACTGAAAAGACCGACCTTGATCCCTCCCCTGTAAAGCCTCACATTAATTTCCAATAGCCCTGATATATTCTCTCGGAAATACCATCCACCTACGATCAGCCATCACTGCTCTGTGGTCTGAAAAAACCCACGTCCTACTGTTCCTCACCACACTCCTATCCCCTCCTCACATAAAAATCCTATCCAAACTTGCCTCATACCTCCCCTGTACAAGGATACTCAACCCTGTACCCCCCCCTGCCAACCACATCTACCACCCCGACATCACCCAATGCCATCCCTTAAAACACCCAACACACACCCCTCCCCCCTAGAACTACGTTCTACATGCCTAATCCACAATTCCAATCAACCTCCAATTATCGCTATGGCAGGTAAAACCCTTGAGATGATATAACAAAACGTCACGAACAAAATCTGATTTTATCCTTACTGTTACCAATCGCAGGCATATAAACTCCCCCAAAACATACCCCATCTTATCCCCCACCACCCATACCACCTGAAAAAAAAAAAGAAAGAAAAAAAAAAAAAAAACCAACAACCCTCCCCCCAACCCCCCCTCCTCCCACCCCATGACTCGCAAGGGACTGTCTCCTTACTAAAACAGCGCCACTCCGCCTTTAAAAGCGCTGCCATGCTCCACAAACAACTTTATATCCTCTCAATCTCAAACTCACTACCTGACTTATAGTTATGCCCTGTAGGAAACCAACACAAACATCGTACCTTTTAAGGACCACTCCAACCACACCCTTTTTAAACCTCAGTTTTTTTAAGCATTAGCATTTATCGTTACACCACTGAATTGGACCAAGGAGAGGCGGCCTTACACCCTATCCGCTTGTGCCTTTGCTCACACTTCCCTCAGGCTGCTTACACTTTCCTTATACTCTTTTTAATAGAACTTCCACCCGCCCCCTTGTCTCTCCCCGATTTTTCCCTGGACTCCCCCCCCTGTAGGTGAATTGGCGGACCACCTCCGGCCCAAACCTTCTTACCTGGTCTTTTGCCCAGGTGTTAAACATCATCTAATTCAGTCAGCCCCGCTGGCTCTTCCAAGAGCTGCCTCCCAAAGCCACCTCTTCCTCATGTACAATCCACCCTGTGTACCTCTGCCAACAAAGTGTATCCTTCCAGTGTTCCCTACTA
Source organism: Cherax quadricarinatus (assembly GCF_026875155.1). Lineage (NCBI taxonomy): Eukaryota > Metazoa > Arthropoda > Malacostraca > Decapoda > Parastacidae > Cherax > Cherax quadricarinatus. The sequence goes on from NC_069473.1 coordinate 5,304,699, forward strand.
CTTTCCGACTTCTCACACAGGCCTTGCAATTGCTGCTTATTCACTGATCCTTCATCCATGTCCCCTTCTAACCAAGCCTCCTCCAAGAATTCTGGAGCCAGACTCCAAGGACACCATCCCAGTGACGTCTCCACCACTTCCTCCACCACCTCAGATGTTGGAGAAGGAACTTCTCCTCCACCGGGAGTGTGACACACGTCCCCATCTGTTCACTATACCCTCCTTCTCCACCTCCTCACTCCATAGAGAGTCCGCATTCTTCGCCGCCTCCACCACACTCGCCTGCTGAGATGTCCTCCACCGGGGACTGACAACCCCCGGGTCAACTCTACGTGCCCATTGTGCCGCTAATGGTCCAAAAGAGCCTACAAAGACGACACGTTCTCCTTTGCCCAACATACGACACATATTAACCTGGATTCTGGTGCCTGGCCACATTACATACGAAGGTATAGCGTCATTAAAGTCATCTTGATATAGTAGACCCCTTCGGGAGGCCACATATGGTCCATCCCGCCAAACCCCACCTCAGGCTTCAAGAATGACACCATACTTTTGCTAATAACTTCCTGTATACCAAACTGCGTTTGCCTCGAAGGGTAACACTCCTCACTCGTACCCACGTGTAAATGAATACGTCATGCAAAGCACACATCCATCGTCGAGTTGAGACACAATCGCCGTCCTGAAACTCCCTCCACCACACTGCGAATAACATCCTCAGGAACTTTACAAATACTCGTTCATCCCATTGCAGGGCCAACATACAGTTCCTCATTAGGATACCATATAAATCCCTAATAATTGCAGTAGAAACGACGTTCATAGTAGCAGGGCAGAGAACCCCTCAACAGCCAATGCAAACTGTATTATAACCTCCTCCGTGTACTCCGCCATGTCTGAACAGTGACAACTGCGCAGACAACAGTTGAGTGTGGGAGCACTGCACAGTGCGTCCGCACGGCCCAACAGCGATGCGAACAATGCTGAACATCATCTGTGGTCTCCCAAACTGCCCAGAAGTACTTATTATCCAAGCCCTAAGCCTGGCCACTACAACATCAGTCCAGTCTGTTCACAGTGCAAGTTGCTCCATAAATAACTTATCTACCGTGTCATGTTATCATAGTGGGTTATAGATCTACTCAGGCTTCTAACTGCATTCCTATAACAATCATTTCAATATTTACTTCCTCTCCTAATATTATTCCTAATGCTAGACACAAGTTATACCAAAGTTATATTCTACATTCTCCCATCTCGATACTCTTCTTGGTTAACATACAAACTTTATCATGAAGGAGTAATCCAATGTGTGATGGGAATCCATAGCAATTGTACATTCTTCCTTTTTCCCTATTTATTGAGTATCTATACTCTGGCTTCCCCAATGAGTCATGTGTTGGAGTCATTATATGAGCCAAGAGCCTTCAATGATGACATAGAATCAGTAATGATGATAGAGTCAAGCTCAGTGTCATAGGTTAGCTTTAGCGCCATTAGGATTGAAAAACAATTCAGTTTGCAGTGTAGACGCCCAGTTGTTAATTCTTATGCCTAACTCAACAAATTTATTATCGTTCTTAACTAGGGAGGTGGCAACAAGAGCAGATGCAGCCCTGCCAGAAGACTCCTGTTTTAGATCCATCAGTGTATATAACTTGTGATAACTTGTTACTACCAGCTAGGTGAGAAATTTCTTCTTGAGCAGTTGCTCTAACAAGAGATTTAAGGAAGGGATTACTAGCAATGAGCTTCTTGGGAGGAACTTGTAGGTATGTGATATTAAATGAACACATCTTCCATGGAGGGGTGAAATGCTCTTGTTGCCTACAGTGATACAGTTCATGCAGGTTATAAAACTTAATGCAATTGCACGTTTTCACAATCCATTTAGATCTGTGTGTATTTACCTCTAGACACTTGGTAAGATTCACTGTGACAGTGTCTGGTTCATTTCTCAACATTCTAATACCGAGTACAGTGTTAATTTCAACAATCCTATCACTGATACTAGAAATACCAAGCTCCTTCCTCATGTTAAGAACTTTTGTTTTTTTTTATATTTTTATTTAAAACAACACAATACATTAAATAGATAAAAGAACACATTATCAGTTCTTACTCAATTATAAAACCCATTGTCTAAATGAACACAGACGATTAACGTTGTGTTGTCACAACTGTCCCTCATCCCATATACATTACATCCAATGTAACTATGTTAAGTAAGATTACACAAGATAACATAACAATATTCATCATTATTATTATAACCAAGGAAAACCCAAACCTACAATCTGCATTATTTTTTCCACTTTGTTATTTATATATTATTAATCCACATAACCTTCAAACCCTCCTTTACAATACTCATTATTGCCAGTGCCGACACAGCTGACACTTCTACCCCCCCCCCCGTATGTACAGTCCCCAATCTAAATAACATACATTAATTTCCCTAATGAATGGTCATTGAAAACAATTTCTACTAAAATAACCCAACCCAGCAGACTTCCAAACAAAAACAGTCAGGGTCATTATAAGACATATAGGAACGAGTCCTGCAATCATATATGTATACATATACGCATGCATATACACATACGTGTATGTGCACTTATTCATAAGAACAAACTAAATCATACATAGAAATAAATCGCTAAATGACTTGTCTGCAAATAAACTAAATATTACAATTTATGATAGAACTATACCAAAGACATTGGTTCCCCCAAACACCCTACTCATACACAAAGTTAATGTTACTGATTAACACTCAATATATAATAGGACCTTCCATACAAAATAAGGGGATATATAAACCCCATCAAATACTTATATATTTTCGTACATAGTGCATAATGTACATATTCAATACAATAATAAAAAAAAGAGGTGTATGACAAGGCTAAATCTATCTTCAGATTAAAAATATACAAGACATAACCTCACATTTTACATATAAATATAAACCTCCTATATAAAATGATTCTTATAACAATAAGGGAAAAAAACCGAAAATCACATAACTTTTGACTCTGTGATTTTACAAAAATTCATAAGGTCTACATACTCCTACAATAAACTTTACCCACATCAACCACCGTGCAAACCAATCAACCATACCTCACCAGGCTTCCAATCACACCAAGAGGGCGCACCACTGAAGAGACCAACCCCTTGCCTCTCACCCCATACTCAAACGGAGTAAACGTTCAACAGTAAGTCCACGATATCCCTCCGGAAAACTAATTACCCACCTTCCCCCATATAATTGTTTGTTCCTACATGCTGTCCTATAAAAACCCCCCGCCAACGCTTTTATCCTAATGTTCCCCTCCACCTCCCCCCCCCCCCAAAGGGAAAACATACAATAATAAACTTTTACATATTTTGTTTTACCCCTTCCCCCTCTTTGGGTACCCCTTCCAATCTAACATTAAACCCTTTTAAGGGGGTTGATACTTTCCCCCCCCCCAAAAATTAAAAAGAAAACCCTCTTCAACCCAATCTTACCACCTCCAATCCCGAAAAAAAAAATACTACAAAAAAAGCCGTTTAAAATTTCCCCACAAAAAGCGCATGACGCCCCCTTTTTCCAAAAAACCCATTCGTTTAGCACCTCTTTCGATGCAAAAGCCCCAAAGAAATCTATTTTAACAAATTTCCCCCTCGCTTTTGCCGGTTTTCTTAATTTACTAAATTTTCCCCCCATATCCCCTTTTCCAAATCATATGGGGGTTACATCCCAAACCCCCTTGCATTAATTCCGGGACGACGACCCAAAACCCACTAACCTTTTACCTTAAAGTTTTTTAAAAATTGCATACCTTTAACAAAAACCGCAACAGGTCTTCACACCCACAAAGTCCCTGCCACCCCACCATTTGCGGATACCCCCCATCACCCCCCCCCACCCGAAAAAAACCCCCTTTTCCCCCCGCTGCCCCGAATAAAACCTCGCTTCACATATAGCGCCTTCACCCTGACCCTAAGCAATCAATCCCAGTCCTCCCTCCCTTTCCCGGCGTCATTACTAAAATTTTTTGGGCCCAAACCACCCCTCCCATACCCCCAAACAAAAACCTTAAGACCCTTTTTTGCATTTCCATAATATCCTGACTTCTTAAGGGGTTTTAAAATTTTTCCCCAAACTTCCCCACACCTTACTAAAAATTCGCTTTATTTACCACCAAAAACCCTTTGATGCAAGGTTAAAATCCCCGGCCCTTAAAACCCCTCAGCCTACTCAAAGCTCTGTCCATTTACCATTTCTAAATTTAAACCCCCCCCCCCTGCTCTCCTGTGAATTTTGCCAAAAAAAAAAACCCCAACAAATTTTTTTCCCCAATCTACAGTTATCCAACCAAACTCCCCCCCCAAAGGGTTCCCTCCTCCCCCAAGGCCAAACCTCCAAAAAACCGTGTTTTTCTGCTTTTTAAAATTTCCCACCCCAGTAGAATTCCCCAAAAAAATCTCAATTCCCCTTTCCCCACTTTTTTTAAAATTTTCCCAATCTCTTTTAAGAAAAAGTTGTATCATCTACATAACCAACAATACCCCCCAATTTTCCCCCAAAACTTTCCCCCCCCCCTTTCCATCCCACCATCAACCAAAACATAAAAAATTTCGCAAACATGCAAAAAAGTTTTTGGGGGGAGAGGGGACCCCCCTCCCTTTAAAACCCCCCTTCCTTGCTTACGGGAATCCCCCCCCCTTTCCCATTTACCTGTACTCTCATTAAATGAAATTTATAAAAAAAGTCCTCACCCATCCAACCCCCCTTTCCCCCCAAAAACCCCATTCCCACCATACCTCAATAAAAAATTTCCCCTTATCCACAAAATCAAAACCCTTTTCCCCCAACCCAAACCCCTAAAAAATACCTCCCTTTTTTACTACCCTAAAGGAAAAACCCCCGAATAGGGCCCCCAATGACCTACCCGCATCCCCCTCCCCGGGTTTACCAAACGGGTCCCCCATGTATAAACCGCCCCCCCCAAGGAACCTTCTTCAGTCTTTTCCCCAAAATTTTTTTTCGAAAAAAACCTTGTAATCAGCGCAATAAAAAGATATTGCAGGGTAAGACCTCAACTTCAAACCCCCCCCCTTTTTTTGGGCCCCCAAAAAAAGACCCCCCCGAAACTTGCGAAAATGCCCAATTTCCCATGGGAAAAAACATAGGGCCCAAAACCAAAAAAAACACTGCCTAATACACCCCCCAATGTGCTCTTTTAAAAATCTTTTTGGGTATCCCCGTCTAAACCCCCGGGTTTTTTCCCCCGGTACTCATCCCGAAAACTCCCCTTCTTCCCCAACCTCACTTATCCCAAACCTCCAACCCCACTTTTATCCTGCTCATTTAAAAAGCAAAGGAACCCCCCTTCAAAAATACCCTCCCGGGAAACCCCCCCTCCCTCCAACTCCTTTTCTCTCTAAACCAACTTCAGAAATTAGAGATCAAATTTTCCCAGTATTGGATAGGCCTCAACCCACTGGATCCCCTCCCACCCCGGGCTTTTTTTTCCAATTTTTAGAATGGGGGGTTTACCCCTTTTGGGGTCCCAAAATTTACAAACCCCCCCAAACGGTTTTTTCCCCCACAAAACATCCTCTAACCCCGCCCAAACCCAAATTTGCATCAAACCTATCATTGTGTAATTCGGGTTTCACCCCCGCAGTCTGTCCTTAACATCCCTCCAAACCAACCTCCCCCAACATAAAAAACTTGAAAACTGTCCCTCCAGATAATTTTGCAACCCAAAACGCCCCCCTCGCCTCCTCTCGCCCCCTACCCTTTAAAAAAAATTCGCTTTTCCCAAGGTTTTGCCTGCTTTTCCCCCAAAAAAATCAAACGATCTATCCCCCTGTTCCAGCCCCCCCAAAAAGGAAACCCCAACCAATCATTTGAAAAAAGGGCCCCTCCCCCTCCCCCTTAAGAACCCTTTTTACTTTTAAATTTTCCCAGTACCCAAAATTTTAAAATACCACCATTTCCATCCCACATCAAATCTGCTATTACCCTCTGTGACAAAAACCCCCATCGAAGGTTTAAACCCCCACAACATCCCCCCTTTTTTTAAAAAAAAATTTTTTTTTGGGGTTTTTCCCCCCCCCTTTCCCCAAAACCCCCCCCCCCCCCCCAAAAAACCCCCCCCCCAAAAAAACCCCCCAAAAACTAAAAAACCCCCCCCCCTTTTTGACATCACCACCCTTTTAAAAAAAAAAACCCCCCCTTTTTGGGAAAAATTTAAACCCCGGAAACCCCCCAAAAAAAAACCCTTTTTTTTTTTGGGGGGCCCCCCCCCTTCCCCAAACCCCAAACCCCCCCACCCCCCCCCCCAAACCCCCCCTTTTTCCCCCCCCCCCCCCGGGGGGCCCCCCCCTCCCCCAAACCCCCAAAAACCCCCCTTTAAAAAACCCTTTTCCCCCCAAACCCTACCCCCTTTTCCCCCCCCGGGGCCCCAAAAAGCCTTTAAAAAAAAAAACCCCCCCCCCCCAAAAATTTTTTTAACCCTTAAAACCCAAAAAACCCCTTTTTTTTTGGGGGGGTTTCCCCTTTCCTTTTTTTTTTCCCCCCTTTTCCCTTTTTTCCTTTCCAATCCCCCCCCCTTTTTTTTTCCCCCCCCCCCCCCCCCCCCTTTTCCCCCCCCCCCCCCCCCCCCCCCCCCTTTTTTCCCCCCCCCGGGGGGGCCCCAAAAATTTCCCAATTTTCCCCCCAAAAAACCCCCCCCCCCACCCCAACCCCTTCCCCCCCCTTCCCCCCCCCCCCCCAAAAAACCCCCCCTAACAAATTTTTTCCCCCCAAAACCCCCCCAAAAAAAAAACCCTTTTTTTGGGGTTTCCCCCCCAAAAAAAATTTAAAACCCCCCCCCGGGAAAAACCCGGGGGAAAAAACCCTTAAAAAAACCCCCGGGGGGAAATTTGGGGGGGGTTTTCCCCCCCCCCCCCCCTGTTTCCCCCCCTTTTTTCCCCCCCCCAAAACAAAGGGGAGGCCCCCAAAATTTTTTTAAAAAAAATTTTGGGGGCCCCCCAAAAAAACCCCCCCGGGGCCCTAAAATTTTGGGGGGCCCCCTTTTTTTTAAAAAAATTTTTTTCCCAAAAGGAAAAATAGGGGTTTAAACCTTTTAAGGGAAAAAAATTTAAAACCTTGGGGAAAACCCCCCAAAAAGGCCCCCCCCCGGGGGGGGGGGAAAGGGAAAAAAAAAATCCCCGGAAAAAAACCCGGGGGAAATTTAAAACCCTTTAAAAAAACCCCCCCCCCCTTTTCCCCCTTTTTTCCCTTTTTGTTCCCAAAAAAAGGGGGGGAAAAAAAAAATTTAAAAAATTTTTTTCCCCCCCAAAAAAAAAAAAAATCTTTTTTATTTTAAATTTTGGGGGGGGGGGGGTTTTTTTTAAAACCCCAAAAAAACCCCCCCGAATTTTTCCCAAAAACCCCCCCAAAAAAAAAACCCCCCCCCAAATTTTTTTAAAAAGGGGGGGTTAAAAAAAAGGGGGGGGGGGGAAAAAAAAATTTCCCCCCCCAACCCAAAAAAAAAAAAAGGGGGGCCCCAAAAAAAACCCCCGGGTTTTTTTCCCCCCCCAAAACCCCCCCCCCGGGGGGCCAACCCAAAACCCCCAAAAATTTTTAAAAAAAATTTTCCCCCCGGGGGGGGGGCCCCCCCCTTTTTTAAACCCCCTTTTTAAAAAAATTTTTGGGGGGGTTTTTTCCCCCCCAAAAACCCCCTTTTTTTTTAAAAAAATTTTTTCCCCCCCCCAAAAAAAAGGGGGGTTTTTTTGTTTTTTTAAAAAAAAGGGGGGGGGAAAAAAAAACCCCCCAAAAAATTTAAAAAAAAAACTTCTTTTCCCTTTTTTTTTAAAAAAAAAATTTTTTTTTTAAAAAAAAAAAAAAAAAGGGGGTTTTTTTTTTAAATTTTGGGGGAAAAACCCCCCCCTTTTTTAAAAAATTTTTTTTAAACCCCCCCCGGGGGTTAAAGGCCAAAAAAAAAAACCCTTCCCCCAACCCCCAAAAAACCCCCCCCTTTTCCCGGAAATTTTTAAACCCTTCTTTAAAAAAACAAAAGGTTTTTAAAAAAAGGGGGGTTTAAAAAAAAAATTTTTTTTTTTTAAAGGGGGTTTTTTTCAAATTTTTTTTTTGGGGGGGAAAAAGGGGGTTTTTCCGGGGGAAAAAATTTTTTTTTAAAAAAAAAACGGCCAAAAACCTTTTTTGGGGGTTTTTTCCCCCCCCCCCCCCCCCCAAAAAAATTTTTCCCGGTTATAAAACAAAGGGCCCCCCCCTTTTTTTTTAAAAAAATTTTTTGGGGGGGGGGGGCCAACCCGGGAAAAAAAAATTTTTTTTTCGGGAAAAAAAATTTTAATTTTTTTAAAATTTGGGGAAAAAAAATAATTCAAAATTTTCCCAAAAAAAAAAACCCCATTTTTTTTTCCCCCCCTTTTTAATTTTTTTTTGGGGGGGGGGGGGTTTTTTTTTTAATTTTTTCCCTTTTTTTAAAAAGGGGGGAAAAATTTTTTAAAAAAAAATTTTAATTTTTTTTTTTCCCCAAAAAATTTGGGGGGGGGGTTTTTTTTTAAATTTTTGGGGGGGGTTTTTTTTCCCCCCTCCCTTTTTTTTAAACCCCGGGGGTTTTTTTTTTTTTTTTTTGGTTTTTTTTTTTTTTTTATTTTTGGGGGGGTTTAAAATTAAAAATTTCTTTTTGGGGCTAGTTATGAGTATAACGGTTCTTTTTCGCAATATCAAATGCAGATTTTAGATCAAGAAAAGGGGGTAAAACATGAGGTGTGTGAAAGGAGAAAGGTGGAAAACAGTTCTGCACACTTTCCTTTTCATGAACCCAAAGGTGGGGGGGAAAGTTGTTTTCTGTTCGAGACAGTCTGTTAAGCATCTTTCTTAAATTTTTCAAACAACTAGAAGGAATGGCCAAATGAAATCAGGCGTTGGGCTTGGGATGGGGCACAAGAACTATTGGGCCCAAAAAGTAGAAGAACGCCCCAAATTTAAATGAGATTTACAGTGCCAAAAAAGGGGGTTACGGGCACTGCCTTAATTTCTGAGAAATCTAGGTTATACCACCTCCCCAGGAGCATTGATCGACCTTTGGTTAATGCATTATCAAATTTCAATGGGTAAAGAGGCAATCACTCTCATCAATATTTTTGGCTCATAAAATTAACATTTAAAAATTTTTCGAAGTACTCTCAAAATTTTTTTTTCTAATTAGATGGAAGGCTTTCATCCGGGTGTTTTGGACCAGTCATTTTGAGGTCTTTTGCTTTTTCAAAGGAAAGGGTGAGCAACATTGCCAGTCTTTTTCCGGGTTTTTTTTTTATACCTTTTCCCAAACCAAACTAAAAGGGGTGGACTTATTTAACCCCTAACAAATGTTCCCTTTCCTGTTGCCAAGTTTTTCCCCTTTCTTTTCCTGCATTTGTTAGGCGTTTGGGAACGTTCTGAGCAGGTCTGGGGTTCTAAAATCAGGGTTGCTTTACCAATCCCCCTAGCTGCATTTTAGATTGCGACTGGATCATTATAGTATTTACATTGGTTTTTTTTTGTTATTTATAGTGGAGGGTTTTTTGTTTCTATTCCGCCCCTTTATCTGTGAAACACTCTCAATGTGGAATTAAAAATCATTAAATTTTTTTTTGCAAGGGGTCGTAAATTCTTATACATTGATCCAAGTGGTTTTAAAGTTGTCTTGTTTTTTGGTTTGAGAATAAGTTTCCTCCTTCGTTTTACTCCCTTTATTGCTGGGGATTTCAAGATTTACAGTTGTTTGTTTGGGAAGTGATGATAGAAATCATCAATTGACAGAGTCATGCATCGTAATGAGTATTAAATCCAAGACACGTCTATATGCCACCCCTATATGTAGTAGGGTCAGTATGCCCACAATTCAACATTTTTCATGCTCATTTGCAAACTCACTTTTATTTCCCTTGGGGTTTGAAAACCCCCCAAATTCTTATGTCTGGATTTAAAAATCGTAAAGACACGATTGCAAAAAAACCCAAACCCCCGGGCCCGGGGTTGAACCCGCGGGCAAAAAGTCTCAAAACTCCCGCCCTCGCGCTAACCACTAGACCGCTAGCCACAATAGATTCACCAATAGGTATATTTTTACACCAGGAAGGTTAGCACAGGGGACCTCGTGACCACAAATGCAAGTTTTACAGACAAAAATCCGCTAGGTGGGCCCTGAGAACTCTACTCAAATCCCTTTTACTGCCCTCAATAAGACCTAAGGACGATGGAGATTGCTAAAAAACGGCATTTTTGGGGCAAAGGTCTTCTAAACCCCATGGGTAGAAAATCCATTAAAAAATCCCTTTATTTTCTAAACTGGAGTGGGTTTGCCAGGGCAAAATTTTGAGACCAAAACCCGGGGGTTAATCCGGCGGGGGGTTTTAGCAACGTGCTAGATTTTTTTTAATCATTTGAGGCAGTGAAGGGGGTTGAGCAGAGTTTTGCACGGCCACGCTAGCTGGAGTTCGTCTGTAAAAAATTGCATTTGTGGTCACAGAGGTGCTGTGCTAACCTTCCCATGGTGAGAAATATACCTAGTTGATAACTTATTGGGCAGCGGGCAATGGTTAGCGCGAAAGGGGCGGAGTTTTTTTAAACCCAGACCGGGGTTCAAACCCGGCCGGGGGGATGGTTTCTTATGTCTGGCATTAAAAACTCCAAAAATGATGGGAGGGGTTCACTATTGAAAGCGATCTGGGAAAGCATAGGTGAAGCTGGTTCGCTGGGGAAAGAGATTAAAAATGTTTTTGGAAAAATGCCTCAATACTTTGACACCATGATATGCTTTTAAATCGACTCTGCAAGGAAAGGAGGAATGTCAAAGCTCTTTCTGCATCCCTCCACAACAGTTGGTTGCCTTTGGTTATAAAAGCTCATATCCAGGGAAGTTTGGTGGAGGGGCCCATCTTTCAACTACATTCCGCAAACAATGACATCAATATTCTTGGTTTCACAATATTGAAGTCAGGCAACCCCTTCCGATGGAAGCAAGTTCCATAAAAGATTTGAATGATCCATTTTAGGAGTTTTTTTAAAACTCTTTGCTCCCAAAAATGGGAAAACAATCTTTTCACAGTGTCAAACTTAAGAGCAAAACTTTTGGCGTCTTTATCTTTAGGGCCTTTAAAAGATTTTTCGGGGATTTTGGCGCCAGGTAAGGCAAGCTTGAGGCAAAGAGTTAGGGGTTCTTCCACAATTGCTGGAAAGCTGAAAAGGAGATTTCGCACTTTTTACACATCAAACCCTGCTCAAGAGCATCATCCTGATTCATAATTTTTTTAAACTTGTCAGGATCGTTCAAAATGCTCAATTTTTTTTGGAAAGTTGTTATAATATGAGGAAGGTCTAACGAATCCAA
>NC_069473.1:5316582-5337839 GCF_026875155.1 Cherax quadricarinatus
ATTTGTTCATGACTGTAACATGTATAGGAGTGAGGCTGATTTCATTACCTTTGTAACTTGCCATGTTGTGACCAGATCTACCTGGGAGTTCATTACATTTGTAACTAGTTCAGACTATCATAACTTTTGGGGTTCCGTCCCTGGGAACCCATTATGTTTACCTTTGTAATCTTTTGAATGCCGGCCCACAGGGATGGGTTATGGGGTGCATAATAAAAGATATTAAACTAACTAGTTTCTTGCACACAAAACTTTGGTTGCGAAATTACTATCAAAAAAACAAAGGAATAGTTTTCTGTTCAGTCCCTGGTCATGATCAGGGCAATTATTAGGCAGAGTCTGCTGCGCGGTCTGCAGTACATGACTTCCCAGTTTCAAAAGGATGATATTTCACTTTCCTCAGGATATTTTGCTGTAATCTTTAACCCAACCCATCTTTAGCAAACAGTCGGTAACAACAAACGTTGGCTAGATATGCCTTCCTAAAACAAAATTACAATTTTTCAAAAACCATGTTTATGTTTCTGGACATTTTCTTGTCATCGATGCCGCGGTTGAGATACAGAGCTCTCCCGTCTTCGCATCGGACACACCGGTCTTCCCTCCTCGCTGACGGCCCCACCTCTGACACAGACTCCCTCTCTGACTTTTTGACAGCAACTGATTTATTGTACAAAACTTTGATAAAATTACTTTCCTATAGCTCTCCTCACATCCCTTTCTAACTTTACCTTTGTTGTCCTCTCCACCGTTGCTTCTCTACTGATCCTGCAACACTCCCTTCCCTGCAGTGCTGTAAGACTCGAGTAGGTTTAGCGCTTCTTTTTCATAATAATAATAATAATAATAAAAGTCACAATAATAATAATAATAATAAATAAAATATTAATAATATAATTATAATAATAATAATTTAATAAATAATAAAAAAGTAGGCACTGAGATAAAAAAAATGTGAAAATTTTAAGCCGTATCCGTGATTTCTCACTGTGGGCGATTATTTTGCATTATATTTAATTTAATTTGTATTTAAGACAGTATTGAGCTGGAAGGTAATCAGTAGACATCAGTTTTAAAAAAAGTTAAGAAGTGGGGAAAAGATGTAAGATTAATTTTCAACTATTTTTTGAGAAACGAAGTTGAAGAAGAGAGACTAGCGAGGGACTGTGACTGGACACTTGGGAGGAACCACCTGACTAGGAAACTGTGGACTGACACTTGGAGAAACACTTCACTGTAGGGACTGTGACTGACACTGGATAAACACTCCAACTAGGGAAGACTGTGACCACTGGATGAACCACTTTTAGGAGAATGATTGACACTGGAGACACTTAAACCTAGGGCGGGACTGTAACTGACACTTTTGGAGAACACTTACACCAGAAGTGAGAAGAGTGTGAGCAGGTGATTGTATTTTAGTTATTACAGGAAAGTTTTCAACAATGATGACTATTTCCGTTGGTGTTTGGTTGGTTTGGTGGTGATGCTGGTTGATGGCAGAAACTCTTTTATTTTTGTTCAAGTCTATCTCTTCCCACCTTCCATTTTTGTCCACTATTTTTTCTGCTTTAACCTCTCCACCACCCTGGTCAGTTCTCTTTCCCACTAAGGGCGTCTACATCACTGTTTAGTGTCTTCCCATTTATACATTTCACTGTAGAGTGTCTTCCGTCTTTACTACATCCTGTTGAGTGGTTTCCAATTCTATAATCAATGTTGAGTGTCTTCCATCTATACATCACTGTTGAGTGGTCTTCCTTCTTACTACTCACTGTAGAAGTGTCTTCACGGTTTACTAACATCCACGTTGAGTGTCCTTCCAATCCAGCTACCATCACTGTTGAGTGTCTTCCATCTACTACATCACTGTAGAGTGTCTTCCGTCTACTACATCACTGTTGAGTGTCTTCCATCTACTACATCACTGTCGAGTGTCTTTCCATCTTACTACATTCTGGTTTGTGTGTCTTTCCTTTTACTACATCACTGTAGAGTTGTCTTCCGTCTATACATCACTGTTGAGTGTCTTCCATCTACTACATCACTGTTGAGTGTCTTCCGTCTACTATATCACTGTTGAGTGTCTTCCATCTACTACATCACTGTAGAGTGTCTTCCGTCTATCTACATCCACTGTTGAGTGTCTTCCCAATCTATACAAATCACTTAGTAGAGTGTCTTCCGTCTAACTACATCACTGGTTGAGTGTCTACCTTTCTATACTATCACTGAGAGTGTCTTCCGTCTACTACATCATGTTGAGTGTCTTCCATTACTACATCAATGTTGAGTGTCTTCCGTCACTATATCACTGGTTGAGTGTCTTCCGGTTCTTATACTTCTCTTGGTTAGTGTCTTCCATCTTACTACATCACTGTTGAGTGTCTTCCTTCTACTACACATCACTTGTAGCGTGTTTCCGTCTATATATGTCACTGTTTGGGTTCTTCCGTCTACTACTTCCTTGTTGAGTGTCTTCATCTACTTACATCACTGTTGAGTGTCTTCTTCTACTACAATCCACTGTAGAGTGTCTTCCGTCTACTACAATCATGTTGAGTGTTTCCATTCTTCTTAAATCACTGTTGAGTGTCTTCCATCTACTACATTCACTGTAGCGGTGTCTTCCATCTTCTACATTCACTGTTGAGTGTCTTCGTATTCTACATTCACTGTGGAGGTGTCTTTTATTACTACATTCACTATTGGAGTGTTTCCCTCTACTACCATCATGTTGGTGTCTTACCCATCTACTACATCCAATGTTGTGTGTCTTCCATCTACTAAAATTCACTGTAGAGTGTCTTCCATTACTACATCCACTGTGTTGAGTGTCTTCCGTCTACTTACTTCACTGTTGAGTGTTTGTTTCTATCTACTACATCACTTGTTGAGTGTCTTCCATTCTACCTTTTTACAATCAATTATTGAGTGTCTTCCATCTACTACATCACTGTTGAGTGTCTTCCATCTACTACATCACTATTGAGTGTCTTCCCTCTACTACATCACTATTGAGTGTCTTCCATCTACTACATCACTGTTGAGTGGTCTTCCATCTACTACATTCCACTGTTGAGTGTTCTTCCATCTACACCATCCTGTTGAGTGTCTTCCATCTACTACATCACCTGTAGATGTTCTTCCATCTATAAATCACTGTGAGTGTCTTCGTCTACTTACTTCCATGTTGAGTGTATTATATTACTACATTCACTATTGAGTGTCTTTCCCTCTACTACAAGCACTGTTGAGTGGTCTTCCCATTACTACAATCACATTGAGTGTCTTCCCTCACTAAATCACTGTTGAAGTGTCTTCCATCTTTACTACATCCACTGTTGAGTGTCTTACAAATCTACTAAAATCCTGTTGAGTGTTCTCCTTCCTTCTATACTACATCACTGTAGAGATGTCTTCCGTCTACTATATCACTGTTGGAGTGTATTCCGTCTTCTACTTCACTTGTTGAGTGTCTTTCCACTACTTACATATCCACTGTTGAGTGTCTTCCTTCTTACTGTGACATCCACTGTAGAGTGTATTCCGTCTACTACATCATGTTAGTGTCTTCCATCTACTACATCCAACTGGTGAGTGTTTCCATCTACTTTAATCACTGTATGGGTGGTCTTCCAATCTACTACATCACTGTGAGTGTTTCGTTCTACTACCTTCACTGTTGTGTGGGTCTTTTCTAATTACTCATCCACTGTTGAGTGTCTTCCATCTACTACATCCCACTTAGAGTGTCTTCCATCTACTAATCACTGGTGAGTGTTCTTTCCGTTACTACTTTCCACTGTTGGGTGTCTTCTATCTAACTACATCACTATTGGAGTGTCTTCCCTCTACTTAATTCATGTTGTGTGTCTTCCAATCTACTAACAATCACTTATTGAGTGTCTTCCCTCTACTACATATCAATGTTGAGTGTCTTCCATTACTACTCACTGTTGAGTAGGCTCTTCAATTACTACATCTCTGTGAGTGTCTTCCGTCTTCTTACATCATGTTTGAGTGGTTTCTTCCATCTACTAATCAGTGTTGAGTGTCTTCCCATCTATATATCCACTGTTGAGTGTTCTTCCGTTAATACTTCACTGTTGAGTGTCCTTCCATCTCTCTACATCACTGTTGAGGTGTTTCCTTATTCTACATCACTGTTGGGTCTTCCGGTCTACTACATCATGTTGGTGTCTTCCATCTACTTACATCACTGTTGAGTGTTCTTCATCTACTACAACACTGTAGGTGTCTTCCATTACTACATCACGTTGTGTGTCTTCCGTTACTAACTTCACGGTTGAGTGGTTCTTCTATCTCTAAATCAATATTGAGTGTCTTCCCTCTACTACATCACTGTTGAGTGTCTTCCATCTACTACATCACTATTGAGTGTCTTCCCTCTACTACATCACTGTTGAGTGTCTTCCATCTACTACATCACCGTTGAGTGTCTTCCGTCTACTACATCACTGTTGAGTGTCTTCCATCTACTACATCACTGTAGAGTGTCTTCCATCTACTACATCACTGTTGAGTGTCTTCCGTCTACCGTTATTACTAGCCAAACTTTTTTTCCCTGTCCCTATAACAATATAAACACCGATGACCAAGAATCATCACTCACCTCCTTCCCCTCTCCCAGTCTAATCTTAGCCCCTAGACACTCAATCATTCTTGCACATTGTCCAACACTCATCCTACTCCTCTCACCCAGCTCTCCCCTCCATTAACGTCCTCTTCCACTCAGCACACCGTCAGCGAATACCATATTGCCCCTCTCAGTTCTTAATCCGAATTAATTAAGGAAATATAATTAAGGAACTATGCTCATTTTTCAATCAATTGGCATTTTGGTTCTCTGTTTTATAGTAAATGTTTTTATTTAATGAGTGGCTTTGTGCAAATTAACCATACGTTTGATGGTTGGACCTCTTGGTGACCGTACTTAGATCTGTGATGATCTGTCCAGTGTGTTCACACGTTGAAATTTGCACAAGATGTACCTCTATTGAGCAACTTACCAGCAGCTAAAAGAGGGAAACTAGGGATGCTAAGTTGAGGATCGGCGACTGACGAGGAAAACAAGAGTGGATTCTGAAGTAATCCTCTGTTGTGAGTCCTAGGTCAAGGAGAAGGGAACCTGGTCAGTGGCCGGCCAACATGGTGAACGAAGCTGAGATCAAGAAAGGAATGTTGGAGTGGCGGAAAACAATGGAAGAGCCAGGAGACTGCTGTGGAAACTTCCACCCATTTACCGTATTTACCTTACGAATATGTGTTGTCAACTGGAAACATCGCAATGAGTACCAAGGAATCATTGGCAGAGGAGGGTGAGTCGACATCCCTTGAAACCCCAACGAAGACCATCGAAAACGTCACTACAAACTCCACCAGTGAAGGTAAGAACATTGTTTATTTGGGGACAGTCAAATGAAATTTATGGATAGGGCATTTTGTCTTATGTACAGGAAGAGAAGGCAGAGGGTATGTTTTTCCTGGGGGCCCCCCGGGATGGGGATATTGTTAGCCCGTCTGGACGACATCATGAAAGGTAATGGGAGTAATCCTATTATCTGCCTCAGTGTGGGAGGCAATGATGTTGGCAGAAGTAGGAGTGAAGACATGATTAGCAGGTATAGGACAGCAATAAAGATAATAGGAAGAAGGGTGGGAACCTGTGATTATGTGGCATTTTGCTAGGAGAGAAAGTTGAAAATTAATGGTTGGTCCAGGGGCAAATTGGGTCCCCCCCCCCCCCCCCCCCCCCCCCCCCCCCCCCTGTCAAAACTGCTGTGGACAAATACTGTAAGGAAAATGCAGTAACTTTCATAGGACAACTGGTACCTCTTCTATGACAGAAATGACATGTAAGCAGGGATGGGGTTCACTTTCTAGGTTTGGGTTGGAGCACTGGTCACGCAGTGGAGGGACTGTTCGGTCTTTAAACTTGAAATAGATAAGTGGTATGCGGTTTTCGTGGAAATTCAATGTATTCTGAGTGTAGCGATAGTGTGAGTTATAAGGAAACCAGTTATAGGAAGAATGAGGAAGAGTTATTGGTGAACATAGGAAAGCCAATGGCATTAGGTGATAAGGAGAGTAACATGCATAGTGGAGGAACAGAAATCAGCAGGAAGAAAAATGAGAAGGGAGGGTTTCTGAAAATATATTATACTAACTGTCGTAGTGCGAGAAATAAGATGGACGAATTGTCCATCTTATTTGCAAGTGAGGGTATCATTGATGTTTTTGCCCTAACTGAGACGTAGTTTAATATGAAAAATAGTGACATGCCTGCTGAATGTCACATTCAGGGTTTTAAATTGTTCCAAGTAGAAAGAAATATCGGAAAGAGGGGTGGGGTGGCACTCTATTGTTGCATAAAAACTGGTATAAAGTCCGAAACACATACTGAGTCTGTTTGGGTAGAATTTTCAGAGGGGCACGAAAAACTGATTTTAGGCGTGATATACCGTCCCCCAAACTTGGATAGAGACCAAGGAAGACTACTGTGAGAGGAAATTGTTAAAGCCACAAGGCACGATAACGTTGTAATTATGGGAGACTTTAACTTTAGTCAGATTGACTGGAATTTTTTGACAGGGAATTTGGAATCTAGTGACTTTTAAGAAGTAGTTCATAATTGTTTTTTGAAGCTTGTTGTGCAGAGCTAACAAGGGGTAATAAACTGCTTGCTTGGTTCTGGCAAACAAGGAATTACTTGTTAATAATTTAGAAATTTCAGAGGAACTTGGTGCTAGCGACCACAAATGAGTCGTTGATATTAGGATATCAGTAACAAGTTCCAGATTTTTCGCTTTAGCAGAATAACAATGGGCTTAGAGAACACTTATCATCTGTTGACTGGGGTAACGAAGACAGCTATCAGTATGAGAGTTTTCTAAACACTATACATGCTGCCCAAAGAACATTTATCCCGTATAAAGAAATTAGATCGAATAGAAATAACCCCAAAATGGATGAAACATTAGGCTCAAATATCTTTTTAGAACAGAACAAAAGGAATTTATAGGCGTATAAAAAGAGGTGAGGAGTCATCTTATGAATCAGTAATATTGTATTGACATTAAAAAAGTGTGTCTAAGAAAACTAAAGGGACTATGAAATTAAGTGCTAGGGATTCAAAACTAACCCGAAAAGTTTTTTCCCCCCCCCAAAATTGGTTTATAGAACAAAAGTTTAGAGAAAAGTTAGGTCCCTTAAAATAACTATGGGCATCTCCCCCCCCCCCCCCTCCTACTGACAAGGAAAATGAAGTGTGCTCTATTCATAATAATTATATTCTCTCAGTTTTCACTCAGGAGGACACTAACAATATCCCAGTAATAAATTTTTACAGTGGGCTAGAAGACGACAAATTATGCAATATCATAGTCAATAGGGAAATGGTTATCAAACAGGTAGACCGACTGAAGCAAAATAAATCCCCGGGCCCTGATGAACTTTTTTCCAGGATTCTTAAAGAGTGTGAAATGGAACTTTGTGAACCATTGACTAATATTTTTAATATTTTTCTTCAAACAGGTGAAGTATCTGATATGTGGAAGATGTAAAGTAAAAGGACACAAGTGCAACTAATGTGACATTTTATTGTGGCAACGTTTCGCTCTCCAGGAGCTTTGTCAAGCCGTTACAAATAGTACATGGACACGGAGGGTATATATAGGCTCAGAGTGAGGTGCAATACTAGTGGTAGTAGAGTTGTAGTTTAGTGATATAAGTTGTAGTAGTAGTAGTAGTATACAATATAATTAGAAACAATTAACTTGCACATGGAGTAATTGGTTAGACAAATATTTTCTATTGTGAGGCTGGATAGAGATGGACTATTCAATGTTCATTCTCTGTAATGTGCTTGTGTAGTATAACGGAGAGGATATGTGATGGCTGGGTTTACTGTTTTCAGGAGGATTCTTGCTAAGACTTCAGAGATGGTGAAGCTGCCTTTGGTTTGGTTTAATTGTATTAGAAACAGCGATCTGTGCTGATTCGAGGCACTTGCGTCTGCGTTATGGAAATTAGTTTCTTTGATCACTAGTTGGGAGTCCTTGAACTTCATGATATGATTGTGGAATATTCGGTGTTGTACACAGGCGTTGTTTAAGTTATCGTTCCTTACATGCGTAAAATGGTTTCATTGAGGCGGGTGTGACATAGTTAAATAACATCAACTCTAAAAAATGAAGCGATGGTCCAATACGCATTCTACGCCATGAAAAACATTGAATAGGATGAAATGATTTTTCTGTCTGTCTTAAAGGAGAACTTTCAAGGAAGAAAATTACACTATACTTATGTATTGTTACTGGATCTTATAAAAATTATGGCAATATTAATGTTATTTTAATAAGCTCAAAATTTTTTTTTTTTTAAAAATTTTTGTCGTAAAATTTAGAAATTAAGAAACGGGAATTTTCAAAATGTCTCGATTTTTCAATTCTCATTTACATGATTTTCTAAATTATCCGAATTATTCGATGAAATATATAGATGATCGTTGCCAGTTTTAAGAAACGGGAATTTTCTTATCTCCTGTAAGTGCGATACAAGAATAAATGTGACCTGTAACAGTACAAAGTTATCTTTAAGTAAGACACATCAGTGTTGAGGGTTTGATGACTGTATTATATATTCTAATTATTTTTTTTGAAAATTTTTTTAATAAACTTGGCAAAATGGAACTTACACTGCCATATTAATGCACATATAATGTGGATTAATATGTTTAATTTGCAGCACTAAACACAAAAGATAGTGTAAGAGAAGGAAATAATTCTTTGAGACATAGTGCATCTGTAATATTTCCAGGTAGGTGGACTCGTGTGTACTAGATTCAGAAGAGGGCAGTAGTAGAATGCCAAATTCACCCCCCCCCCCCCCCCCCCCCCCCCCCCCCCCCCCCCCCCCCCCCCCCCCCCCCCCCCCCCCCCCCCCCCCCCCCCCCCCCTTGTGGGCGAGACCCACTATGGGAGAAAACTCATATCACAAGCTGGGCTAGAGCTTAGAAAATAAGTTTTGGGATACCCTTTTTCCAGGTTTCCATGGTTTTGCTGTGTGAGGAAAATTCTTACAATGATATGTTATAATTCGAAGAATTAGAGAAAAAATTAATTCTTCAACGTGGGGTTGACCTCATTTTTCCCTTTTCCCATGTTTGTTGTCTACATTTTTAAATACCTTGAAAAAAAATCTGCATTGTAAACTTTTAAAAGAAAGTACCAAAGTGTTGCACACTTGTCCGGTGAACAATTTAGGGGTATAATATATTTTTTAAATGATACAATACATTCCCGGGGAAAATTTTGTTTAGTAATTTTTTTTGCATGACGATATATTGTTTCATATATCAATTTGTATTCAAATGATGAAGCCCTGGTGAGCGAAAGTCTTCGAACAAAAAATACTTGGGTTTTACCTGTGTTCACCTTCCCGTTATCGGATAGCAAATTGTTTCTACTTGTAAACATAAAAAGCTAAACTCGGGCCAACCTACCGGTCATGACCTATGTCATGAGGTCCCCCCCATAGTGATGATGATTTGAACTACTCACCTCACTGATCCAGCATTTAGAATTTTCCTGCCTGTCTTCTTCACCCTCGGCTTCGAGGGTGAAAAAATAATTACCTCTTTTTCCCTTCCCCCAAGGGAAAAGACGTAAGATGAGGAAAAATTTACTTCATCTATTGTCGTCGTATATCATTCAGTATTGATGATAAACCCTTTGGGTTGGTGAAACATCAAAGATATAGATCCAGGTGTTCCCAAATGTGCCCAATGCCTCATCAAAATTCTCATCTGTTTTCCCAAATTTGTGCCGTAGAAAAAGTTGGGTCTGGGTTTCCCTTTAAATGATCCATGCGTGAAACCCCATTCCAACGTCGCTGGGAAGTGGTTCCCGTATGGATTCACTTTGTGGAGAGCCCCCTTGGGATTCAATAGGGTAGAGCCCTCCCACTCCCCAGTGCCCAGTATTGATAACAATGTAGAGAACCCTCATTTTTGAATGACATAGAGAGAAATACAGTACGACTCCCCCTAAAAAATGACTCTACGAGAGGTGTATTACTGACTTTCTGCAGAGGGGCCCTTACGAGAGGTACATTCTGACTCTCCCTCAGATGACCCTACAGAAAAATCAGTATGTTTCTCCCTGCAAAAGACTTACAGAAGGTTCATTACTGCTATTAAAAGATGTGACGGGACAGTCTCCGTATTAAATTTTTTGAACACAGGTCCAAATTTTCTAAAAATGCACAGAAGTCTTTATGAACCAAACTTTGGGGAAACTTCCTTTTTTATGCACCTGGGGGGAGGGCTCAATTTTAAAATTCCAAAGTGGAGAGACTCCGTATTGATTCACACTAGTGAGACATTTTTTTTTTTTGAATAACGGGGCAGAATACCCGTAGATTAGATGATAACCTCCAAAAAAATTTTTCAGCCATCATAGCCCCCATATTAAATGGTAATAAAAATAAATTCTTCAAATAAGTTTCCTAGCCACCTTCCAGCCCCCAAACCCACAACCCTTTTTTTGAGGAAATTTTGGGGACTACCCCTGAGGCTTACTTATGATTGGGACTCGCGGAAAGGGACGTATTGTCTCACCCTAACGAGAGGCTTCTTTATGAATTCCCCTTTGGGAAAGGACTTCTTTTTAGATTCACCCAGTAGAGAAGTCCCATGGGTCTCAATGGGGGGGGATCTCTTCTTACTTACATGGTCCCCAAACGGGGACCCGTCACGACCCCGGGGAAAAGGCTCCCCCTCTCCTTTCCCCTCTCTGCTTTGTATTGGATGATGAAGCCTGTGTGGCGAAAAGTTTCCCTTTTTATAGATTCCCCTATGTCGCATTTGTGTCTCAATCTTCATTTTTTTGTTATTGGGGAATGTCAATGAACTGAAAATTTTTAAAAGCATTTTGGGATTGTAAACTAAATCGTCTTTATTATAATTTATAGTTGTTTTATGCTTCATTGAGGATAATACAAACACTCGTTTTGAAACTTGTTACAATTGTTTTGAAAATTCTCAGTTTTACGATTCTGTTATTAGCTGTTAAGTTGACATCTTAGCCCCGACATTTAACTTTTCCCTTTTGACCAACGATTTCAACTAAGGGATTTTTTTATTATTAACACATCGGCCGTTTCCCACCAAGGCAGAGTGGCCCGAAAAAGAAAAAATTTCATCATCATTCACTCCATCACTGTTTTGCCAGAGGCGCGTTACCACGTTTTAAAAAATGCAACTTTAAAACCCGTCCTTCAGAGTGCAGACACTGTACTTTCCATCTCCAGGACTCAAGTCCGGCCTGCCGGAAATGTTAATCAATATTAGATTTGGCAGCTTTTTTAATAGAAAGTGTTGACGTATTAGGCCTATCGGCCCGTAGACCATCAGTTTGAGTTTATTTCTGTAACATTTGCTATGCTTTTGTTTATTCCCTGCCTTTGGATTCTTTGTTACTTGATACCCTGCTGTTTTTTTGAGTGATAAACAAGCATAGATTTCAGCTTGAAACTTCCAAAGACATTGTGACCTAAACTGCCCGCCGCCAGGCAGTCGCCCGGCAGCCAGCCGGGCCAGGCGTCGCCAGGCAGCCAGCCGACCGGGGCGGGTAAAGCCAGGCACCCAGCCGCCCAGGCGGTCAGCCAGGCAGCCAGCCGCCCAGGCAGTCAGCCACCCCGGACCAGGCGGTCCCCAGGCGGGCCAGCCGCCAGGCATTTCAGCCGCCGACCAGGCAGTCAGCCGGAAAGCCGGGCCGCCCGGGCCCAGTCCCCGGGCGGCCAGCCGACCGGGGCAGCCCAGCCAGGCACCCAGCCGCCCAGGCATTTAAGCCAGGCGGGGGCCCCACCCCGACCGGGCATTTAGCCACCCGACCGGGCAGTCGGGGCCAGGCAGAAACCCAAACCAGGCAGTCAGCCACCCGGACCAGGAAAGTCAGCCAGGCAGCCAGCCGCCCAGGCAGTCACCCAGCCGACCAGGCAGTCAGCCAGGCAGCCAGCCGACCAGGCAGTCAGCCGGCGGGACCCCAAGCATCCAAGCGGGGCGGGCCCAACGCAGCCTGCAGGCAGGATTGATAAAGGATTGTACTTAATTTTTTTACACTTTTGCCCCGTATCCCATGCTCATTTTTGGGATATGTAGTTTCCCCCCCCTTCTGGTATATTTTACAGTCTCCCCCCCACTTCTGGTATTTGTACAGGTCTCCCCCCCAAATTCTGGTTTATGTACGTCTCCCTCCCATTCTGGTATAGACGTCTCCCCCCCACTTTGGTATATGTACAGTCCCCCTCCCATTCTGGTTTATTACAGTCTCCCTCCCACTTCTGGTATATGTATTCTCCCTCCCACTTCAAAGTATATATACGGGTTTTCCCCTCCCACTTTGTTTGGGCCTTTCCCTCCCTTCCCCCTTTCCTCTTTCTTCGCTCCCCCCCACTTCCCCTTTCCCATGCGTCGCCTCCACCAAACCCCCCCCATCACCCCATTTAAGCCCTTTTTCCCATCACACTGTCTTGTCTATCTGGCCTGAGGCCCGTTTTCCACTACCCCCGCCCGGGTTGTAACCCTTTTGTATCTAAAATTTTTTCATCGTAACTCAAAAACTGAATTAATTTATGGGGGTTAAATCGTTAAAAAAATTTAATTATAAAAAAACCCCTTCCCAAAACTAAAGGAAACCCCACTTTTGTAGGTTGTGACTGGGTTTATTCTTCTATTTTTTAGAAAAAATAAAAAAGTAGACGGGCGTATGTAACGCATTGTTGATTGTGTGGTATTTTATGGACAGTAAACATGCCCCGGACAGCTTGTGAGAGTACCCCACTCAAGGGCGTGTTTTGTCGACAATAAAAGGAGCTACCCTTTCCCTTCCCTCGGAGAGGTCTAATGCCCCCAACCTCACTTTTATTTCTTTTAAATGTGGGATATATCCCCTTTTTTTTAAAAACGTGCTCCTTGTAAAGGAGAAAAGCAGGTCACTTTTCCCACCTTTGCTTTAGTTCCCTTCCAGTGGCTGTCTTTCCCAAAGAAAAAGAAAATTGTACGATCTTTAGGGTGTGATGCAATCTTTGCAAAGCCATCTGATGACGGGGTTGTTACTGGGATTGCCTGTAGATCCAGGGGCTTTGCAAAAGCCTTCCTCATTTTTAATTTTTGGAGTTGTCATGAGGTGCGAAAACCCTGGTGGGTAGTGTCCAAAGTGGGGGAAAACTACCAGATCTTTCAGTTTTTACATGCGGGGGGAAGGGACATGGGGAAATCTTCTTTCATGATCAATGTTACCTCCCTTTACATTCTTTCTCATGTTTTAAGATCCTCGGGCTGTTCTAAAGCTCGTCTTCCTTGCAGATCCTCCCCAAAGTTACAGATTTTTGGGGACCCAGGCTTTTGTCCAATTTCCATGGTTTAGTTCCTATATTGCATCAGTTTCCGGGTTCCTGCCCGGGATTTGGGGTCACGATTCTTCCTCTGTTCAATTGTTTTTGTTTTTGGGGTAATCAAAATTTACCCTTAACTTGTAAAATTTCTCCGGGATATTTCCTGATCTCCCCTTCCCCGGTGAGAAAAGGGATACCCTCCCTGATTTTTTAAGTTGGCCAAGCATTCTTTGTTCAGGAGGGTTTTCTCAAAATTTTTTTTTAAAAATCAGTTTTTTAGCTGCAAGGTGCTAGTTTTTTATTATCAGCAGGAGTGGAAAGTCCCAATGTGATTGCACAATCTCTTGAAGTTACACCAATCACTACGGGACATGTTCCCCTCAATTTGGGTGCGAGAGCCTTTAAACCACAAAATTTAAAAATTGTTCCCATCTTTTTTCAGAAGAAAAAATATCTCCATCAACTTAGTATTTGCTCATTTTGGGACGCTTGACATCCACGGGGAAATACCGAGAAAACCAATTACCAATCTTGTTTATCGTTACTTCCCCTCAAAAATGCTGCCCACTGGAAATAAAATACAGAATACTTTGGGATTTTGGGGGAAACATTAACAAAAAACCCCAAAAACATGGAAACAAAAAAGGCATTTCAGTCCGACTTGGACCTTTAAATTTTTTCAACAAAAAGGGGTGAAGGGTAGGAGTAATCCCCTTGCCATATAAAAAACTTGAGTTTTTCTGGGACCCATCCCCCAAATTTCCCCTTTGGTCCCCTGTATATTTTTTTAAAGAAAACAGGGGGTTTTCGTTGCCTTACAAAGGGGTATATTTCATGGTCATTTTTTTTTAAATCTTTCATTATGATGGTATGTTTACATGTACCCCCGGCCTCACTTGAGGACTCTTGCCCCCCTTCCCAACTGTTTTTTAAAATGTTGTTCTGGTTACTCTGCCATGTCCCTTTTTATGTCACCCCCTTTTCCATTCACCCTTTTTTTCAGCTCTAAATTTCTGCCCTGTCATCGGGCCCCTTATCCATCCCCACAACTCTGTTCCCCCCCTTTTAAATTGGATATTTTGCCTCTTAATCCCCATGGAAAAGTGAATACTCCCATCCCTGCACTTTTTGCTTAGCTACTTTTTTTTTCGGTTGTTTTTTCTTTATGTCATCCTGTTATCCCTTGCAGGGGATAAAGGGAAAATTTAAAGGGTTTTCGGGGTTTCATATGGGGATCTTCTCATCTCAGAGAAAAACGCACTGGGAAAAAAAACAAAAATTGCTTGAAAAAAGTCTTTCTTTTGGGGAAAACAGTCAAACCCCCTCTTTGAAAGTTTTCAGTAACCTCTTTCTGCTGTTCAAAATTTGACATTAACAAAAAACCCCATCACACGGGCCCCGACGCTTCGGCAAGCCCTTGGGACCTTTAGTATTCTTTAGTTTTGTGCCTTTTAATTTTTTAATTTTGGGACACTGTTGATAATTTCCCCAAACCTATTATTTCTTTGTTTTGAAATAGTACAGTGGCCCCCCCCCCCCCAAAGTTTCAGGTTTCTTTAATTCATAAATTTTCATTTAACCAACATATTAGTGAGGGGATTTCTCGGGAAAAAATTTTTGATTATTCACGGTTTTTTCACATAATCAAAATTTTTAGGACTTAACAGAACGACCTTTAAATAAACAACAATGCTTTACGATTGATCCCCTGTTCCCAGCGAGTACGGATAATTTACTCCTGGGGTCTTTTCCCGCTCCCTTTAAATCCTTCTCTCCCTTTCCCCTCCTCGCTGAGGGGCCCCACCTTTGACACAGACCCCTTTTTGCCCTTTTTGACAGAAAACAGATTTATTAAAAAAAATTTTGGGGAGGGGGTAAATCCTTTAGCTCCCTCGCACCCATTCCTAATTTTTCCCTCTGTTTATGCTCTCCACCTTCTTTAGTCTCTGACAAGCAAGCATTCCCAAACCTCAGCGCTGTAGGCCCCTTGGGGGTTTTATAGCTCTTTTTTTTTATTTTAAAAATTGCGTTTTAAAATTTGTGTAAAACTTGCTCCAAATATCTCTATAAAAAGTTATTTAATTTTGAGGGAAAAGTTGTATTAAATAAAAAAACGATATGTACATAGCCCCAAAGAAACAAAATGAGCATTGATTTAGATGTAATATTGTATTCACGGGTTTTAAATTTGCTGGTTTTGTAGAAGCATACCCAATAATAGCATTTTTTATTTGTAGCCATTACGGGATTACTCGTAGCTGTCATGTATGTCTTTGGGGGCCCTTTAGGGGCCCCCACGTGGTGTTTTTGGGGTTTGGGGGGGGTGATGAGGTGCTTTATCGAGCAGCTTATACTGTTGTAATGAACATTGGGCAGTATTGACAAACGACCCTAGTAACTCCTGTTTTCCCAAATTTCCCGAAAATTGGTTTTTTACCGTGGGGTTCGGTTCTTTTTTGTTCAACATGTCTGTTTGGTAAAAGAATAGAGGGGCCAGTGTTAGTTTCTAGGCTGTCTTTCCCCTTTTCAGTCAATTAAAATCTTCTTGTATCACTCTCCAAAATTTGGGGGGGAGCCCCGCATCTGGGTAGCGTATTTACTTACTTCATACTCACTCCCTCCCAAATTTTATATCCAATTTTTCCCTTGGCTAGATTTTTGGTTTTCTATCGTTATCTTGATCTTTTTCTGTGTTGATTGTTTAAATTTTCCCTTTTTTTACATTTCCTCCCCAAAATTTCCCCCATCAATCTTTGCAACTCTTTACAAATCTCCAAAAAAAAACAGGGGTCATCGGCAAAGAGCAAAAGTGACAAAATCCCCTTTTTTTTTTTAATTTTTTATCTTTTAAACCAAATCTCAACCCCGAGGATTTACTTTTTACAACCACCATCATTATATGCGAAAAAACAATCATGGTGAATCCACCCCCCTAAGAAGTTGAAATTTAAATTTCCCTTTTTCTACATACCTTAACCTGAAACCCCTTTTTTTGAATAAAAAATCTCTACTGCGTTTAGTAAAAGTATTAAACCCCTTTTTTGTACATTTGCAACATCTGCCCCCATTGCTCCCCCATCTCCATTTCATATACTTTTCTAAATCCCTTCTTTGTCTTTATCCCAAAAGACTGTTCACTTTTCCCTTTCGCGGAAATAAATTTGGGCTACACGTCCCCACCCTTTTAAATCATTTTTGGTTCTCTGTCTTTACCTTAAATTTTTAAAATACACTTTTCTAATAAACTGGCTTATTCCTTTATAAATTTTTACAAATCTCCCCCCCTCTCATTTTCCCTTATTTCAAAAGAATATGAAAAAACTCTTTGTAAATCCTTAGGGGCCTCCCAACCCTTTTATGTTTTATTTTCAACCAAAAATGCACCAACCACTTTCCAAAACCCCCCCCTCCCCACCTGATTTTATTGGGACCCTGAAGTCTTAACTGGATATATTTTCCCAATTAAAGGGCTTATTTTTCGGTTTTTATCATTAAATTTAAGTTCTACAAAATGTTCTCCTCGTTATGATCAGCAAAAAACCCAATAAATTTACAAAGGGGGTTTTTCCCCCGCTTATTATTTATTATACTGGTCGGAGAGCATTTTAAGATTAAATTTAAAATTTTTGCTCAATATTGTTTACTTTTAAGGTAGGGGTTTCCCTTTAGGTGGTTTAAGGCTTCTTGATGCAATTTTATCATCCTTTCCTTGGATCGAAACGACCAATTTCCATTACCCCAGGTGATGAGTGATCCAAAATAGTTTAGGGGCTCCCCAAAAAAAGTATGTTGCAAGGGCCTTTTTCTTTTCCCCCTCTGCTTTAAAATTCTTTACTCCCTTTTCCTCATACTTCTTTCGTGAGTAATACATTGTGCAAATCCTCTTTGACATAGAATTCCCCTTTGGGTTTTTTGACAGCGAAGCTTCAATTTCCCAAAATTTGACTTTCCCCTCCCTTTTAGTACTCCTTACCTCTCTTACTTGCCCTCTGGGCCCTCCTTTTGGCCCCTTTTCCCGCTGCCTTTATGTTTAAAATATCAATCTTTAGAATATACCCCGCAAAGCTGTAAAGACCCTTTGTGGTTTTTTTTTTTATTTTTTTTTATTTCCACTGGCCGATTCCCCCAAGGCAGGGTGGCCCGAAAAAAAAAAAAACTTTCACCATCATTCACTCCCCCACTGTTTGCCCGGGGGGGGGTGCTTTTCCTTCGTTTTAAAAAATGCAACTTTTTTTTTTTTTTAAATTTTTTTTTTAAAGTTTTTTTAAAATTTTTTTTTATTTTAATATTTTTTTTAATTTTTTAAAAATTTTTTTTTTTAAAACCTTTTTTTTTTTTTTTTTTTTTTCCTTTTTTTTTTTTTAAAAAACCTTTTTTTTTTAAAAAACCCCTCCCAGCCTGGGGGAATTAACCCCCCCCAAAATCCAACCCCCTCCCCCAACCCTTTTCCCCGGGAAAACCCCCCTTTTGCCCTTCCCCCACTAAAAAGAATCGTTAATTTAAAAACCCCTTTGGGTTTTCCCTCATTTCCCCTTTTAAAAGTCCCCCTTTAAAAAAACCCCTCCAACCAAAAACCCTTTCCTCCCCCCTAAAACCGTTTTGGGAACCCCCCCCCCTTCCTTATTCCAAACTCAAATTCTCTTTTTCCCCCCTTTTTTTTTCAACCACCCCCAATTTGCCCTCGGAAAATTTTGGAATCTCCAAATCCTTCCAACCCTTCCTCCTCGCGTTACAACATTTCATCAACCCATTTTTCCTTTACCCCCCCACCATATAAGGCGTTGGTAAAAACCCATTTCTCTCATACTTCCCCCCTTTGCCTCCAAGGACCAAAGTTCTTTGTCTCCACAGACTCCCAAATGCACTGTCAAACCCTTTTTCCCCCCATAATTTCTTTGATTCACCTCATCTTTTATAAAACCCCTTTCCCCTGACACGTCCACTCCCCAAAAATCTGAATACTTTCAAAACCCCCCCCTTTTTTTTAAAACTCTCTCCCCCCAATTTTAAAATCCCAAAACCTTTATCACCTTAAAACTTTTTTTTATCCTCATAACCTTTCTCTTTCCTTAGCCCTTTAATTTAAAATTTAAAAAAAAAGTTCATGTTCATTTTCATTTAAAATTAGGACCGTTTTTTACACGATAGTTTTCGTTCCTGAAAAAGCCTTGTTTTGGTTTAAAAAAAAAGTGTAAGATAAAAATTTAAAAATTTATGAGAAAAAAAAAGGTTACGTTCCCGGCCCCCCGAAAAAAAAAAAACCAAACAACTTATTTTTTTTAGCCAACAGATCTCACAAAAATAAAAGTGGGTATGTAATTTTTAGTTCATTGGGCGTTATATATTATGTTTTTAAAGCTTAGGGGCTACAAATTCAACGAAATAATAGTTTTCTTAAACCCTTTAAAATTTTTGGGGATGGGTTTTTGGATGATTGTGAAAAGAGTGGAGATGGATGGTTTTTCCCCACTGGGTGAGGTGGAAAGGTTGTTTTGGTTTTTTCGGCAGAAGTGGATGGAGAGGTTTGGTACTCAAGTCGATGGATGTATTTGGGGTTTTGGGATTAAAAAATTTTGTAATGGAATTTTCCCCGGGGTCTTTTACCCCCTTTCGTAAAATTATACAGTGATAGTAAGGGGATTATCAACTGGGGTTTGACCCCCCTTTCAGAGCACTGCTTCTAGATTTGTCAGGGTTTTTCTTCAATAAAAAAAACTTTCTAAGTTAGAGCAATATGGAACTGCTCACATAAAATGCTGCAAAATTAACTGTTTTTCTTAAGTTTCTTCTTCAACTTTTTTCTGTTAGGGAACCCCCCTTGTATCGGTTGATCAAGCTCTGCCAACATTTCCCCGGACTCCTGTCTTCATCATCATCTTTTAAGGGGTCATTCACATTTTTCCTTTTAATATCATCAAAAACCATACCCGGGTTTTTCTTGCCCGCTGAACAATTTTCCCGAAAACCCGACTCCAAGCAAGGGGGAAAAACCCTAGGAAACCCCCACTAAATCCACCCCAGGGGAGCCACTCTTATGTTGTCTAAAAATCTCGATTTTCTTTGTAACTCCTAGACTTAAAAAGCTTAAAACCCTTTTTTTACCCCTTTCGCAACACTTGTATGCCTACTGGGGGGGCCCTTTTGCTTTGGCATATACAAGGGAAAAGGCAATTATAAGAGCTAAACTCAATCCACCAACATAAAAAAACAGCTAATTCCCTTTTCTGTGGGGGGGAAAGTATCCCGCGAGTGACTATTTCCAAAATTTTTTTCCCCCCCCGCAAAAACCCTTTCCGTGGGTTTAAATTTTTTTTACGAAGTGTTGGATTTAAAAATTTTACGGGAAATTTTTGTGCCCCTTTTTGCCCTTTTTGTCTGAAAAATCTGTACTTGAAAAAACCCCGGAGATCAGCGGTTTTTGAGGGACTTCCCAAATTTCCTCCCCTGGCGGAAAAATCACTTAGATCACTTTCTTCCCCATTCTGATGTTCCCCCTTCTTTACCAACAAATGGGGCCTTTTGATTTATGTCTGCATTGCTTTTGCCATCGTGGTGCCCCGCCACGGTTTAGCTTAGATATTTCATTAACATGAGGGGGCACAAACCCTTAAGCCAAAAAAACATTGCACACGAACTTTTTTGATCATAACAGGGTTTAGAGTTTTATTTTCCAAAAGGTTTTGGTAAAAATTAAATTTTCCGTTTACCAGTTCCCAAAAAGAACCCCCCCTGTTTAAGAAAAAAATTTCCTGAGCGAGGAAAAAATATTTCCTTAGCATCGAAAGTAAACTAATTTACAAATTTCTTCAATAAAAATTGTACATTATAACATATCCTAAATTTAATTGAAACCTTTCACAGAGATCGACATCCTAAAATACAAAAGCAAAATAAGCTTGAAGTAGCTCAGAAGTTGCATTTTTGAGTTATTAGCATGGAAGAGAAGCGATCTTCCCACCAGGAAGGTTCTTGTTGCTGGTGTGGGACGCTTAATGACTCCTATGGTTTAAAGCTTCCCACTGTACATATAATACTAACATAATTATAATAATCATGGGCAAGGAAGGACTGATGCTGATCAGATGCAACATCCAGAAATTATCTCTTCAAATTCAAAATATCAACATTTCAAATTTCTTTCATAACAGCTAACTGGGTCCAATTAAGCTTAAACCCTTGTGGGTTTAAGCTTAATTATGATTGCAATAATAATTTAAGAAAGCGAGCACAATAAGGAAATTTTATCCAGTATTCATATAAATTTTAAACATTTATAAACGCTGAATTTAGCCTAGGATAACTAAATGAAAGTCAAATAATAGGACTTATTTATGATCAGAAGAAACGTTCTCTAGTTCACAAAAACAATTTGATTAATAAATTGGCACATGATGACTTAACCTAACATCAGGAGATTGTTCACTCTGACAGAAGCAACACTAAACGTTGAAAGTTGAGAAGAAAGGACGCATCTACCTTTAAATTTAAGCCATAAGAAGAGGTAAACTGAAATAAAAATTTTATGGGTTTAATGGGTCAAAATAAACTATTTCACACATAGAAAAAATGGTGAACCTGCAACAATATGCTTGAATTTCACTCTCTACTGTCGACGATTTAGGAAGGAAATTTTAGAACTTATGAATTCCCACCAGTAACGATTTTGAAAGTTATTGGAGCCATTCCAGGATAAGACCAGCACAGTAACACAGAAGACCAGTACACTAACACAGAAGACCAGTACAGTAACACAGAAGAACGGGTACAGTACAGTAACACAGTAAGTGGGTAAGGGAAGCGAGGCGGATGGATTCCCGGGTACATGAGCTTGAGGAAGG
>NC_069473.1:5338339-5416429 GCF_026875155.1 Cherax quadricarinatus
CTTTATCCCCCTTTTTCCCAGGTCTAGGACCCGAATCCATCTTCCCCCCCTCAGATTTCCCCCTTTCCCCAAAACTTCCCCAAGGTTTCCCTTTGCCTTTCCCGGCCTGTGCCCCAGGAATCCATCCGTGGGCCCCCGGATGTCCCCCTTCCTCCTTTCCCCTTAGGTTTTCTTCCACCCTCAGCCTTCCCCGGGTTATGTACCCCTCCGTGATCTAGCCGATGAGAAGGGGCCTTGTTTACTGGTCACTGCACAACTGTCAGGTGGGGGGGAATTACAGGAGGGGACAACAGAAATCGCGTCCTGTAATTACCCCACCAAGACAGCCTGGCCGAAAGTCAGCCAGACGCAGCAAGAAAACCTCCAGTTTCCGGCCCACCAAGGCCTGGGCACTCATGAAATTTTGGTAGTTCATTTATATTTAAAATTTTTTTCTACATTAAATATAAGATTTTTTTACTTAATTAGCAGTTCAAGTGTTTTGTGAATTTTTTTGTGTGTGTTTATGGTGCCGTTTGTTAGTGTGTTTGTCCACCTCCACAGAACGTAATAAGTGTTGAATTTCTTATTTCTTTTGGTTATTTACCCTGTATATTCGCAAGACGCGCAGTGAGTTAAAAGCGCCCCAAAAAAGGGAAATATATCATTTGCTGACTTCTTGGGTTACCCTGGGTAATTTACGCATATGTTATTTTGCATATATTTGTGAAACTTTTTATGAATCTGTACCTAAAAAAAATTACACACACTCTTATTTTCACTCTCATTTGCACATTTGTGCAACGGCAGCCTACGTGGTAAACCATCATCCATACCCCGCACAAAACAACGCAACGGGCACGCCACACAAACATATATAAAAAACACTCATCAAGCTCTTCACTAATATGAATGCAATCACAAGCGCGCGCTCACACACCGCACGCACACACACACCCACACACACACACACACACACACACACATATATATATATAATGTATATATATATATATATATACATATTATGTATATATATATAATATATATATGTGTGTGTGTGTGTGTGTGGGGGTTTGTGGTGTGTGTGTGTGTGTGCGGGGGATAAGTTTTTTATTGAATCCTGTACTTTCCTACATCTTCCACAACAGTGTCTCCAGTTAACAATATTTTACAGTTGTATATAAGACTGTGTCCAGCAGTTGTAAACTGTACCAGAAACAAACACTGGGACAAAAGCTGTCATTATTTTGTTTTGTTTACAATTATTGTTTATATTTGTGTCCGTATGTGACTCTGTCTTCCCACAACAAGAAATCTGCTACCAAAAATGTCATCAGTTTCCTTTTTAAGGAGTTCGTCTTTTTATATATATGCAAGTCACTGAAATGTCCACAAGTAAACACGCAAGTACACAAAGTACACAAAGTACACACACACACACACACACACACACACACACACACCACACACACACACACACACACACACACTTCTCTCGTTCCACTGTGGATAATATACATGGAAAGAATTTCGGGGGTCAACGCCCCCGAGGCCCCGTCTGAGACCAGACCTCTAGAATATATATAAACACAATTTGCCCAGCACACGTATAATACTTAATATCCAACCCCTGTGTCACTCACATGTGTGCAAACATTCTCATGCACATATGTGTACTTTCTCACACAGACATCATCAGACCACACCTCTCCTTATAAGTGTATCTGCTCTATAGTATATTAGAGTGTAAGTCTGAGGGACCTGCTGGTTCACCACACTATTAAAAATTCGAGATAAATTACCTCCTACTTGATAACAATAGTTATGATCTATGGTTTGCGGTGTTTTGTGATTTGCAGTAATGATTTGTGATTTAGAGTAATGACTGTGATTTTGCAGTGTTTTTAGTGATGTGTAGTGATATGTGATTTCCAGTTTGTATTTAAATTATATTATATATTTTAATAGAATTCTGAATAATCGGGATGTAGAATGCTGTTACATAGTATTTTCTAGATATCCTTAATGATAAATATGAAGATATAAGGAAGTAACAGTTGAGAGAGTCTTGTACTGGATATAGCAAGAAAACATTCTTGTGAATTATTACAAAATTTTTTTATTTTTCCCGTCTTCACTTCTCTCAACTTCACTATATTGAGAAAAATATTCACAAACACAATAAAAAAAAAAAAGAAAATAAGATGTACAAACTGGGAGAGTCAACCTCTCGACAAAAGTGATTGTTGATGTTGATGTTACAACCTGGCCAGTACAACTCTGTCTTAATGTCTTCAATATTGCTGTTTTATGTATTACTGTTATCTTGCTCTACTCTTCCCTTATTTTATTGTATTGTTCTTGTATGTTCTTGTGTGATATTTATGTACTGCTGTACTGTTCTGCTGTATGTTACTGTATTTTTCTTATGTGTTACAGTTTTGTTCTTGTGTGTTACTGTACTGTACAGTTTTGTGTTGTTCTATTGTTATTATGAGGTACTTTTCTAGACAGTTCTTCATTATTTATTTTTTGTGTTTTCCGTCACTCGATCAATCACAATCTTGACATATTCATTCCTTGGTATAATTAACAGGCAATACACAAACACTAATATTTATGTGTTAGTATGCAGTCCTTGCATGTTACAGTAGTAATTTTCCTGTGTATTTAAGTTACTCCACTGTTAACATAAGAACATAAGAAAGGAGGAACACTGCAGGAGGCCTGTTGGCCCATACTAGGCAGGTCCTTTACAATTCATCCCACTAACAAAACATTTGCCCAACCCAATTTTCAATGCCACCCAAGAAATAAGCTCTGATGTGAAAGTCCCACTCAAATCCAACCCCTCCCACTCATGTACTTATCCAACCTAAATTTGAAACTACCCAAAGTCCCAGCCTCAATAACCCCAACTAGGTAGACTGTTCCACTCATCAACTACCCTATTTCCAAACCAATACTTTCCTATGTCCTTTCTAAATCTAAACTTATCTAATTTAAATCCATTGCTGCGGGTTCTCTCTTGGAGAGACATCTTCAAGACCTTATTAAAAATCCCCTTTTTTTAATACCTATCTTCCACTTATTACACTTCGATCAGGTCTCCCCTGATTCTTCGTCTAACAAGTGAATGTAACTTAAGAGTCTTCAATCTTTCTTCATAAGGAAGATTTGTAATGCTATGTATTAATTTAGTCATCCTACGCTGAATGTTTTCTAACGAATTTATGTCCATTCTGTAATATGGAGACCAGAACTGAGCTGCATAATCTAGGTGAGGCCTTACTAATGATGTATAAGCTGCAGTATTATGACCTCTGGACTTCTGTTGCTTACACTTCTTCATATAAATCCCAGTAATCTATTTGCCTTATTACGTATGCTTAGGCATTGCTGTCATGGTTTAAGGTTGCTGCTCACCATAACCTCCAAGTCCTTTTCGCAATCTGTATGGCTAAGTTCTACATCATTTAACTTGTAAGTACTAGGGTTATGGACACTCCCGAGCTTCAGAACCTTGCATTTATCTACATTGAACTGCATCTGCCACTTTTCTGACCAAGAATAGAGTTTGTTTAAATCCTCCTGAAGTTCCATAACATCTACGTTCGAATCAATTATCCTACCTATCTTTGTGTCATCGGCGAATTTGCTCATATCACTAGTAATTCCCTCATCAAGATCATTGATATATATTATAAACAACAACGGGCCCAAGACTGATCCCTGTGGAACGCCACTTGTTACAGATCCCCACTCGGATTTAACCCCATTTATGGACACTCTGTGCTTCCTGTCAATGAGCCATGACTCGATCCACGAGAGCACGTTTCCCCAAATGCCATGAGCTGCTACTTTCTTCAACAGTCTTTGGTGCAGAACTCTATCAAATGCCTTACTTAAATCTAAGTAAATAATATCAAATTCTTTATCGTGGTCAACAGCCTCAAAAGCTTTACTGAAGAAAGTTAATAAATTAGTTAGACAAGACCGGCCTCTTGTGAATCCATGCTGAGTATCATTAAGGTCCCCCCCCCCTCGCCTTCCCCAGGTTCATGTGTCCAGGAATCCATCCGTGGGCCCTCGGATGTCTCCCCTTCCTCACTTCCCTAAGGTCAGCCATGCCTCTCTCTCTCTGCCTTCCAGCCTCAGCCTTCCCCAGGTTCATGTATCCAGGAATCCGTCCGTCCTCCTCCGGATGTTTTCCCTTCCTCACTTACCTAAGGTCAGCCTCACCAACCTGTATTCTTGCTGTCCCCAGGTTCATGTATCCAGGAATCCATCCGTTCGCTCCCGGATGTCTCCCCTTCCCCACTTACCCAAGGTCAGCCTCAACTGCATGTATTCATGCCTTACCCAGGTTCATGTATCCAGGAATCCATCCGTTCGCTCCCGGATGTCTCCCCTTCCCCACTTACCCAAGGTCAGCCTCAACTGCATGTATTCATGCCTTACCCAGGTTCATGTATCCAGGAATCCATCCGCTCGCTCCGGATGTCTCCCCTTCCCCACTTACCTAAGATCAGCCTCAACAACAACCTTCCTCAAGCTCATGTATCCAGGAATCCATCCGCTCGCTCCCAGATGTCTTCCCTTACCCACTTACTGTGTTACTGTACTGTACCCGTTCTTCTGTGTTACTGTACTGGTCTTCTGTGTTAGTGTACTGGTCTTCTGTGTTACTGTGCTGGTCTTATCCTGGAATGGCTCCAATAACTTCCAAAATCGTTACTGGTGGGAATTCGTAAGTTCTAAAATTTCCTTCCTAAATCGTCGACAGTAGAGAGTGAAATTCAAGCATATTGTTGCAGGTTCACCATTTTTTCTATGTGTGAAATAGTTTATTTTGACCCATTAAACCTCATTAATTTTATTTCAGTTTACCTCTTCTTATGGGCTTCAATATTTAGAGGTAGATGCGTCTTCTGCTCAACTTTCAACGTTTAGTGTTGCTTCTGTCAGAGTGAACAATCTCCTGATGTTAGGTTAAGTCATCATGTGCCAATTTATTAATCAAATTGGTTTTTGTGAACTAGAGAACGTTTTTTCTGATCATAAATAAGTCTCATTATTTGACTTTATTTAGTTATCCTAGGCTAAATCAGCGTTATAAATGTTTAAAATTTATATGAATACTGGATAAAATTTACTTATTGTGCTCGCTTTCTTAAATTATTATTGCAATCATAATTAAGCTTAAACCCACAAGAGATAATTTCTGGATGTTGCATCTGATTAGCATCAGTCCTTCCTTGCCCATGATTATTATAATTATGTTAGTATTATATGTACAGTGGGAAGCTTTAAACCATAGGAGTCATTAAGCGTCCCACACCAGCAACAAGAACCTTCCTGGTGGGAAGATCGCTTCTCTTCCATGCTAATAACTCAAAAATGCAACTTCTGAGCTACTTCAAGCTTATTTTGCTTTTGTATTTTAGGATGTCGATCTCTGTGAAAGGTTTCAATTAAATTTAGGATATGTTATAATGTACAATTTTTATTGAAGAAATTTGTAAATTAGTTTACTTTCGATGCTAAGGAAATATTTTTTCCTCGCTCAGGAATTTTTTTCTTATACAGAGGGGGTCAGTTTGGAACTGTGTAAACGTGAGAATAATACCGACCTTTGGTAAATGAACTGCTAAATCCCTGTTGATGATCTAAAAAGTGTCGTGTGCAATGTTTGTTGTGCTTAACGGATTTGTGTACCTGCATGTTAATGTAAATATCTAAGCTAATCACGTGGCAGCACCACGATGGCTAAAAGCATGCAGAAATGATCAAAAGGTTCAGTTGTTGGTCAGACTGAACATCAGAATGGGGAAGAAATGTGATCTAAGTGACTTTTACCGCCAGAGGAGGTAGCTTGAGTACCTCAGAAACCGCTGATCTCCTGGGATTTTCAAGTACAGAGTTTACAGACAATAATGCGAAAAGCACAAAAATTGCAGTACAATTTTATCCAACACTTCGTAAAATTAAATTAACACGGTACGGTTTGCGGGAGGGGAAAAAATTTGGATAGTCGCTCGCGGGATACTTCCCCACCACAGCAAAGGAATTAGCTGTGTTTATGTTGGTGGATTGAGTTTAGCTCTTATAATTGCCATTTCTTGTATATGCCAAGCAATATGGCACCCAGTAGGCATACAAGTGTTGCTGAAAGTGGTAAGAAAAGGTTAAGCGTTTAAGTCTAGGAGTTACAAAGAAAATCGAGATGTTAGACAACATAAGAGTGGCTCACGTGTGGTGGATATAGTGAGGTCCTATGGTTTTCCCTTGCTTGAGAGTCAGGTTCAGGAAATTGTTCAGCTGGCAAGATTACCAGGTGATGGTTTTGATGATATGAATGAAGAAGATGTGAATGAGCTCTTAGAAGACGATGATGAAGACAGGAGTCCTGAGGAAATGTTGGCAGAGCTTGATGCACCGATACAAGGGAGTTACATAACAGAAGAAGTTGAAGAAGAAACTGAAGAAAAACAGTTAATATTGCAGCAGTTATGTGTGCAGTTCCATACTGCTGCTAACCTAGCAGATTTTTTCATTGAAGAGAACCCTGACAAATCTAGAAGCAGTGCTCTGAAACGGGGTCTAGACCAGTTGATGCCTTACTATCAGCTGTATAATGTGCTGCAGGGGTTAAAAGAGCCCGGAGATCTATTACAGAATTTATGCAAACTCCAATACAACCATCGACTTTAGTACCAGAACCTCTACCATCCACTTCTGCCGACAACCAACAACCATCCACCTCAGCCCAGTAGGGCCAAACCATCCATCTCCACTCTCTTCACAATCATCCACAAACACCAGTACCCAAAATTTAAGGTAAGAAATACTATTATTTCTGTTGAATTTGTAGTCTTAAGCATTAAAAACATAATATATCACGACAATGAACTACAATTACATATCCACTTTTATTTTTGTGAGATCTGTTGGTCTAAAAAAGTTGTTTGGCTTTTTTTCTGGGGGTCCCAGGAACGTAACCTTATTTTTCCCATAAATTCTTCAGTTTATCTTACACGGTTTTTACCTAACAAGGCGTTTTCAGGAACGTAACTATCGTGTAATATAACGGTCAACTAATATTATGAGTATGAACATGAACTTTAATTTTAATTTAATAAACACTAAGGAAAGAGTAAGGTTATGAGGATAACAAAAAAAATTAGGTGATGAAAGATTGGATATCAGATTGGAGGGAGAGAGTATGGAGGAGGTTAATGTATTCAGATATTTGGGAGTGGACGTGTCAGCGGATGGGTCTATGAAAGATGAGGTGAATCATAGAATTGATGAGGGGAAAAGGATGAGTGGTGCACTTAGGAGTCTGTGGAGACAAAGAACTTTGTCCTTGGAGGCAAAGAGGGGAATGTATGAGAGTATAGTTTTACCAACGCTCTTATATGGGTGTGAAGCATGGGTGATGAATGTTGCAGCGAGGAGAAGGCTGGAGGCAGTGGAGATGTCATGTCTGAGGGCAATGTGTGGTGTGAATATAATGCAGAGAATTCGTAGTTTGGAAGTTAGGAGGAGGTGCGGGATTACCAAAACTGTTGTCCAGAGGGCTGAGGAAGGGTTGTTGAGGTGGTTCGGACATGTAGAGAGAATGGAGCGAAACAGAGTGACTTCAAGAGTGTATCAGTCTGTAGTGAAAGGAAGGCGGGGTAGGGGTCGGCCAAGGAAGGGTTGGAGGGAGGGGGTAAAGGAGGTTTTGTGTGCGAGGGGCTTGGACTTCCAGCAGGCATGCGTGAGCGTGTTTGATAGGAGTGAATGGAGACAAATGGTTTTTAATACTTCACGTGCTGTTGGAGTGTGAGCAAAGTAACATTTATGAAGGGATTCAGGGAAACCGGCAGGCCGGACTTGAGTCCTGGAGATGGGAAGTACAGTGCATGCACTCTGAAGGAGGGGTGTTAATGTTGCAGTTTAAAAACTGTAGTGTAAAGCACCCTTCTGGCAAGACAGTGATGGAGTGAATGATGGTGAAAGTTTTTCTTTTTCGGGCCACCCTGCCTTGGTGGGAATCGGCCAGTGTGATAATAAAAAAAAATAATAAAAACCCACAAGGGTCATACAGCGTTGCAGGGTAGTATGTGCTAAAGATGTGATATATTACATCAGGCAGCAGTGAAAGGCAAAAGGATGCCAGAGGCAGAGTAAGAGAGGTAAGGAGTACTAGAGGGAGTGTAGTCAAAGTACTAGAGGGAATGTAGTCAAAGTACTAGAGGGAGTGTAGTCAAAGTACTAGAGGGAATGTAGTCAAAGTACTAGAGGGAGTGTAGTCAAAGTTGGTGTAATGAAGCTGTCGCTGTCACAAAATCAAAGAGGAATTCTATGTCAAAGATGGATGTGCACAATGCGATTACTCACTGTAAGAAGTATGAGGAGTAAGAGTAAAGAACTTAAAGCGGAGTGGTGAAAGAGAAAGGTCTGCAACATACATTTTTGGGGGAGCGCTAAACTAGTTGGATCATACATCACCTGGGGTAATGGTAGCCGTCAGTTTCGATCCAAGGAAAGGATGATCAAATTGCATCAAGAAGCCTTCACCAGCATCAAGGAACCTACCTTGAAGTGACAATATTGAGACATAATTTCAATATCTTCAAATGCTCTCTAACCAGTATAATGATAATAAGCAGGAAAGAACATTTTGTAGAATATTGTTATGCTGATAATAACGAGAGAAACATTTTGTAGAACATTATGTTAATGATAATACCGAAGAATAAGTCTTTATTGGGATAATATATCCATGTTAAGATCTTCATGTCCCAATAAAATCAGGTGGGGATATAGTCTTGGAGTGGTTGGTGCATTTTGTTGAAAATATACATGAAAGGTGGGAGGCACCTAAGGATTTACAAAGAGTATTCATAGTTCTTTTGTATAAGGGAAAATGAGACGAGGGAGAGTGTAAGAATTATAAAGGAATAAGCCAGTTTATTAGTAAAGTGTATTTTAAGAATTAAGGTAAAGACAGAGAACCAAAAATGATTTAAGAAGGGTAGGGGACGTGTAGACCAAGTATTTCCGCTGAAACGTAAGTGAACAGTCATTTGATAAAGACAAAGAACGGATTTAGAAAAGTATATGAAAGTGGAGATAGGGGGAGCAATGTGGCAGATGTTGCAAATGTACAGAATAGGTAGTACGTTACTAAACGCAGTAGAGAGTTTTTATTCAGAAAATGAGGTTCAGGTTAAGGTATGTAGAAGAAACGGAAATTATTTCACACATCTTAGGGATGTGTGATGTCACCATGATTGTTTATCGCATATAATGATGGTGGTTGTAAAAAAGTAATCCTCGGGTGTTGAGATTTGGATTAAAGATAACAAATTAAAAAAAAACTGGAGTTGTCACATTTGCTCTTTGCCGATGACGCTGTTCTTTTGGGAGATTCTGTAGAGAGTTGCAA
Source organism: Cherax quadricarinatus (assembly GCF_026875155.1). Taxonomy (NCBI): domain Eukaryota; kingdom Metazoa; phylum Arthropoda; class Malacostraca; order Decapoda; family Parastacidae; genus Cherax; species Cherax quadricarinatus. The sequence goes on from NC_069473.1 coordinate 5,347,761, forward strand.
AGATTGATGGAGGAATTTGGGAGAGTATGTAAAAGAAGAAAATTACAAGTCAACACAGCAAAGATCAAGATAACGAGAGCAACCAAAAATCTAGCCAATGAAAAATTGGATATCAAATTGGAGGGAGTGAGTATGAAGTAAGTAAATAGCGCTACCCAGATGCATTGCTCCACCAAATTTTGGAGAGTGATACAAGAAGAGTTAATTGACTCAAAAGTGGAGACAGCACTAGAACTAACACTGGACCTCTATTCATTTACCAAACAGACATGTTGAACACACAAGAACCGAACCTCCACTGCAGAACCAACTTCCAGACAATTGGAAACGAGGAGTTACTAGGTCGTTGTCAATACTGTCAATGTTCATTCACTACAGTATAAGCTGCTCGAGTAAAGCTACCTCAGTCACTCTCCAGCCAATCCACAACACCACGTGAGGGACCTGAAGGCCACCCAGGACATCCATGACAGCTACGAGTAATCCCGTAATGGCTACATATAAAAAATGCTATTATTGGGTATGCTTCTATAGACTCAGCAAATTTAAAATCCGTGAATACAATATTACATCTGATCTATGCTCATTTTGTTTCATTGGCTATGTACATATCGATTTTTTATTTAATACTAACATTCCTCATAATAAATAACTATTATAGAGATATTTGGAGCATGTTTTACACAAATTCATACGCAATTTATTAAAATAAAAACAAAGAGCTAAACCCACAAGGGTCCTACAGCGCTGCAGGGTAGGGGGTGCTTGCTTGATCAGAGACTAACGAAGGTGGAGAGCATAACAGAGGGAAAGTTAGGAAGGGCTGTGAGGGGAGCTAAAGGATTTACCATCAAAGTTTTTTGTAATAAATCTGTTACTGTCAAAAAGTCAAAACGGGAGTCTGTGTCAAAGGTGGGGCCGTCAGCGAGGAGGGAAGGTAGAGTAAGGATGTTAGAGCAGCGACGACGCAGGAGGTAAATTTATCCGTGCTCGCTGGTGAACAGGGCAATCAATCGTATGCATTGTTGATCATTTAAAGGTCGTCTGTTAAGTCCTAAAAATTTTGATTATGTGAAAAAACTCGTGAATAATCAAAATTTTTCCAGAGAGTCCATCACTAATAATGTTGGTTAAATTAATTCATGAATTATGAATCCTGAAACTTTGGGGGGGGGGGGCCACTTGTACTATTTCAATAGAATAAAAGAGAAATGATGGGTGGGTAAATTATCAACAGTGTCAAGATTAAAGAATTAAAAGGCACAATACTACGACTAGCTAATGGTCCAAGTCTTGCCGAAGCGTCGTGCTGTGTGAGGGTTATTTGTGTAATGTCAAGATTATGAATCAGCAGTAAAGAGGTTACTGAAGACTTTCAAAGATGGTGTTTGACTGTTGCCCCAAAAGAAAGACTTGTCAAGCATCTTGTTTTATTTCCAAGTGCTGTTTTTCTCTGAAATGAGAAGATCACATATGACCCTGAATAACCTTAATTGCTTCATCCTCTGCAGAGGGATAACAGGATGACATAAGAGAGAAACAACCGAAACTAAAGTTGCTGAGCAAAGAGTGCAGGGATGCAGTATTCTACTTACCATGTGGGATTAAGAGGCTAACTTATCACAATAAAGGGGAGGAACAGAGTTGTTGGGATGGATATGGCCAGATGACAGGGCAAATTGAGAGCTGAAGGAAAAGGATGAATGGAAATAGGGATGACATAAATGGTAGCACTGGGCAGAGTAACTCAGAACAGCATTGTAATAACAGTGGAAGAGCATGAGTCATCAAGTGAGGCCTGAGTAGCAATGTAAACATACCATCATAATGAAAGATTTAAAAATATGACCATGAAATATACCTTCTTTGTAAGGCAGGGAACCCCATGTTTCTTAATAAATATACAGGGCACCAATGGGAATTGGAGGGATGGGTCCAAGAAAAACTCAAGTTTTTTAAATGACAGGCATTACTCCTACCCTTCACGCTTCTGTGTGAAAAATTAATGGTCCAAGTCGGACTGAAATGCCGTCATTGTTTCCAATGTTTGGGTTATTTGTGTATTTTTCCAGTCACTGTATTCTGCTATTTTATTTCCAGTGACAGCACTGTTGAGGTGCAAGTAACGAGTAGCAAGATTGATAATTTTGCTCTGGTATTTCCTGTGGATGTGCAGTGTGAAGAAATTTTCTCCAGGAGGGGGGTATCAGCCCCCTTCAGCCCCCTTCAGCCCCCTTCAGCCCCTTTCAGCCCTGAGGGGCTCAGCCCTCTCAGAAGGGGCAAATATCTTGTTTACTGCTACAGCGAGTAATTGATCCCAGATGCAGTACCAGTATACGACCTGTGGTCAAGCGACCGCCGCTCCTTGCAGTCCAGTGTTGCAGAGTGTATTTTAATAAGAGACAGTACATCTCTTACCTTAGCAGCACAATTAAGGAAAATCCTGCTCCCACTTTATTACCATGGTAGAGATAGTGTATATTGTTGTCTGTGCTTAAGACAGCAAGAATCAAACATTCTGCTTGCTTCATGGAGGAAGTGGCAAGGAAGCAAAAGTACTAGGTCAGCTTTTCCTTTGTGCTGGGGGCAGTGACGGCGTGGGGCGTTGTGGCGTCTTCAGATTACTTTTGACTCTACTGACAGTGACACTGACGCCAGGATAACCAACAAAGAACGATCTGTGCGTTAGTGTGAACAAAGTGTCTCATAAAACACAATAAACACTTCAGAGAAGTGTGATCAGCTTCTTTAGTGATAAGATTGTGAACAATAAAGACAAATCTTGTGGAACATAGTATACCAGTGTGCATATTCCTAGACTCTGGAAGACGTGGACATCCAAGGACACTTTAGCTTCTATCAAGTCACCGATACCTGTCGAAGGTGTGAAGAACACCATAGCTCACGCTACAAGAGCAAGGTAGGTTACAAATTTCTTGTAGTACGAGGGACTGTGCTGTTCTTGAGTCGCAAGGAGTTTGTAATCAACCTATAGTCGGCAGTTAGGTGCGGACTTTTGAGTCCACACAACTAAGTTTGTCAGCAATCAGTGAATGAAATATGCTGACATAACACCCCCTAGGGGTAATTTATAATCTTACAAATTATAACTCATTACAGCCCGTTGAGAGATGATCATGACATTTCAAGACCTCGTCTGCAGGGGCGGCTGTGTAGACGATTTGCTGTCTTTTATCAGCTAAGTGTTCCCTATATTTAAATTTAAAATTAAGCTTAACTGGTAATCCCATTTCTCAACATATTGGTCGTGCTCGAACCGGATAAAGGCCACACTGTGGTCCAAATATGTTGTACTACAGTGTACAAATAACCTACGAGCCAAGGTCCTTCGAAAAAAGCTGTAAAACTAGTGTTTTACAATTTAAATCAGAATAAATGAGTCCCTCCAGACTCAATCACAGAGAATGGGCAGCCAAAAGAAAACGGGCGCTCACCCAGCGTTCACCCAAAGAAAACGGGAGCTGGGTGACTCACCCAACAAGAAAACGGGGGATGGCACCCGGCATCCACTGCTCCAAGCTCGAAGAAGCACTGACTAAGACAACAACAACCCAAGTGATGTTCGGTTTGTCTGAGTGTATATACACATAGTGTTTATAATGTTTATAAACAGAAATTAAGAGACAAGATTGTGTTAAAGTTTGTTTCTTATAGATATACCTGTTATATTAAAGGAACTTACACTTTATATATAAGCTTTCAAATACATATTAACAGTGACATTTATATATGTGTAAGTAATATTCACGTGTGATTTACAGTTATACAATGACATAGTGTAGAGTGAATGAAGTGTATAACGTTATTTACGATTAATCATCGTGGTCAGGCTAACACAGCAAACTCAAGCCATAAACACCTGCCATATGTACTGTGTACCCTTCATGGTCATTAACCCTGAGGTTAAGCTTAGTGGGTCAGTAGTGTCTGACTCGATTATTGCTGACTTAAGCATAACAAAAACTCAGCTGTTTATAGCAGTACAGTGTTTTTAAACACTCTAAGTGTGGTGCTAGAATTTTCAGTATACCATTAAAATGGCTTGTTTGAAAACTCAGTTTCAGTCTTTACAGACTAAGATTACACAATTAGAAAATCTAATTTCAGTCTGTATAGGATTAACTCAAGATGCAAACATAGATTTTGATGATCTTGAGGTCAAATTTGAATTACTTACACAACGTCTGGAAATAATTAATTCAGACTATACACATTATGAAAATAAATTTCTTGAATCAGATCCATCTGAGGATGAAATTAAAAATGTTTTGGATACTTTTAGTAATCAACAATTAAGGTGGACAGGAGTACAGGCTATCTGCCGCAAAACTCTGTCACAGAGACCTACTGTAACTAGTGGTCAAACACCTGTTACACCTGTAACAACAACAAGTGTACCATTACCAAGTTTACCTACCTTGTCATTACCTATTTTCCAAGGTCATAATTACGAAGAATTCATTAATGGGTTTCAGTCCATAGTAAATTCACGAACTGACATAGATGAGATTGCTAAGTTCAATTATCTTAAATGTCTTGTGAAGGGAGAACCCTATGAACTGATTAAGTCATTTCCGGTGGTTAAAGGTAATTATCAAATAGCCTTATGTGTCTTAGCAGACAATTACTTTGATGCTGACAAGGCCGGAGTTAGACATGCAGTCTTAATACCAAGTTTGAAGCCACCCAAACATTGTTTTTCAGACTTACAGGCATTTAGAATCACATCAGACAATAGTCTCAGAACTCTATATGCTAAATATGACCTAAGGCAGTGTGATTGGTTTATCAGTGGTATTGTACAAGATAAGTTGTCACCACAAACTATTGAACGATTAAATATTATGTTCAATAAACGCTATTTCACTTGTGAAGAAATTAGCAATGGTTTACAAACAATAGTTTCATGCATGCAAGCAACGAGACAAGATGAAAAATCCACAAATCCAGTGGATAACAAACCTTCAACTCAGTATAAAAAGAGTATACCTACTCCCACTAAACCACAGAATGGGAAATCCCATATAGGCATTTATCAAGCTGTGAATACAACAGACAGTAAACAAACTGTCATACATAAACGTACTCCAAATGTGTACTTTGTGATGGAACACATTGGGCACAGTATTGTAGTCAATACACATCAATGGAGGCACGTAAACAACGTGTTCATCAGCTGAAAAGGTGCATCAAGTGTTTAGGTGAACACAAGGGAGGAAAATGCTCACTGAAGAATTGTTTTAAATGCAAGGGTATGCATCATACAGCATTATGCCCAAATACTTTTGCTGAACAGCAGAAGACTTCCACAGAATCAGGAAGTCAACAAGCAACAGCATTAAATGTGAGAGATAAGTTTAAAGCAACAGCTCCCCCGACAGCTCGAGTTGAGTTATCTAATAAATTACACAAAACCAATGTGCTAACACTATTTGATCAAGGCTCACAAAGGTTCTTCATAAGAAGAACAGTGTTGCAGAAACTGAATAAACAACCCTATGCCAAAATACAGTTAGATATAGCTGGTTTTTTCCACAATTCTGGTAAACAGACATATGACCTAGCCAGAATCACTGTTGGTCTAGGAAACAGGAAAAAGACAGTAGAAGCTGTGGTAGTAGATGATTTGCCTAAGTCTGTGCAGATCCAGGGATTAAAAGAAACAGTTGCAGCATTGAAAGCAGCTAAGGTCAAGTTAGCCTGTCCTGACTTACAGACGGACACTATTAGTCCAATTGATTTAATCATTGGAAGTGATTATCACTGTTTTGTGCAAAATATAGTAAGTAAACATGATGTTCACTTGCTGAAAACAGCAGGAGGCCACATGATATGTGGTCCCATTCCCTCTCAAAGTGGGAAAGAAGCTGATATTGATTCAGTGGAAAATGTACTAGTTACGAGAATAACCACTGATCATGTACCACAGCAAAAATTATCATTACTGGAAGAAATGAACGAACCAGTTGAAAAGTTGTTGGATTTAGATGCGATAAGTATTGATGTAAATAAACCAAGCCCACAAGAGTCTCAGACTTATAGCCAATATTTGGACACTGTCAAATATAAAGATGGACAGTACTGGGTTAGGTTACCATGGAAATTAAATCCACCACATCTGCCTAGCAATTATCACATGGCTTTCGGAGAGATGAAAGCACAAATACATGAGCTCAGGAAGAATCCAGAGCTACTGACTGTCTATGATAGTATCATACCTGGAGAGTTTACCTGGAGAGAGTTTCGGGGGTCAACGCCCCCGCGGCCCGGTCTGTGACCAGGACAATAAATTCATTGAGGAAATAGTCGAAGATAAGTTGAAGACAGACGCTCATTATCTCCCGCACCATGGAGTCAGAAAAGATTCTGAAACCACTCCACTACGTGTTGTATATAATTGCAGGGCACGTGCAAATAAAGATGTAGCAAGTCTTAATGACTGTCTGATGACCGGACCCTCACTAACTGAGAAGCTGGGAGACGTGCTTATGAAATTTCGCACAAACCCATATGCCTACACGGCTGATATTTCCAAAGCTTTCTTAAGAGTAGGACTACAAGAAATAGATAGAGATTATACTCGATTCTTGTGGCCTGAAAATCCACATGATCCTCAAAGTCCTGTGAAAACTTATAGTTTCAAATCAGTATTATTTGGTGCAACATCCTCTCCATTCTTACTAGAAGCTACTCTAAATACACATTTGAAGAAATCGGAAAGTCCCTTCAAAGAAATCTTGAAGAAAAGTTTCTATGTGGACAAACTTCAAGGTACTGTAAATAAAGAGGAGGATTTGAAATCCTTATACAGAGAAGCTAACAAGGAGTTGAAAGAAGCAAATATGCCTCTAAGGATGTGGAATACAAATTCAATGCAATTAAGGGAAGTTATCAAGATTTCCCTGAAGCTGAAATTCCTGATTGCAACAATATGCTGGGACTAAATTGGAACACACAGGAAGATACTTTGAGTCCCAAAAGGATAAACAATAAATCATGCAGTACAATCACTAAACGTAGTTTACTGTCAGAGGTATCACAATGTTTTGATCCTCTAGGACTCGTCTCACCAATTACCATGAAGGGTAAAATGCTTATGCAAGATGCATGGAAGCTCAAAATTGGATGGGATGAGAACTTGCCTCTAGAAATGAGTCAAGCATGGGATGAAATATCCAAGGAGTTTAAGCAACTTCATCAAATTAAATTTCCCAGACAAATAGGTCAAGAGGGAAACAAGTACACATTACATGTGTTCTGTGATGCGTCAACCAGAGGTTATGGCGCTGTAGCTTACATGAGTAATGCTGAAGGAAGTACACTAATTACTTCAAAAGGCCAGGGTAGCACCCTTGAAGGGCAGAACAGTACCACAATTGGAACTGACAGCACTCTATGTAGGTACAAAATTAGCTATCTCAACAAAGTACTTGATCAGTTCACTATTGAAAAAACCGTGATCTGGAGTGATAATGAAGCAGTTCTCCAGTGGTTAAGAAATAATAAGAGTAAGTTGGTCTATGTACAGAACAGAGTAGCAAAAATAAAAGAGATGCAGAGAGATTATCTCTTTCTCCACATCTCTACCCAAGAGAATCCAGCTGACATGTTGTCATGTGGTGTCCCACTCAAGAAATTTGTGGATAATAAATTATGGCTCCACGGACCGAACTGGCTCTCTAATGAAAATAACTGCCCTCAGCAAAAGGCTCACATTACTTTGGGTAAACTCTTAAGAGTTCCAGCTCTTGTCTTTAAATTAATTAAAGGAATAAAACCTGATTATGAATGTCTTGAACCCATTAAATACTGGGTGAAACTAATACAGAAAGATGTTTTCTCTACAGAATATAAATTTCTAGAAACAAGATAAATCCCCAAAGAAACCTGTCATGATTAATTCTTTAGGACTTTATCTCGACTCAGAAAAGATTATAAGATGTCGAGTAAGAATTCATAATTCTTCACTACCTAAAGAAGCCTCACATCCAATATTGATCCCCATGAATCATTGGCTAACAAAACTGATTGTGCAAAACGCCCACAGTAACGTGTTACATGGTGGGGTAGCTGACACACTTTGTCATATACGACAATCCTACTGGATACCTCAAGGTCGACAAAGTGTGAAAAAACAAATAAGGACTGTATTACTTGTCGTCACTACGATATTCGAGTATGTCAGTATCCAGGTCCACCTCCATATCCCTCTGAAAGAGTTTGTCATATCACTTCATTTGAGGTAACAGGGTAGATTACACTGGACAATAATTTTAACACAAAACAGTTGACAAAGTTCCCATCAAGGTGTACATCTGTTTGTTCACTTGTGCTACAACTAGAGCAGTACATCTAGAAGTAGCCACTGACATGTCTGCTGAAACCTTTATCAAATTATTCAGAAGGTTTGCAGCCAGAAGGGCATGTCCCAGACTGATGATTTCAGATAATGCAACGAACTTTGTTGCTGGTGCTGCTTATATAAGCAAGATCTTTGATCAACCAGAAGTACAACAGATGCTGAATCAACGCAGTTGTCGTTGGAGATACATTCCTCCTAAATCTCCATGGCACGGCGGATTTTATGAAAGAATGATCGGCATTGTATAACGTTGTTTAAGGAAGACTCTTCATTGTCAGAGAATCGACTTAGAAGAATTCCGTAGAGTAGTGACTGAAATAGAAAATAGAGTCAACAACAGACCTCTAACTTATGTTACCGATGATCTGGATAATTTAGAAGTGTTAAGTCCATCTCATTTACTCCATGGCAGAAGGCTCGAACCTGTTCCTCCCATGAATGATAAAGAAATCATAGAGGATCCTACTTATCTCGAATCTGAGAAACTCAGACGTAAATTCAAACACCTTAATAAAGTGATTGAACGTTGGGAGAAAATTTGGCGAGAAGACTATCTCACCTCATTGAGAGAACACTTCTATGGAGCTGGTGTTCCTGAAAATCATAAGTCCTTAAGACCTGGTGACATAGTGATTATCGACAATGATGGTCCGAGGTCCCAATGGCCACTTGGAAAAATTGTGACCATATATCCTGATGCAAATGGAATCATCAGGACAGTTGATGTTTTAAGCAAAGGTGTAGTGAATAAGCGGACAATAAATAAACTAGTGCCATTAGAATTATACAGTGTTGAAAACAAAATTAGTGATTCTCCAGAAACCACACCGACTAAAGCTGTTCAGAAAAGACAAGCAACAGTGGTGGCGAGTGAGAAAATTAAATTAATGTTAAGTGGTGAATAGTTCACCTGCAGCGAACCTCCGCCGCCCCCCAGTGTGGAGAAATTTTCTCCAGGAGGGGGGTATCAGCCCCCTTAGCCCCCTTCAGCTCCCTTCAGCCCCCTTCAGCCCCTTCAGCCCCTTTCAGCCCTGAGGGGCTCAGCCCTCTCAGAAGGGGCAAATATCTTGTTTACTGCTACAGCGAGTAATTGATCCCAGATGCAGTACCAGTATACGACCTGTGGTCAAGCAACCGCCACTCCTTGCAGTCCAGTGTTGCAGAGTGTATTTTAATAAGGAGACAGTACATCTCTTACCTTAGCAGGACAGTTAAGGAAAATCCTGCTCCCACTTTATTACCATGGTAGAGATAGTGTATATTGTTGTCTATGCTTAAGACAGCAAGAATCAAACATTCTGCTTTGCTTCATGGAGGAAGTGGCAAGGAAGCAAAAGTACTAGGTCAGCTTTTCCTTTGTGCTGGGGGCAGTGACGGCGTGGGGCGTTGTGGCGTCTTCAGATTACTTTTGACTCTACTGAGAGTGACACTGACGCCAGAATAACCAACAAAGAACGATCTGTGCGTTAGTGTGAACAAAGTGTCTCATAAAACACAATAAACACTTAAGAGAAGTGTGATCAGCTTCTTTAGTGATAAGATTGTGAACAATAAAGACAAATCTTGTGGAACATAGTATACCAGTGTGCGTATTCCTAGACTCTGGAAGACGTGGACATCCAAGGACACTTCAGCTTCTATCAAGTCACCGATACCTGTCGAAGGTGTGAAGAACACCATAGCTCACGCTACAAGAGCAAGGTAGGTTACAAATTTCTTGTAGTACGAGGGACTGTGCAGTTCTTGAGTCGCAAGGAGTTTGTAATCAACCTATAGTCGGCAGTTAGGTGTGAACTTTTGAGTCCACACAAGTAAGTTTGTCAGCCATCTGTGAATGAAATATGCTGACATAACACCCCCTAGTGGTAATTTATAATCTTACAAATTATAACTCATTACAGCCCGTTGAGATATCATCATGACAACAATTCAAGACCTCGTCTGCAGGGGCGGCTGTGTAGACGATTTGTTGTCTTTTATCAGCTAAGTGTTCCCTATATTTAAATTTAAAATTAAGCTTAACTGGTAATCCCATTTCTCAACAAGCAGAGCGTCCAAGAAGGTATTAGTATATAAGATGAGCAAATGCTAGAGTTGATGGAGATATTTTTGCTCTCTGAAAAATGATGGTAATTTTTTAATTGTGTGATAAGATGACTCTCGCACAACATTGAGGTGAACATGTCTGTAGTGATTGGTGTGACTTCAAGAGATTGTGCAAGTCACATGTGACTTGCACACTCCTGCTGAGTAATAAAAGCGGCCTAAAGAGGAGTAATAGACCTAAGTACCTCGCACCTTTGCTAGCTAGACTGATTATTAAATGTAGTCTGAGAACCAGTCATGAACACGAATGCTTTGCTAACTTAATAATCAGGCAGGATATCGTTAACTCACCGGCTGGCCTTAAGCAACATAAAAATCTTCAGTTGGAAAAGCAGATCAGGAAATATCCTGGAGAATTATACAAGTTAAGGGTATTATGATCTACAAGAACAGAAACAATTGAACAGAGGAAGAAGTCGTGATCCAAGTCATGGGCAGGAACCGGAAACTGATGCAATATAGGAACTAGCTATGGAAATTGGACAAGAGCCTGGCTCCAAGAAGTCTGTAACTGTGCAGGAGTCTGCAAGGAAGACTGAGCTGTAGAACAGCCAGAGGATCTTAAAACATGAGAAAGAATGTAAAGGGGAGGCATCATTGATCATGAAAGAAGAGTCCACATATCTTCCCCTGCATGTATACAACTGATGAGTCTGGTAGTTCCACTACTTTGGACACTACCTTACCAGGTTTGCGCCACCTCGATGACAACTCCAAAATTAACTGAGGAAGGCTTAGCAAAGCCACCTGGATCTACAGGCAATCTCCAGTAACATTCCTGTCATCAGATGGCTCGCATGATTGTCATCACACCCTAAAGATCGTACAATTACTTTTACTGGAGTGACAGCCACTGGAAGGGACACTAAAGCAAAGGTGAATAGTGACCTGCTTTTCTCCTTTACAAGGAGCACGTTTAAATAAAAGGAGATATATCCCTACATTCAATAAGAAATAAAAGTGAGGGTTGGGACAGTTAGACTCTCCGAGGAAGGAAGGATAGCTCCTTTCATTGTCGACAAGACACGCCCTTGAGTGGGGTAGCTCTCACAAGCTGTACCGTCAGTGTTTACTGTCCATACATCACCACACAATCAACAGATGCGTTACATACTGCTGTCTACTTCAGTTTTTCTAAAAAATAGAAGAATAAGCTAGTCACAACTCTACTACAGTGGTTCCTTGAGTTACGATAGGCGTTTGTTATAATAATTTTGTTACGATTTACCCTCATAAATTAATTCAGTTTAGAGTTACGATGAAAATTTGAGATACAATATGCTTACAACGGTCGGGGCTAGTGGAGACGGGCCTCAGGCCAGATAGACAAGACAGTGTGATGGAAAGGTCTTAAATGGAGTGATGGAGGAGGGTTAGGTGGAGGCGAGCGCATGGGAAGAGGGGTAGTGGGTGGGAGCGAAGAAAGAGGAAAGGTGGAAGGTAGGAAGGCAAGCAGAAGTGGGAGGGAAACCTGTATATATACTAGAAGTGGGAGGGAGAATACATATACCAGAAGTGGGAGGGAGACTGTACATATACCAGAAGTGGGAGGGAGACTACATATACCAAAAGTGGGAGGGAGACTGCAAATATACCAGAAGTATGAGGAAGACTGTACTTATACCAGAAGTGGGAGGGAGACATGCACATATACCAGAAGTGGGAGGGAGACTGCACTATACCAGAAGTATGAGGAAGACTGTACTTATACCAGAAGTGGGAGGGAGACTGCACATATACCAGAAGTGGGAGGGAGACTGCACATATACCAGAAGTATGAGGAAGACTGTACTTATACCAGAAGTGGGAGGGAGACTGCACATATACCAGAAGTGGGAGGGAGACTACATATACCAGAAGTGGGAGGGAGACTACATATACCAAAAGTGAGCAGTGGGATACTGGGACAAGAGTGTAAATATTAAGTACAATCCTTTATCAATCTCTGCCTGCATGGCTGCGTGCCTGCCTGCTTGGATGCTTGGCTGTCTGCCTGGCTGACTGCCTGGTCGGCTGGCTGCCTGGCTGACTGCCTGGTCGGCTATCTGCCTGGCTGACTGCCTGGTCGGCTGGCTGCCTGGCTGACTGCCTGGTCGGCTGGCTGCCTTCCTACTTCCTGTGCCACTGCTGTTAGGTCACAATGTCTTTGGAAGTTTCAAGCTGAAATCTATGCTTGTTTATCACTCAAAAAAACAGCAGGGTATCAAATAACAAAGAATCCAAAGGCAGGGAATAAACAAAAGCATAGCAAATGTTACAGAAATAAACTCAAACTGATGGTCTACGGGCCGATACCTGGAGTTTACCTGGAGAGAGTTCCGGGGGTCAACGCCCCCGCGGCCCGGTCTGTGACCAGGCCTCCTTAGGTCAGTGTCCCAGGATGCGACCCACACCAGTCGACTAACACCCAGGTACCCATTTTACTGATGGGGAACATAGACAACAGGTGGAAAGAAACACGTCCAATGTTTCTACTCTGGCTGGGAATCGAACCCAGGCCCTCACCGTGTGAAGCGAGAGCGTTAACCACCAGGCCACCAGAGCTCCTTATATAGGCCTAATACGTCAACACTTTCTATTAAAAAAGCTGCCAAATCTAATATTGATTAACATTTCCGGCAGGCCGGACTTGAGTCCTGGAGATGGAAAGTACAGTGTCTGCACTCTGAAGGAGGGGTGTTAATGTTGCAGTTTTATAACTGTAGTGTAACGCGCCTCTGGCAAAACAGCGATGGAGTGAATGATGATGAAAATTTTTCTTTTTCGGGCCACTCTTGCCTTGGTGGGAAACGGCCGATGTGTTAATAATAAAAAAAATCCCTTAGTTGAAAATCGTTGGTCAATATGGAAAGTTTAAATGTCTGGCTAAGATGTCATACGTTAACAGCTGAATAACAGAATCGCTAAAACTGAGAATCTTCAAAACAATTGTAATATTAAGAGAGATTTCGTTCGGATTTTTAACCCCGGAGGGTTAGCCACCCAGGATAACCCAAGAAAGTCAGTGCGTCATCGAGGACTGTCTAACTTATTTCCATTGGGGTCCTTAATCTTGTCCCCCAGGATGCGACCCACACCAGTCGACTAACACCCAGGTACCTATTTGCTGCTAGGTGAACAGGACAACAGGTGTAAGGAAACGTGTCGAAACGTTTCCACCCGCCGGGAATCGAACCCGGGCCCTCCGTGTGTGAAGCGGGAGCTTTAGCCACCAGGCCACCGGGCCACCATTATAAATACAGAGTGTTTGTATTATCCTCAATGAAGAAAATTACAACTATATATTATAATAAAGACGATTTAGTTATACAAGTGCCAAAATGCTCTTAAAATTTCAGTTCATTGACTATTCCTCAATAACAAAAAATATGAAGATTGAGACACTTATGCGACATGGGGGAATCTATAATAAGGAAACGTTTCGCCACACAGTGGCTTCATCAGTCCAATACAAAGCAGAGATGGGTAAGGAGAGGTGGAGTTTGAGGTAATCAGGACTGATTACCTCAAACTCCTCAATCGTGTCATCAAGATTCGTGAGTCATAAATATCTTTATTTTAATAGTTACTGAGCGCTAAACCCACAAGGGAATATACAGTTTAAATACATTTTTTATGGGAAAATCTGTAAATGAATGGAGCCTCAGATCGACAATAAACATAGAAATTTCCACTTTCTATTACTAAAATATAAGAAAAATATAACACAAATATCAAATGAAGAAAATTAAATACGAAACCATATTATAATCTTTAATTATACAATAATAAACACACACCAATAAAAGATTAATCTTATCTGAAATAAACTATGGAAAATTACTAAACCGAAATTAATATGACCAAGATCTACACAATTGATCTCCGGCAATAGTTGGAGATCAGTTGTCATCAAGGGAGATCCCTGGATCAAAGATTATTATTATTATAATCAAAGGGGTAGCGCTAAACCCGGAGGATTATACAGCGCCTGGGGGGGGGGGATGTGGAAGACATTCAGGCTTAATTCGGGGAACTGGAGCACAGATCCAATTCCCTAAATCAAGAGCCCCTCACCAACATCAAGGAACCTTCCTTGAGGGGACCTGGATCAAAGAGGGAAAATGGCAGGTGAATACTTTCAGTGGATGTGAAGACCTGAGACACTGGAGCTGTGCTGGGGAGGCTGCGAGTCAAGAGCTGCGACACACATATGTGGTGAGAGACACATTCAGACATGAAGTGAAGGAGGATTGTTGAAGATCGGTTATGTTCTAAGCTACCAATAGAATGACAACTTCCATTCTTCCAGTGCCTAGAGGAATTGAAGGCATTCAGACTTGATACAAGGAACTGAAGAAGAGATACAATTCCTTAGAATCAAGAGCCCTCTCACCAGCATCAAGGAACCCCCATCCCCGTCCTCCTCGAGATGTAATGGTATAGTATCTGAAGGACTCCTGAGCCATTTAGACAACTGTCAGCAGCGAAATGCCTCCCAGAAAGTGGTGAATTGAATGTCGGTTCGCACAATTGAAGCAAGTTGCTGAGTACATGTTACCCACTCAACAACTGTAGTGGCCTAATTGTCTGTAATTCCAACGTAACAAAGGTGACACGAACTGCTGCATACGAGTTGACAGAGGGAAACAACAGTTACCAGACAAAGACAATTCTCAGACAATTGGCAGTAGGCTATTTAGAGGAATGAGTTAAGGAAGAGCAGTATTATTAGATTACGTAACATACACAAATTACAAAGTCAAATCAGATAACAAAAACAAAACACAACCTAGCAATGACACAAACATAACGCAAAAGAGAGATATATACACTCACTCCTGGAGTCACGGATCAAGTGACTGGATGAAACTGACTGATCCACACGTTACCTACCCACTACAAGCGTAGTTTAGGTAAGGTGTGTCAGGAATAAGGACAAGTGTTTCCAATTGTGGGTCATCATATGACCCGCAATTGGAGCTTTTGGTCATCTGACCGTGGCCTTCCACTGGCTTACTGATCCACCCCTTTAAAAATTACGGTTATAATTATAACCATCTGGAATTCAGAAAGAGAATGCGAAGTGGCTGGCAGACGTCACCGTAGAGGACATTCTTCTTCAAACAAGCACACAGCCAAACTACCCACCTCTCTGACATTTACACCCCTCAAGGAAGGTTCCTTGATGTTGGTGAGGGGCTCTTGATTTAGGGAATTGGATCTGTGCTCCAGTTCCCCGAATTAAGCCTGAATGCCTTCCACATCCCCCCCCCAGCCGCTGTATAATCCTCCGGGTTTAGCGCTTCCCCCTTGATTATAATAATAATAATCTGACATTTACACAGCAGCGCTGTATAGTCCTTGTGGCTTAGCGCTTCTTTTTTGATTATAATAATAATAATAATCCGACATTTACACAGTTAACCAAATATGCATTGCCGATTTTTTTCCCCTCACAGTATCACATAAATGGAATACTTAAATACTGACAATTTATTCGCCCAAAAATTTGTGATTTAGCTGTTCGGTGTCATTCATATACTCTGTTAGATTGTTAAAATCACTAGAATAATATCTGACAACCATTGCATATTTTGTAGCGATCAATACATGTTGTATATTGCTTGCTATAAACAACTGCTTTATTGGTATTGGTAAGCAGAAACATTTCATGAATATCAAAGAAACAATTGTATCCTTGTTTGAATATATACAAAAAGAATATAAAATTCGCGCAATTATTTGCGTAAACAAAGCTCATCTGATGATCAAAAGCTGCAACATAACGCATTCAGGTCAGCTTCAAGGAGGATGGAAGTAGAGAGTGTCTAAAGCTGGACGCCATGAAGTGTCCCTCTTCAGTGAGCGACCCATCGCGGAAGAAATTAACAAGTAACGCTCACACACAGGAGAATGAAAACTGTTGTGTGTAGGTAAATGGTACAAGGCGGACTGAACCGTTGTCATGAGTTTCATTCTTTATGTCGGTTATTTGTGTATTGTTTGCAGTGAAGGTATGTGTTTTTTTATTCTACCAGGGAGTGTTAACAGCGTGAGTTTATAATGAACCTCCCTCTTACCGAGAGCCTCTATTCACGTAAGTTTCACAACGGAGCCTTTTCTCATTGGGTCGTGAAGGTCCCCAGTTTGGAGGAACCAGTGTAAGTAAGGAAGAGATCATCCCACCCATTGGAGACTCAGCATGGGAAGCTTCTCTACAGGGTGAATCTATAAGAGAGTCTCATACCAATGTGAATTCATAAAGAAGCCTCTCCGTTAGTGAGACAATACGTATCCGACTTTCCAGCGCAGTCACCCAAGTCAGTAAGGAAGCCCTCTATGGGTAGTGCCAGAATTTCTCAACAGAGAAGTTGTAGTTTGGGTGTCTGGAAGGTGGTGCTAGGAAACCTTGATTTGAAGAATTAGATTTTTATTACCGATTTTATATATGGAGGCTATGATGGCTGAGAGAAATTTTGAGTTATCAGTCAAAGTCTACAGGGTATTCCTGTCCCCTGTGTGAGTTTCATAAAAAAAAAATGTCCTCACTAGTGTGAATCAATACGGGAGTCTCTCCATCATTGTGAGATTTATAATTGAGCCTCTCTCCAGTGTGCATAAATAAGGAAGTTTCCACCCCAAGTTTGAGTTCAAAAGAGCTCTGTGCAGTTTGAGAAAATTTGGAGCCTGTGTTCAAAAAAGTCAATACTGGAGACTGTCCGCAGTCAGCATCTGTATAGTGAGTCAGTAATTGAAGCCTCTGTAGAGTCCATTTGCAGGGAGAATCAGTACTGTAGCTTCTCTGTAGGGTCACTCTGTAGGGAGAGTCAGTAATGTAGCCTCTCTGTAAGGCTACTCTGCAGGGAGAGTCAGTAATATAGCCTCTCTGTAGAGTCATTTTGCAGGGAGAGTCAGTACTGAGGCTTCTCTACATTGGGAGTGGGAGGACTCTACCCTATGTGAATCCCAAGGGAAATCTCTCCACAAAGTGAATCCATACGGGAACCACTTCCCAGCGGACGTTGGTAAGAGTTTCAATCGCAGTGGAGGATCAGTAAGGAACTCCACGCCACTTTCTGCTACGGTCACAATTGGAAGACAGATGTAGAATTTTGATGAGGCATTGGACACATGTGCAACACCTGGGTATCTATATCTGTTGATATGTTTCATCCACCAACCAATGGATTTATCAGTTCAATACAAAGATGATATACGACGACAATAGAAGATGAAGTAATTAGTTCCTCAGTCTTACAGTCTTTCCGTTGGGAGAGGAAAATGAGGTAATTAGTTCTTCACCCTCGAAGCCGATGCTCAATAACTTAGTCTTGATGGATCAGAAGCACAGGCAGGAAGAATTCGTAAATGCTGGAGTCAGATGAGGTGCAGTAGTTCAAATCATCATCACTAGTGGGCGGGACCTACTAGTGACAGTAGGTCATGACCGGTAGGTTGGCCAGAGTTTAGCTGTTATGTCTGACAAGTATGATAACAATATTGCTATCCGATAACGGCAAGGTGAGGACACAGGTACAAACCCTAAGTATTTTCGTTCGAAGACGTTTCGCTCACCAGGGCTTCATCATTTGAATACAGAATTGATATATGAAGACAATATATCGTCTATGCAATAAAATTACTAAACTAAAGATTCCCAGGTACTGTACTTGTATCATTCAAATAATATATTATACCAATAAGTTGTTGCACCGGACAAGTGTGCAACACTTTGGTATCTTTCTTTCAAACGTTTTACTAATGCAGAGTTTCTTCAGAGGTGATTAAAACTGTAGACAACAGAAGCAGTGGAAAGGCAAAGATGATGTGATCAGACCATCAACGTTGAAGAATTAATTTCGTCTCTAATTCTTTGATATTATAACATCATCATTGTAATGATATTTCTCTCACACAGCAACACCATGGAATCCTGGAAAGAGGATATGCCCTAAAACTTATTTTCTAAGCTCTAGCCCAGCTTGTGAGTATGAGTTACTTCCACTAGTGGGTCTCGCCCACAAGTGATTTTGCCTTCTACTACTGCACCTCTTCTGAATCTAGTACACACGAGTCCACCTACCTGGAAATATTACAGATGCACTATGTCTCAAAGAATTATTTCCTTCTCTTACACTATCTTTTGTGTTTAGTGCTGCAAATTAAACATATTAATCCACATTATATGTGCATTAATATGGCAGTGTAAGTTCCATTTTGCCAACACTGATGTGTCTTACTTAAAGATAACTTTGTACTGTTACAGGTCACATTTATTCTTGTATCGCACTTACAGGAGATAAGAAAATTCCCGTTTCTTAAAACTGGCAACGATCATCTATATATTTCATCGAATAATTCGGATAATTTAGAAAATCATGTAAATGAGAATTGAAAAATCGAGACATTTTGAAAATTCCCGTTTCTTAATTTCTAAATTTTACGAATTTATTGAGCTATTAAATAACATAATATTGCATAATTTTATTAAAGATCCAGTAAATATACATAAGTATAGTGTAATTTTCTTCCTCTAAAGTTCTCCTTTAAGACAACAGAAGAATTCATTTCATCTAATTCAAGTTTTCATGCGTAGAATGCGTATGTCATCGCTTCAATTTTTTAGAGTTGATGTATATTTAACTATGTCAACACCCGCCTCAATGAACACATTTACGCATGTAGGAACGATAACTTGAACAACGCCTGTGTACAGCACCGAAATTCCACCAATCATATCATGAAGTTCAGGGACGCCCAACTAGTGATCAAAGAAACTAATTTCCGCAGACGCAAGTCCCTTGAATCTTCACTAATAGCTGTTTCTAATACAATTAAACAAAACAAAGGCAGCTTCACCATCCCTGAAGTCTTAGCAAGAATCCTCCTGAAAACAGTAAACCCTGTCATCACATAGTCTCCCCTGTTAATACTACACAAGCACATTACAGAGAATGAACATTGAAATAGTCCTTCTCTATCCAGCTTCCAATAGAAATATTTGTCTAACCAATTTTTATGTTTCCCAAGTAATAACTTTTATATCGTTTACTCATGTGCAAGTTAATTGTTCTAACATATTGTATTACTACTACTACTACTACAACTTATATCACTACTACTACTACTACCACTAGTATTGCACCTCACTCTGAGCCTATATATACCCTCCGTGTCCATGTACTATTTGTAACGGTTTGACAAAGCTCCGGGAAAACGAAACGTTCCCCCACAAAAAAAATGTCACTTTATTTTGCACTTGTTTTCCTTCCCCTTTTTAATCTTCCCAAAACAGATACTTCCCTGTTTGAAAAAAATATTAAAAATGTTAGTCAAGGGGTTCACAAATTTCCCATTTCACACTCTTTAAGAACCCCGGGAAAAAAAGTTAAATTCAAGGCTGGGGGGAAATTTTTTTTTGCTTTGTGGGTTTTATCTGTTTCATAACCTTTTCCCCCTAGTGACAAAGATATTTGCATTATTTGTCGCTTCTAGCCCACTGAAAAAATTTTAAATTACGGGATTGTTAGTGTCTTCCTGGTAAAAATGAGAGAATAAAATTTTTAAAGGGGTTTTAGAGCAAAACTTCATTTTCCTTGCCCGTAAATGCCCTTTATTTTTTTTAAAGGGGGGGAACCCTATCTTATCTCTAACTTTTGTTTAAAAACCCTGGAAAAAACTTTTGGGTTTAAGTTTTCGAATCCCTAGCAATTTTAATTTCATATTCCCTTTTTAGTTTTTCTTACCCCCTTTTTTAAGGTCCCTCTTAATGTCAATATACTGTTTCATAAGATGCCCCCTCACCTCTTTTTTTTACGCCTATAAATTCCTTTTTTTCGTTCAAAAAAGGATATTTGAGCCAAATTGTTCATCCTTTTTGGGGGTCTTTTCCCTTTTCGATCAAATTTTTCTTTATACGGGATAAAATGTTCTTTGGGAAGCGGAAGTTTTTTAGAAAAATCTCATATGATAGCTGTCTTCTTTCCCCCAGTCAACAGATGATAAGTGTTTTTTTAAGCCCATTGATTTGCAAAGCGAAAATCGGGAACTTTTAATTTGATTATCCTAATATAAAACGGACCTTTTGTGGTCGCTAGCCCCAAATTTTCCTCTAAAATTTTTTTAAATTATTAACAAGAAATTCCCTTGTTTGCCAGAACCAATTTCAAGCAGGTTATTCCCCCTTGTGGGGCTTGTCACAAACTGCTTCAAAAAAAAAATTTTTGAATCCCTTTAAAAGTCACAGTTTTCCAAAATTTCCCCTGAAAAAAAAATTCCAGTCAATCTGCCCTAAATTTAAAAGTCCCCCAAAAATTTCCACAACGTTATCGTGCCTTGGGGGGTTTTAAAACAATTTCCTCTCACGTACCCTTCCCTTTGGTCTCTACCCAAGTTTGGGGGAAACGGATATCACCCCAAAAATTCAGTTTTTCGTCCCCCTCTAAAAATTCTACCCAAACAAAACCAGTATGTGTTTGGGGACTTTTTTCCCATTTTTTTATGCAACAATAGAGTGCCACCCCCCCCCCCTTTTCCGATTTTTCCCTTTCTATTTGGGAAACAATTTAAAACCCTGAATGTGACATTCGCAGGCATGTCATTATTTTTCATTTTAAAACCCAAAAACCTTTTCCTCAGTTGGGAAAAAAACATCAATGATACCCTCACTTGAAACCCTAAGATGGAAAATTTCTCCATTTTTTTCTCGCACTACGACAGTTAGAAAAATTTTTTTTTCAGAAACCCTCCCTTCTCATTTTTCTTCCCTTTTTTGTTTTTTCTTTTCCCTCCACTATGCCTTTTTATCCCCTTTATCACCTAATGCCTTTGGGCTTTCCTATTTTTTCACCAATAACCCCTTCCTCTTTCCCTTCCCTATAACGGGTTTTCCCTTTTAAAAACTCACACAAACCCGCTACACTCAGAATCCCTTGAATTTCCACGAAAACCCAAAACCACTATTTATTCTAGTTTAAAGCCCTAACGGGCTCCCCCCACTGCGATAAACCATTGCTCCCCCCCCAAACCCTAGATAATTTGGAACCCCCCCCTTTGTTAAATTTGTCATTTCTGCCATAGAAGAGGTACCGGGTTGTCATGAATTTTTACGGGCATTTTCCTACAGAAATTTGTCCAGCCAGCATTGACCAAATTGGGCCCTGGAAAAACCATTCTTTTCCCAAACTTCTTTTTCCTACAAAAGGGGCCACATATCACGGGTTTCCCCCACCCTTCTTCCTAATTATCTTTATTGCTGTCCAAATCCCTGCTAATCATGCCCTTCATCCTACTTCTGCCAACATCATTGCCCCCACACGAGGCAGTTTAAAAGGATTACTCCCCTTACCTTTCATGATGTCGTCCAGACCCGGGTAAAAAAATATCCCCCAAACCCAGCCCCAGGAAAACATACCCTCCTTCTCTTCCTGTCCCCTAAGACAAAATGCCCCCATCCATAAAAATTTTTTTGATGTCCCCAAATAAACCCAAAGTTCTTAAATTCACTGGTGGAGTTTGTAGTGAAATTTTTTTTTGGTCTTCCTGGGGTTTAAGGGATGTCACTCCACTCTCCCCTGGGCCCAAAGAAATTTTTTGGTCTCATTGCGATGTTTCCGTTGACAACACATTTCGTAGGTAAAAACGGGAAAAAAAGGGGTTTGGGAAATTTTTCCCCAGCAGCCCTTTTGGCCTTCATTTGCTTCCGCCCCCCAACGTCTTCTTGATTTTCAGCTTCGTTTTCCCTTTTGGCCGGCCCCTAAACCCGGTTCCTCTCTTGACCTGAGGGAAACACAACAGGGTTTTCTTCGAACCTCTTGGGTTTTTTTCCGTCAGCCCCCGTATCTAAGCTTAGCAACCCAAAATTTCCCATTTAGCGCTGGTGAGTTACTCAAGAGAGGGAAACTTGTGCAAATTCAAAGTTTGAAAACACTTTGGGCAGATCTTCACAGAGCTTAAATACAGGTCACCAGTGAGGGCCCCCCAGTGCAAACGTGGTTTAATTTCCAAACCACTCATTAAATAAAAACATTTTTCTATAAAAAAAGAGAACCCAAAATGCCAATTGGGTTTAAAAAAAAGCATAGTTCCTTAATTTTTAAATTTTCCTTTAAATTTAAATTTGGATTTTAAAAATGAGAGGGGCAATAAGGTTTTTCGCTGACGGTGTGCTGATTTGGAAAAAGGACGTTAATGGAAGGGGGGGAGCTGGGTGCAGAGGGAGGTTGAGGGTTTTAAAAAGTGGGGGAATGATTTTAGTGTCTAGGGGGTAAGATTTGACTGGGAGAAAGGGGGGGGAGGGGGAAATGATGATGCTTTGGGCAAACGGTGTTTAATTTTTATAGGACAGGGGAAAAAAAGTTTGGCTTAATAATGGTAGAGGGAAAAACACTCAACAGTGTTTTAGTAGATGGAAGACACTCCCACAGTGGTAGTGGGTGGGGAAAACACTCAAAAGTGATGTAGTAGAGGAAGACAACTAAAAGTGATGTAGTAGATGGAAGAAACCCCTACAGTTTAAAGTAGTTTAATTTGGAAAAAACTCAACAGTGTGTAGTAGATGGGAAAACACTCAAAAAGTGTGTAGTAGATGGGAAAACACCAACAGTTTAGGGGTAGATGGGAAACACCTTTCAGTGAGTGTTGATTTGGGAAAACACTCAAAAAAAGTGATGTAGTAGAAGGAAGACCTCTACCCGTGATGTAGTAGATGGAAGACACTCTAAAAGTGATGTAGTAGACGGAAGGGCACTCTTTCAAGGGGGTGTAGTTTTTTGGAAGACATCAACAGTGATGTAGTAGATGGGGAAAACACTCTTTTTGTGATTTTTAAATAGATGGAAGACACTAACAGGGGATGTAGTAATGGGAAAACCTCTACAGTGATGTAGTAGATGGAAGAAACTCAACATGATGTAGTAGTGGGAAAACACTCTACAGTGATGTAGTAGATGGAAAAACACTTACATGATGTTTAGAAGGGAAAACACTCAACAGTGTGTATAGTGGGAAAACACTCTACATTGTGTAGTAGATGGAAAAACACCAAAAAGTGATGTGGGATGGAAGACACTCTACAGTGATGTAGTAGATGGAAGACCCCCTACATATTTTAGTAGAAGGAAGACACCCCTACAGTGAAAGTTTGTAGATGTACACTCTACAGTGATTTTAGTAGATTTGGGGGACACTCTACATGATGTAGTAGATGGAAGAACTCTTCAGTGATGTTTGTAAAATGGAAGACACTTAAGTGATGTAGTAGATGGGGGGACACTCTACAGTTTATGAAATAGATGGGAAAAACACTCTAAGGAAGGGAGTAGATGGAAAACACTCAAAAGTGATGTAGTTTTGATGGAAGGGCACTCTACAGTGATTAGTAGATGGAAGGACACTCAACAGTGGGTGTAGTGGAAAGGAAACAATCTACAGTGATGTAGTAGATGGAAGACCTCTACAGTGATGGATAGATGGGGAAAACACTCAACAGTTTATGTAGTTTGATGGAAGGGCACTTACAGGGGATGTTTTTAAGGGTGGAAAACTCAACAGTGATGAGTTGTGGGGAAAACTCTACAGTGATGTAGTAGATGGAAGAAACTCAACGTGATGTAGTAAAGGGAAAACAAATTACAGTGTGTAAGTGGAAAACACTCTACAGTGATGTAGTAGATGAAAAACACTCTACAGTGATGTAGAGATGGAAGACACTCACCGTGATGTAATAATGGAAAAACACTCTACCCGGATGTAGTATGGAAGACACTCTACGGGGGGTAGTTGGAAGGGCACTCTACAGTGATGTAGTAGGGTGGAAGACACTCTACAGTGATGTAGTAGATGGAAACACTTTTAAAAAGTGATGTAGTAGATGGAAGGGCACTCTACAGTGATGTAGTAGACGAAGGGCACCAACAAATGATGTAGTAGATGGAAAACACTCAACAGTGAAAAAGTAGTAGGGCGGGACACTCAAAGGATGTGTAGATGGAAAAAAACACTCTACAGTGATGTAGTAGATGGAAGAACCACAAAAGTGATGTAGTAGATGGAAGGGCCCCTCAAAAAGTGATTTTATAGACGGAAGACACTCAAAAAATGATGTAGTAGATGGAAGGGCCTCAACAGTGAGTAGTAGACGGAAGAAAACTTTAACAGTGATGTAGTAGATGGAAGACACTCTACATGAGTGTAGATGGAAACATAACAGTGAAGTAGTAGACGGAAAACACTCAACAGGTTGTAGTAACGGAAGGGCCTCAATGGTGATTAGTAGATGGAAGACACTCAACAGTGATGTAGTAGATGGGAAAAAACTCTACAGGGGAAGTAAATAGTTTGGGAAGGGCACTCAACCCGTGATGTAGTGGGCGGAAGACCTCAAAGGGGGTGTAGTAGATGGAAGACACTCCCAACCCGTGAATTTTATAGAGGGAAAAAAAAACCCAAAAGTGATGTAGTAGATGGAAAAACACTCAAGGGATGTAGTAGAGGAAAAACACTCAAAAATGGGTTTTAGTAGATGGAAGACACTCAACAGTGATGTAAATAAAGGAAGACACTCAACAGTGGGTGTAGTGTGGAAGAAAACTCAACAGTTATATAGTAGATGGAAGACACTCAACAGTGATGTAGTAGATGGGAAAAACCCCCAACAGTGGGTGTAGTAAAATGGAAGACACTCAAAATTTTATTTTAGTAAAACGGAAGACAAATCAAAAGTGATGTTTGTAATGGAAGACCTCAGCAGTGATGTAGGGGTTTGGGAAAACACTCAAAAAGTGATGAAATAGATGGAAGACACTCTCAGTGAAATTTTAGAAAGGGGAAAAAACTCAACGTGGGTGGGAGTAGATGGAAGACACCCAAAAGTAATGTAGTTGAAGGGAAAACAAATCAACAGTGATGTAGTAGTGGAAAAACACTCCAAAAAGTGATATAGTAATGGAAGACACTCAACAGTGAGGTTTGAAATGGGGGACACTCAACAGTGATTAGTAGAAAGGAAGACACTCAAAAAGTGGGTGTAGTGATGGAAGACCCCTCTAAACCCTGATGTTTTGATGGAAAAACACTCAACAGTGGGGTAGTTGATGGAAGACACTCAACAGTGATTTTAGTAGATGGAAGGGCAAATCAACCCGTTATGTAGGGCGCTTAGTGGGGGAAAGGGGTGGGGCAGGGTGGGTGAGGTTTTAAAACAGAAAACCCTGGACGAAAAGAAGGTGGGGGGGAAAAGATATGACTTGAACAAAAAAAAAAAGTTCTGGGGGATCAACGCATCACCACTACCAACCAAACACCAACGGGGGAAATCATCATTTTTTGAATTTCATTCTGTAAAAACCCAAAATCAATCACCTGCTCACACTCTTCTCATTCTTGGGGTAAAAAGTTGTCCAAATGTCAGGTTTCCGTCCCCCTAGTTTTAAATGTTCCCCCCAAGTGCAGTCACCCGTTCCCCAGTCAAGTGTTCTCCCCTGTCAGTCTCCTAGAAAGTGTTCTCCAGTGTCCCCAGTCCCCCTAGTGAGGTGTTCTCCCGTGTCCCGTACAGTTTTCCCCAAATCAAGTGAACTCCAAGTGTCACACAGTCTACTATTTAAATTTTTCTCCAAAATGTCAGTCACAGTCCCTAGTCAAGTGTTTTTCCAAGTGTCATTTACAGTCTTTCCCAGTCAAGTGTTCCCAAGTGTCAGTCCCCAGTCTACTAGTGAAGTGTTTTTCCAATTTTTCATTACAGTTCCCCAGGGAAGTGTTCTCCAAATGTCCGTAAAAAGTCTCCCCAGTTCTCCCTTTTTCAACTCGTTTTCCCCCAAAAAAAAAGTTGAAAATTTAAATTTTCATCTTTCCCATTTCTTAATGTTTAAAAAATGATGTCTACTGATTTTCCTTTCCCGCTTCATACTGTCTGAAAAACAAAATTAAATTTTAAAATATGCAAAAATAATCACATTGAGAAAAACACGAGAGCGCCCCTTTTTAAAATTTACTTTTTTTTTTCGTGACTACTTTTATTATTTTTTTTTATTTGGGGGCTATTATTAAATTTTTATCATTTTTATAAAAAAGAAGCGGGTAAAAAACCTTTCCCCCGGGTCTTACAGCACTGCAGGGAAGGATTTTTGGGAGGTTTAGTGGAGAAAACAACGGTGGAGAGGAAAAACAAAGGTAAAGTTGAAAGGGTGGGAGGGGAGCCCAAAGGAAAATATTATTTTAAAAATTTTTTACAATTAAATCAGTTGCTGTCAAAAAGTCCAGAGAGGGAGGGCTGGTCAGAGGTTGGGGGGGGTCAGCGGGGGGGGAAAACCGGGGTGTCCGATGCGAAGACGGGAGAGCTCTGTAACTCAACCGCGGGGAAACGATGACAAGAAAAAAATCCAGAAACCTAAAAATGGTTTGAAAAATTGTAATTTGTTAGGAGGTAAATCGAACCAAAAAGTTTTACCCAAAGGGTTTTCAAAGGGGGTTTTAAAAATTTTCAGCCAAAAAATCTGAGGAAGGAAAATCTTCCCCCTTGTGAAACTGGGAAGTTTATGTACTGCAGAACCCCGAGCCCGACTCTGGGCCCAATAATTGCCCCATCATGACCAGGGGGCTCAACAGAAAAAATATTTTTCTTTGTTTTTTATAGTAATTGGCGGGAACCAAATTTTATAACAAAGAACAAAGGGTTTGTTTAATATCTTTATTATGGGACCCATAAACCCTTTCCCGGGGGCGGTAGTCAAAAAAAATTTCAAAGGTACATAATGGGTCCCGGGACCGGGCCCCAAAGTTATGATAGCTGAAATAGTTACAAAAAAGGGAATGAACTCCAGGTAGATTTGGGCACAAACAGGCAAGTTACAAAAGGGAATGAATCAGCCTAACTCCCATACAAGGTTTCAGTCCTTTAAAAAAAATTTCAAAGTAAAGACCAATGATATGTCCCCCACCCGGTCCCCAATTGTAAAAGAGTTATAAATACAAATTTAAATGGGTCATACACCCCCACGAGCGCGCGCGCGCAAAACATTTCCCACAACCCAGGGGGCACGGGACAGACATATGCACAAGAGCGTACAAAAATTTCGCATTTTCACCCCAAACATGCACACCCACCCCCACACGCACAAAACACACACACCCACACCCACACACACAACACCCACAACAACCCCCACACACACACAACACACACACACAAAACACACACACACACCCCACCCCCCCACCCACCACAAACACACACACACAAACACACACAAGAGATTATTTCAAAAGCTGAGTAGGCGCATAAAAGGGGAGGGCACTGCAATGGATTAAGGGGAAAACCTGACAGGGAGGCAAAACGAGTCATGGTACGTAAGAGGTATCACAGTGGGCCCTGTACGAGCGGGGTCCCACAGGGGTCAGTTCTAGGACCAGTGCTATTTTTGATATATGTGAACGACATGATGGAAGGAATAGACTCTGAAGTGTCCCTGTTCGCAGATGACGTGAAGTTGAATGAGAAGAATTAAATCGACGAGGATGAGGCAGGATTCAAAGAGACCTGGACAGCTGGACATGTGGTCCAGCAAACTGGCTTCTCGAATTCAACCAGCCAAATGCAAAGTCATGAAGATGGGGAAGGGGCAAGAAGACCGCAGACAAAGACAGAGTATAGGCTAGGGGGACAAAGACTACAGACCTCACTCAGGGACAAAGACTTGGGTGTGCCATAACACCGAGCACATCACCGGAGGCACACATCAACCAAATAACTGCTGCAGCATATGGGCGCCTGGCAAACCTGAGAATAGCTTCCGATACCTTAATAAGGAATCGTTCAAGACACTGTACACTGTGCATGTTAGGCCCATACTGGAGTATGCAGCACCTAGTCTGGAACCCACACCTGTCAAGCACGTCAAGAAGTAGAGAAAGTACAAAGGTTTGCAACAAGGCTAGTCCAGAGCTCAAGGGAATGTCGTACGAGGAAAGGTTAAGGGAAATCGGACTGACGACACTGGAGGACAGAGGGTCAGGGGAGACATGATAACGACATACAAGATACTGCGGGAATAGACAAGGTGACAGAGATAGGATGTTCCAGGAGAGGACACAGGAAACAAGTGGCCACAATGGAAGTGAAGACCAGACGAGTCACAGGGACGTTAGGAAGTATTTCTTCAGTCATAGAGTTGTCAGCAAGTGGAATAGCCTAGCAAGTGAAGTAGTGGAGGCAGGAACCATACAAGTTTTAAGAGAGGTATGACAAAGCTCAGGACAGCAGAGAGAGAGAGGATCCCAGTAGCACAGTGAAAGGCGGGGCCAGGAGCTGATCTCGACCCCTGCAACCACAATAGGTGAGTACAATTAGGTGAGTACACACACACACACACACCACACACAACACACACACACACACACACCCCACCCACACACGACGCAACACACACCCACCACACCCACACACAACACCACACACCCACGACCCCCACCTCACCGCACCCCCCACACACCACCCACACACACACCCCCCACCCACCCACCCACACACTGCACACCCACCCCACCCACACACACCCACCCCTACACACACACAAACCCACACACCCCCCCACCCACACACACCTCACACTCAACACATGAATTCAACTTTTTCATAGGTTGCTAGCACTAAGACTTTGAGACGATAAGTACTGAGGATGCAAAGATGCAATACGGTTGCATTTTGTGATCTAATTGTTACTGTGACCTTATTGCTCATATACAATTTGAAATTTTTTCCATTTATTCTCTATATTAGCAGAATGTCCTAAGTAATCAAAGATCAAAAAAATTGTTTATACAATTGCTCACTTGACGATCTTTATGGAAACTTTATCAGTGTAAATTAATACTTTATTAACAATTTACAGGAGTACTTTCAGTGGAATATATATATATATATATATATATATAATATATATATATATATATATATATATATATATATATATATATATATATATAATATATATATATTTGTTACAAAGCTGTGCATGATGTTTCACATTCCTGAGCTTCCATTACAATCTTGGTGCTGATGAGAAACCTGTTTGTAAAAGTATTGTCTTCTGAATATAGGTAAGTTTTCCAGACAGTCATGCTGCTTGGCAAAAAAAAAAAAAATTTATATCTTACTGATATTAGACATGTTTTTTTTTTTTGTCTCACTCTATGTATTTTAAAGTATAATATAGTTATCTTACCCTGTGTATATCAAGGTATAATATAGGAAGTTGTCTTACCCTGTGTATATCATGGTATAATGCAGGAAGTTGTCTTACCCTGTGTATATCAAGGTATAATATAGGAAGTTGTATTGCCCTGTGATATCAATGGGGTTTTAAAATAATATAGGAAGTTGTCTTACCCTGTGTATATCAAGGTATAATATAGGAAGTTGTCTTACCCTGTGTATATCAAGGTATAATATAGGAAGTTGTCTTACCCTGTGTATATCAAGGTATAATATAGGAAGTTGTCTTACCCTGTGTATATCAAGGTATAAATATAGAAGTTGTCTTACCCTGTGTATATCAAGGTATAATATAGGAAGTTGTCTTACCCTGTGTATACAAGGAATAATATAGGAAGTTGTCTTACCCTGTGTATATCAAGGTATAATATAGGAAGTTGTCTTACCCTGTGTATATCAAGGTATAATATAGGAAGTTGTCTTACCCTGTGTATATCAAGGTATAATATAGGAAGATAATGTTGCTAAGTAAGACCAAGATTTAAGACAATGGTAAGACGAGAAGCTTATATGTGATTAGAAAGTTAAAATGCAAAGCAGTTTGATCAAGAAATGTCATTAGAGTAGTTTCTAGGTAATTTATGGGGAAAAGAATTATGAATTATCTTCTTTAACTTTTACAAACATATTGATATTTATAACTATCATTATTAAAAGAATAACAAAAATTTACAAAGAGAATTTCTTTTAAACACAGAAATAATGATAAAGAGAAAAATTCTTCAAAGCGCCTCTACGACATATTTTTGATTGCATCATTGATATATTATTATTTTATTACATAAACACTGTCTCTCCACCAGAGATGGAACAACATAAAAACTATAAAGAATGCTTAAAATTATATATTTTATGCTTTATTTTATTTAAAAAATAATTTAATTTGATAAAAACATCCAGATTTTATTGCAGTTTAGTTATTAAAACTGACTCTGGTAGAAACCTTCACCTCCTGATTTGAGAATCACCTCTTGATCCGCTAAAAATCTGACAGTAAATTGTGTTTGTCCATGAGTGAAAGCTTTACCTGCAAAGGAATATTGGGTTGCTATTCCTCATGAAATCATGAACGAGGGTGATGAGTCACTCTTACAATCGTTTCTCTTTCTCCTCTGGGGATATTCATCACATCTGAGACTCATGTTTCGTCCTCTTACCTCACAAATACCGGTCAGTTACAGAATTGTTTGTCTAATTAAAAGTTAGAGATATACAGGCGAATCCTGTAATAACACCAAATACTAGTAAAACACAGTCTTAACACACAGAGACTTAAGTAAGTCGTTTGATAGAGCTCAGCACTGGAGAGTGTTGAGGAAAGCAGAGATACACGGAATAGCAGAGGAAATTTTCTCTTTGATCGAGGCGTGGTTAACAGATAGGCAAAAGAGTTTGCATAAATTGGGAGAAATCAGAGTAAGAACGTGTTACCAGCAGTGTTCCACAGGGTTCTGTACTGTGTCCTTTGTTTTTTACAAATTTACAAAAACCATAAATGATGGAATGAACAGCAATATAAGCAAATTTGCTTATAACACTAAATTAGGCCATCAGCTTAATTCTGATGAGTACACCAGAGTGCTACTGGAAGATTTAGATAGGTTGATGCAGTGGTCAGGAAGCAGTTTGCTGTAGAGAATAACCATGACTCTTATAAACTGAATACGAAAAGGTTTTAGGATTTCTAGTTAGCAGTAATCAAGAGCCAAAACAATAGTATATACGCTTTAACAATAAAGCTAATGGAATTCTTTTCTTCATGGCAAGAAGTATAAATAATAGGAGTCCTCAGGTTATACTTCAACTTTATATATCCTTGGGTAGACCTCGATAGATTACCCTGTGCAGTTCTGGGCACCGTATTTCAGAATGGACATAAATGTAATGAAAAACATAGAGAAGATAAAGATGATTCCATGTATCAAAAATCTTTCGTACGACGACAGAGGACACTGAATAGGTACTCTCTGGAAAGGCGTAGAATTAGGAAGAATATGGCTAAAGTGAATAAATGAAGGAGTAAATAAAGAAGATATATATGACGTGCAAAAAATATATAGACAAACCAGGACTCGCAGTAATGTGTTTAAGTTGGAAAAGTTTAGAATCATGAAGAATATAAGGAAGCAAAGGTTTGGTAAGAGATTTGTGGATGACTGGAACAAACTTCCGAGTAGCGTCATTGAAGCAGAAATCTTGTGTAGCTTTAAAACAGCGTAGACAAGTACATGAATGGGGGTGCGGGAGTGTGTTGGACTTTCCTAGCATGGGTCAGAAGGCCTGTGGCAGTGCTTTTCTTTTCTTATGTTCTTAAGACCATCAGATGTTGAGGGAAGCCGGCGTGCACACACACACACACACACACACACACACAGGGCCCATATGGGCAGAGTAAAGCTGCTGGTTGTGGGTAACCTCAAATCGACTGGGAAAACCTGGAACCACATGGGATCCCAGAAACGTGGAGTGCAAAGATGGTGGAGTGGTACCGGAAAACTTCATGCATCAGCACGTTAGGGAATAGAGAAGACGAACCAGCAAGACTGGACCTAGTATTCACGTTAAGTAGTGCAGATATTGAGGAGATCACATATGAAAGGTCCCTCGCATCTAGCGATCACATTGTTCTGAGCTTCGAATACATAGTAGAGTTACTAGTGGAGAGGGAAGTAGGAGGGGTAGAGCGGAGGAAGCCAAACTACAAGAGAGGGGACTACAAAGACTTGAGGAACTTCCTGCACAGGTTCATGGGACAGAGAACTGGCAAGGGAAATCAGTAATGAGATGAGGAATGTGTACAACAATATACAAGGCAGCAGAAGAGAGGGTAGTATCCAAGGGCAACAGAAATAAAGAGAAGGCCAGAACGAGCCCTTGCTTCACCCAAAGGTATAGAGAGGCCAAAACTAAATGAGCTACAGAATGGAAGAAGTATAGGAGGCAAAGGACCCAGGAGAATGAGAGTAGTTGAAAAGCCAGAAATGAATATGTACAGGTAAGGAGGGAAGCCCATTGACAATACGAAAATAACATAGAAGCCAAATCCAAGTCCAACACAAAGCCGTTGCACATCAGGAGGAAAACAATCAAGGACCAGGTAATCAGGCTGAAAAGGAAGAACACGAGGTCACAAGATATGACCGAGAAGTATGTGAGGAGCTTAACATAAAATTTAAAGAAGCATTCACAGTGGAGACAGAAAGGACTCCTGAAACACAGAGGGGTGGGATACACCACCAAGTACTAGACATAACACATACAACCGAGGAAGAGGTGAGGAGGCTGCTAAGGAAACTAGATACCTCAAAGGCGATGGGGCCGGATAAAATTTCTCTGTGGATCCTGAGAGAGGGAACAGAGGTGCTCTGTGTACTTCTAACAACAATCTTCAACACATCTATCGAAATAGGGCGACTACCTGAGGTATGAAAGACGGTAAATGATGTCCCAATTTTAAAAAAAGGAGACAGACACGCAGCACTAAACTACAGACCAGTGTCACTGACATACATAGTATGGAAAGTCATGGAGAAGATTATCAGGAGAAGAATGGTGGAGCACCTAGAAGGGAATTAGCATAACGACAGCCAGCATGGGAAATCATGTGTCACAAACCTACTGGAGTTCTTTGACAAGGTGACAGCAGTAAGGGTGGGTAGATTTGCATTTTCTTGGAATGTAAGAAGGTTTTTGACACAGTTACACGCAAGTGGTTAGTGTAAAACCTGGGGGACCAGGCAGGTATAACAGGGAAGGCACAACAATAGATCAGAAAATACCTGACAGGAAGGCACCAGCGAGCCATGGTACGCGACGAGGAGTGGGCGCCTGTGACGAGCAGGGTTCCACAGAGGTTAGTCCCAGGGCCGGTGCTGTTTCTGGTATATGTGAATGACATGAAGTAAGGAATAGACTCAGAAGTGTGTCTGTTTGCAGACGATGTCAAGTTAATGAGGACAATTCAGTCGGAGGAGGAACACGCAGGACTACAAATTGATCTGGACAGGCTACAGGCCTGGGCCAGCAAATGGCTGCTGGAATTCAACCCCGCCAAGTGCAAAGTCATGAAGATCTGGAAAGGGCAAAGAAGACCGCAGACAGAATACAGGCTAGGAGGCGAAAGATTACTAACCTCACTCAAGGAAAAGTATCTTGAGATGAGTGTAACAACGAACACATCTGAGGAGCACATCAACCGAATAACGGCTGCGGCATACAGGCGACTAGGAAAAAAAAGAATAGCATTCCGACCCTCTCGTTCCAGGACCTGTACACCGTTACATCAAGGGCCCATAATGGGGATGCAGCACTAGTTTGGAACCCACACCTGGCCAGGCACATCAGGAAATTAGAGAAAGTGCAAAGATTTGCAACTAAACTAGTCCCTTAACCTCTCCTTGTAGGAGAGTTTAACTGAAATCGACCTGATGACACTGGTTAGGAAGTACAAGGGGGACATGATAACAACATATAAAATACTGAGAGGAACCAACAAAGTGGACAGGGACAGGATATATCAGAAATGGGACACACCAACAAGGGGTCACAATTGGAAGTTGAAGACTCAGATGTTTCACAGGGATGTTAGGAAATATTTCTTCAGTCACATAGTTATCAGGAAGTGGAATAGCCTGGAAAGTGATGTGCATAGCTTTAAGGAAAGGTATGATAAAGCTCACGGAGGAGAGTGACCCAGTAGCGACCAGTGAAGAGGCGGGCCCAGGAGCTATAACTAGACCCCTGCATCCACAATTAGGTGAGTACACACACACACACACACACACACACACACACACACACACACACACACACACACACACACACACACACACACACACACAGGAATTAAAGCTTTGTTGTCTGGTGGTTAAAAGGTTACCGTGCATTGTTAATGAACCTGGTGTTGTCGATAGGCTTTGAATCCCATTAAACAACCCTTATACACCTAAGACTCGTTTCAAACACAGAATAAGAGTCTTGCTCTCAAAGTTTGTAAAACAGACACACACAGAGACAAATAAAGAGGTTACAAAACATTTTAAAAAAGCTACTGTGTCAGGAAGAGGAAGAGGGAGGGCCCCTAGGGAAGAAGCAATAGAAGGTGGGGGCGAAACCCAAGACTGGAAAGACAGAAATGTAATGAACGATGCCTATAAAAAGGCCTTAAGGGGGTCTAGGAAAAAGGGGGAAAATAGAGAGAGACAAACACAAAATTATATCTTTAATCCTGGAGTTAGAAAGGGACTCTGTACCCCAAATGAGTTTTAAGGACGAATTTTCCAGTAAAGGGGGTTGGTTGTCAATTTTGGGAAAGAATTGAAACGGGGAAGGGAAGTTTAATAAATTTTCCCCGGGGGGAAATTAACGGAAGGCTAAACCCCGGTGGAAGGAACAAAAAGTTCTTGGATATTTTTAATGGAAAATTGACGGACCTTTGTGGGAAAAAATGCAATTTTAGAGACAATTACTGCTTTTGTGTACCAGTCTTCTCATATGTCCCTTAATTTGGTATGATTAAGACTGAATGACAAGATTCAAAAAACTTTCGGCCATGTTTAAATTTCATCTTGTCTAATTTTTAAATGTTGACGGGATGAAGGGGCTTACTAAGTGAAAACCCCCTATAATTTCTGAATTAAAATTTTTGGACAAGGGGTTGGTATACAAATGGTGTGAAACCTGTTGTGAAACTTAAATTTTTACTTTATCTAAACCCGACATCGAAAAGGGGGACTCAGACCCCTTTCGGCCGATGTTTTTGGAACCATTTTCAAAGTCAACCCTAACGACAGGTTTTTCACCCACCAGCATTGTTTCTTATGCCAATCCCGTGCAATCCTTTTAACCATGGAAATTTTGATGGGGCCCGGCAGGTGCGGACCTGGGTTTTAAAAACTTAAAAAAATTAATGGCGCGGGGAAGTAAAATTTTAAGGTCATTTGAACTTAAAACATTTGATTACCATAAAATTGAAAAAAAATTGTAAAGCCACCTAACGAATGACCTCCAACAAGAAGGAAAAACAAGGGAAACCCAATGGAAAAAAAAATATAAGAAAATCTTTTAAAAGGTTGGGCCGCCCCAGCAAGCGATGGTGAGAGGGGCAACACAAAAAATGTCCCCCACAGGGTTACATAAAAAAAGTAGAATTTAGATTCCCCCACTTGTGGGCACAGTATCCAACCTGTTAATTAGAGCACATTATCCAATGGTTGGCTTAAAAGCAATTTTTCTAAATGTAGATTTTCGACAAACACCAAAACTAGCCAAAAGAAGGGGAACCAATATTGAGGTTCTCAAATTAGCTTGGAGAATAGAACCCGGGTAGAACTAAATTCTCATTTGTATATTTCTACACCCATTTTGGGAAGGGTTTTGATAAACCACTGGTGACCACAAAGAATTTTTTACAGGCAATCTTTTCCGCTTTTTGAAAAGGCGTACAACCCAGACAAGTTTTTAATGGAACATGAACTCAAAAAATCGTAAAAAGGGAATTAGGGGGTTTCTTGAAAGTGTTCGAAACTTAATTTTTAACCTTAAAAACCTCCAACGAAGAAGGGGCCTTACACCAACCTTGGTGACTTAGACCAAAATTTCAAGTTTAACTCAAGTTCCCATACCAAGTTTTAGCCCAGAGGTTTAAACCAAGGTTTTGTTGGGGAATGGGAATTAGACAATATACTCCAAAAAATTTTTGGGGAAAAACTTCAGGCAATTTCCTCCAAAAATTGAAATCAAAATTCACTTCCAAAACTGTAAGTTGGCCTTTTCAATCAAGGTATACTAAGCCAACCTGGTAACATAAAAAAATTTTCTTTTAATCGTGGCTCAGGCAAGACTCCAATTTGTAACCCTTATTACCCCCAACCTTAACAAGAGAATACCCCCACTGGGCCCAGATACTCAAGAGCAAAATACTCCAACCCGTAAGCTTAGAGCAATACTCAAACCTGGGGAAACTCAGAGCAATACTCCAAATTTTGAGCTCAGAGCAATACTCCACCCGTGAGCTTGAGCAATACTCC
This sequence comes from Cherax quadricarinatus, assembly GCF_026875155.1. Lineage (NCBI taxonomy): Eukaryota > Metazoa > Arthropoda > Malacostraca > Decapoda > Parastacidae > Cherax > Cherax quadricarinatus. The sequence continues at coordinate 5,384,527 of NC_069473.1, forward strand.
AGTGTACTAAGCAATATCCAACTGTAAACTCAAGCAATACTCCAACTGTAAACTTAAAAGCAATATTCAATCTAGCTTTGGAAGCTAAGAAACCAATACTCCAATCTGTAAGCTAAAACAATACTCCAGCTGTTACTCCACTAAGCAAGACTACCACTGTGAGTTAGAGCAATACTCCACTGTGAGTTCAGAGCAATACTCCAGCTGTAAACTAAGAGCAATATTCCAGCTGTGAGCTCAGAGCAATACTCCAGCTGTGAGCTAAGAGCAATACTCCAGCTGTGAGCTAAGAGCAATACTCCAGCTGTGAGCTCAGAGCAATACTCCAGCTGTGAGCTAAGAGCAATACCCAGCGTGAGCTCAAGCAATACTCCAGCTGTGAGCTCAGAGCAATACTCCAATCTGTGAGCTCAGAGCAATACTCCAATCTGTGAGCTCAGAGCAATACTCCAATCTGTAAGCTCAGAACAATACTCCAATCTGTAAGCTAAGAGCAATACTCCAGTCTGTAAGCTAAGAGCAATACTCCAATCTGTAAGCTAAGAGCAAACCCTGTAGCTCAGGAAATACTCCAACTTTTAAACTCAGGCAATACTCCAGCTGTAAACTAAAAGAATACTCCAGCTGTAAGCTAAGAGCAATACTCCAATCTGTAAGCTAAGAGCAATACTCCAGCTGTGAGCTCAGAGCAATACTCCAGCTGTGAGCTCAGAGCAATACTCCAGCTGTGAGCTAAGAGCAATACTCCAGCTGTGAGCTAAGAGCAATACTCCAGCTGTGAGCTAAGAGCAATACTCCAGCTGTGAGCTAAAAGCAATACAAAACCATGTGAGCTCAGAGCAATACTCCAGCTGTGAGCTAAGAGCAATACTCCAGCTGTGAGCTAAGAGCAATACTCCAGCTGTGAGCTCAGAGCAATACTCCAGCTGTGAGCTAAGAGCAATACTCCAGCTGTGAGCTAAGAGCAATACTCCAGCTGTGAGCTAAGAGCAATACTCCAGCAAAAAAACGTGCAGCTAGACACGCGAGTGCAGCAGAAGTTCGCTTCTCTCTTGCAGCTGCAATAGCTGCTTGCAAGGACAATATTATGATAGGGAAATTAATTTTGAAACTTTCGGGGTGTGAATGTTTTCCAGGGTTGAGGAAGATGGGGAAGGAGAGAAGTGGGAGAGAAGAGAGAACCTGGGAAGAGGTAGGAGGGAAGAGAAGTGGGAGAGAAGAGAGAACCTGGGAAGAAGAAGGAGGGAAGAGAAGTGGAGAGAAGAGAGAACTGGAAGAGGAAGTGGAAGGAAGAAGAGAGAGAACCTGGGATGAATGAAGAGAGAAGTGAGAGAAGAGAGACCTGGAAGAGAAAAGGAGGAAGATGAGAAGGGAAAGGAGAGAAAGAGAACCTGGGATGAGGAAATGGAGGGAAGAGAGAAGAGAAGTGGAGAGAAGAGAGAAACCTGGGAAGAGGGGGAAAGGAGGGAAGAAGAAGTGGGAGGAGGGAAGAGAGAACTGGGAAGAGAGAAGGAGGGAAGAGAAAGTAGGAGAGAAGAGAGAAACTGGGATGAGGAAAAGGAAGGAGAGAAAAGAGAACCTGGATGAAGAAGATGAAGGAAGGAGAGAAGGAGAGAACGGGATGAAGAAAGATGGAGGAAAGAGAGAAGGGAAAATGGGAGGAAGAGAGAAATTGGGATGAGGAAATGGGAAGGAGAGAGAGAAGTGGAGAGAAGAAAGAATATGGGAGGAGGAAGGAGGGAAGAGAAGTGGGAGAGAAGAGAGAATCTGGAAGGAGGAAGATGGAGGAAGGAGAGATGAGAAGTGTTAGAGAAGAGAAGAGAGAACCTGGGAGCTGGGTGCTAAAAGGAAAGGAGGGAGGTGGATACCAGAGGAACTGGTATTCCACCTCCCTCCTCTTCCTTTTAGCGCCCAGCTAAAAGGTGTGAGGCAAGAGATAGAAAAAGAGGAGAGAGGTAAGAGGAAGGGAAAGGAGGTGAGAAAAAGCGGAGGGAGGTGAGAGAAACGGGATGGAGGTCAGAGAAAGGGAAAGGAGGTAAGAGAAAGGGGAGGGAGGTAAAAGAAAGGGGAGGGAGGTAAGAGAAAGGGGGAGGAGGTAATAGAAAAGGGAAGGAGGAAAGAGAAAGAGTAGGTTAGATAAGGCTTGTCAGGAAACAGGACAAGTGTTTCCTGAGGCAAATTTTTGTCAAATAAAGACCCACAGTTTGGGGTCTTTCATTTTAACCCCAGTTTGGGGGTTTTTGGATTTGGGAAAAAAAAAGGGGAAAGGGAAAGGTAAGGAAGGGAGTAAAAAGGGAAAAGGGGAAAGAACAGGGGGTTCACAGCTGGGGACATTTGAAACAAGTCACAAAAAAAATTTGCTGTAAAATTTACCTTTTGAAACCCTCCTGGGCTCAGTGGTACTGGTTGAAACCAAATATATGCAAAGCCCAAGGTTCGATTTCCTTTGTTTTTTTCTTCTTTTTTTTTTTTTTCATTTGGCCCGTAATTACGAATTTACCTTGAAAATCATGGGTTATTTGGTTTTGGGAGTAAAATAAAAATAGGGGGTACCAAAAAACGCGTTTTTGGGATTGTTTTGGGAAGGGAAAAAAAGGGGTTGCAGCAGGGGGTGGTAAATCCCAGACATGTCAAAAGGTAAGGTTTTTTTTGAAATTTTCCGTTTTTTAAAGCTTCTAGCTCCGGGGGTACATTTAACCTATGGGGGCCTCCACTGTTTCAAGCCCCCTTTCTTTTTACTTTTCTGTATTTACGGGACAGTTTTATATAAAATATATATAATATATATATATATTTTTTATATATAAAAAAAAAACAAACTGGGGGAGTTTACCCAAAAAAAAAACACAAGGGCCATTCCAAACCCCGAACAAGCAGAAAAGAAATTTTTGTTTAAAGAAAAAAAATTAAAGGGAAAATTTCGGGAATGAACATAACGAGAAAAATATATAAAATAATTTTACATTTTAAAAAAATTTTTAAAAACTGTTAAAATGATACATGTATTAAACTTAGATTTTAAAATAAAAATTGGCTGGGTTAAGTGAGGTTTGAAAGGGAAAGGTTAATTTAGGTTTTTTAAGTTGGGGTTGGGTTTTGGGGTTTTAAATAAGTTAGGTTAAGTAAAGGTTTCAAAAGTTAGGTTTGGGGTTTTTTATAAGTTAGGTGGGTTTAAAAACAAAAAAAAATTTTAAAACTTTTTCTTTGGCATTTTAAAAAAAGTTTTTTTTAAGAACTGAAAATAAAAAAGGGTAATTTGCGGGAAAAAATTTATTAGATTGCCCTTTAAAAAGAAATTTGGGGCCCTTGCGTGATGCTTTAAAAAATTTAAAAACAGTGAAAAAGCCAAAGTGGGGAAAATAAAATGCCCCAAAAAGGGGAAAACGGGAAAAATGGTTTCAAAAAGGGTCCAAGGTAAATAACCCCCCTTTTCATTAATTTTCGGGTTCCAAACAGGTAAACCAAAAGAAACCCAAATTTTCCCCCAAACAAAAAAAATTTTTGATCAAACTTTCAAGACTATTTTTAAGAATTTTCCTGAGTTTTTGTTTTCCCCAAATAGGAATTTTTTCCCCCCCAAAAAAATTCCCTGTCCATTTTCTCATTTGACCTTATTTTCCAAATTTTTTTCCCCAAACCCAAAAATTTAGCCTTATAAATTACATTCTCAAGGCCTCCTATAACCCTTCCAAAAACGGGGCTTTGTTTTCCTCCCTTTCCTTTCCCCAAAAATATTCCTTTGGGGTTAATTTATTTTTTTTGGGGCCCCCCCCAACCCGGGGGGTATTTTTTGGGAATTTTTTCCGCCTTTCCCGGGGGTATTTATCTCTACTTCAGTTTCAAAAAAACCCATCTCTAGTCATTTTACAACCTTTTTTCTAGTAAAAAGTTTCGCCTGTAATAACGTTAACAGGGGAAGGGTCTACATTTCCACACCCTTTTTAAACCTCTCCCGGTTAATCTTAAAACCCTAGACACTTAATCATTCTGCCGCTTTTTCCAGCTTTTCCGGGACCTTTCTCCGCCCCCCCACCCCTTTCCCCCCCAAATTAAACAGTCTTTTTCCAACTCGTAAACTACCAGAGTACAATTTTTCCCCTCTAAAAATTATATCCGAAATTCTTTCAATAAAAAAAGGGAATATTTGAGGTTCATTTTCCCCCAAAAACTACGCTGCTCTTCCTCAGCCCCCAAACCCTGGGGGGGACGTTTTCCCCTAAAACTTTTGGGCATAAAATTTTCACATTATGTCCTTGAAATGTACTGATAATCCACTTTTTTGGGAAAACGATATAAAAAAAAATACCTACACTTTTGCACATTTTTTAATTTCTTCAAGTAAAAACTTGAAAAAATTTTAACTCATTCGGGTTATCTACAAAAAAAAAAAATTTTAAAAGGAAAAAAAACGTGTCCCGTACGTGTTGGTCTCTTTATTTTTCGAAAAATTTTGTAGAGAGTAGAAAAACCTTACTAAAAGGGGGTTTTTTAAAACCCCAAATTTTAAAAGGGTTTGGGAAAACAAGTTTTCGTGCCATGTGGTGGGACACAAAATTGTGTCTAAGGAAACACACGGTTTTGCTGAAATTGTTTGGTAAAAACCCCGGGAATTTGCTGCCTTTAAAAAGTAAAAACACAGGTTTTTCCTTTTTAAAAGGGGTATTCAACGGGGAAAAAAATTTTCCAATTTTTTAAAAAGGTTTAAATTAAAATTAAAACAATTTTAAAATAACCAATACCCCCTAAACAATTTCCTCCAAAAAAAATTTTCCAACCAAACCAAAAATATAATTAAACCAAAATAATCCCCACAAAAAAATAACACTCAAAAAAACCTCCCCAAAAATTAAATCCCTAAACATACCAAAACCCAAAAAACAAAATTTACCACAAAACAACTGGGCGCCAAAATTTACCATACTTAAAAAAAAAAATCAATATTTTACCCTAAAAACAGACAAAACTTTTAAATACGATACAAAAACCAAACAATAAGACCCCCTAACGCCCCACGTTACACACTTTATAATTAAACTCCCACTAAACAGAAAACACAAAAAACAAAAAACACACAAAACCCCAAAAACCACCCCCAATAAACACTTATAAAATCGCACAAATAACACACAAAAAAACTACCACAAAACCCAAAACACCCTTTTACCCACACAAAAATTTCCCCACATTTAAATACAAAAAAACCCCCAATCCCAAAAAAGGCCAAAAAAATACCCCCAAAAAATTGGGCCACCAATTAAATCCCGGGCCAAAAACTTATTCAAAGAAAAATGACATTAAAAATACCCACCAATATTTGCAAAAAAAATTTTCCCCGGAAAAAACCCCACATACAATGTCACAAAAATTTAAATCCACAAAAAACGTTTTTCCCAAACACACAATCCCCCAAAAAAGGACCTCACGCCCCAAAAACAAACTACAAAAAAACATCCACAAAACCACACAAAATATCATAACAATACCACAAATTTAACAGGGGACCCCACACAGTACTACGAAAAGACACCCAACCCAAACAAAAAACACAAAAAAGTTACGGGTTAAATTTTTTTGGGTTGCAGAAAATTTCCTTTGCAACACAGATCAACTGACATTGCTGCCTCGGTCTTCCAATACGGGGCCGCCGACGGGAAAAATTTGGGGAAAGCCTCCTTTTTTCGACTCAAAATAAGGAAAGGGTTTCCTTATGGTTTACTTAAAAAAAGAAAACCCCCTTATTCCTCGTATGGGAAGAGGCCCCTTCCCTTTTCAAAACCCCTACTGGGGAAAAAGGTTTTCCTTATTGATTAAATTTGGGGAAAAGGCTCCTTAAACGACTCACCCCTGGGAAAGGGGGCTTCAAATGGGGGTTGTCCAGGAAAAGGGGGGCCCTTTTATACACACACCGGGGGGAGGGGCCTCCTTTAAGGCCCCTTCCCTTTTGGGGGAATTTTTCGGGATGGGAAACAAAGCTGAAAAAAAGTTTTCATATGAAAATCACCCTGGACAGAGAGGATGCCCCTTAAAGGTTCCCCCGGAGAGGTTTTCCCTTTTTGATGCACACTGGAAAAAAGGCTTTTTTTTTTGAAAGAACACGGGGAGCAGCTTCTTTAGGGAAACAGTGGGGAAGGCCCCTTATGCACTCAAACTGGGAATAGGCTCCCCCACGGGATCATCTAAAGATGTTAAGACTAAAAAATGCTGAAAAAATCTCCTTTAAGGGTTAAAAACTGGAGAAGGGTCCTTAAACTTAACATGAGGGCTTAAAATTTTAAAAGAAGCTTCCATTGGGCTCACAGGGCTAACTTGGGCCCTCCGGGGGAGTACATCCTTTTGAAAACTGGGGCTTTTTTACACCCCACTTTTGCAACCCTTTATCCAAAAAATTAAAAAATGTGCAAAGCAAAAAATTTTCACTAATTTTTTGAGGGGGAAGGGGAATAAAAATTTTAAAAAAATAAATTACTTTTAAAGGGAATGTTTTCAGTAGCAGGTTTCTGATGTTTTTTAATCTGAGGATTTGTTTGCAAGGAAAATTAAAAGTTTGCAGTTTTTTTAAAAAGTTTAAACTTTATTGATATCCCAAAAAAAATAATTAAATTCAAAGAGTGGGGAAAAATATAAGGGAAAATAAATCAAGGGAAAAAAATAGAAATAGGGAAACAAATCACAGACAGGTAGTCCAAAAAATCAGGCCAAAAAGTTTTTTCACTGGGCCAAATTGGTTTAATTTTATGCACAATAGGGAGGTTAGCATGGGCCACCACTTGACCATAAATGGGAAACCCACACCAGCATGGCTTTTGGGGCTTGCTCCCAAATCAAGTCCCTTTTTTTAAAACCCCTATTTTGGGAAATTTGTCTTTTTAAAAAAACCCGAATTGGGTCACAGTGGTTTTGGGCAAAGTTTAAACTTCCCCTTTTGGGAAAATAAAACACACGCCCGTTTGGGTGAATTTTTTTCAGGAGGAAGGGGGCCCGTGAAATTTTAGGGCTCACCCCACTATTGGTTTTAATTTCCCCTTTCGTTTTGTGATTTTTAAGGGGGGATCTCTTTAAGTTTACCGGGAAATGAAAAAAAAGGGGAAAAATTATTGAAAGAAAATTTAAAGGGAAAAAAAAGGAGGAAACGTAACCCAAAAAGGAGGATTTTAAAAAGGGGTAGAAATTTTAGACCCGGGGGTTTTTCTCTGAAAAAGGGGAAAAGGAAAGGGGAAAATTGGGATTTTTTGTAAGGCCTTTCCGGGCCCTCCCCCGGGCTTTTAAAAAAAATTTGGAAAATTTTTAAGAAAAATTTTAACCAGGGGGAAATGGGTAATGTTCAATTTGGATTGGTTCGGGAACCCCCACCAAAAAACCGTGTAAATTCTGGGCAAAAAAGGGGAAAAAACCGGCGGGTAAATAGTAACCTCAGGTTTTAAGAGAGGGGGTTTAAAAATTCCAAAATTTGGTTTTTTTGGGTTTCCCCAAAATGAAAGTTGGTTTCCCCCAAGGATATGGGGGTTTTTTGAAGAATAAGGTTTTTTTATTCGAAGGAAGGTTAAGGGGGGAAAGTTTTTTTTCAGAAATTTTAAGGTTTATGGGTGTTTCCGTTTGTCCCCCAAAATTTGGTTTGGGGGTAAAGGACTGTTTGGGAAAAGGGGAAAAATAAAAAAAAAAACCCCAGAATGGGGTTGGAAAAACCCAAATTGGCTTACTTTCCAACTTTGTCGGTTTTTTATATAAATTTGGGAAAATTTAAAATACAAACGGAAAATTCCAATTTTTTTTCCGAGGCCATTTGTTTTGGGGAACAAGGAAAGTTCAAAGGGGGAAGGGGGGAAAGGGAAATTTTTTTTAAAATGGGTTTAGAAAGGTTTTTCCCGGGTGGATTTAAAAAAAATTTTTAGATAGGAAAACGATTTGGGGGGAAATTTTTTTAAACATAAATGTTTAGGTGTTAAAGAGGTGAAAAATGGGGATAAGCAAAAAAAAGCTGTGCAAAAAGGGTAAAGGGTTTAATTTTTGGGGGGCAAAAAACCATTAAAAATTTTAAGGGGGGGAATTTGAGTGGTAATCCCCCATTGGGGGCCCCCTTTCTTGGATTTTAAAAAAAACGCAAAAAGTTGGGAAATTCAAATAGGTGAGGTTACAAATTTTGGGGGAATAAATTTTTTTTTGGAAAGGTGGCTGGAGATTGTTAAAATTTTGGGGGGAATGGGTTTAAAAAACCGGAAAAAGATTTTGGGGAAATTATGAGGGGGGGGTTTTGGGGGGAAAAAAAAAAAAAAAAAAACCCAAAAAAAAAAAAAAAAAAAAAAAAAAACCCTAGGGAACATTAGGGGGAAAATTTTTAAAACCAGTGTTATTAGGGAAAAATTCCCCCGGGAACTAAAAGGAGGGGATAAGGGTTTCCCGACCTATGGGCGGGTTTTAGTTAAGGGTTTATGGGAAAGAAATTTTTATTTAAAAACCAAAGGTTGGGTAAGTTTCCCCCTTTTCCATTATCCTTGTTCTTTTTGAAGGAAGTTTAAAAAAATTTGTTTGGGGAAATTTGGGGGAATTAAAATTAAAATTTAAAGGGGTTTTTAATCTTTTTCGATAAAAGGGTTTTAAAAAATATTCAAAAAAAGGCGGAAGGTAGGGGGGAAGAAAGGGGGTTTGGGTTAAGGGGGGATAATTTAAAAATTATTTGGGGAACCCGATTGTTTTAACATTTTAGGGGACAAAGAAACCTAAAAAAGGGAGGCCCCAAAATTTTTTTAATGGGGGAAAGAAGAATGGTTTAAGGGAAAAAACCCTTAAACCCTGAGGGGGGAATAATAAATTTTAATAAAATAAAAATATTTTAATTTAAAATTTTAAATTTTTAAAAAAAAATTTATAAAAATAAATTTTTGGGGGTGGGGGGGGGCAACTTTTTTGGTGAAAAAATTTTGGAGGAATTCAAAAAGGAAAAAAGGGGGAACAAAATGGTTTTAAAAAAAAGGAAATTAAATTAAAGGGGAGTTTGAGGTTTTGGGAAAAAGGGTATTTTGGGTTTAGAATATTTTGCAGAGAAGTCAGAGCATGGAGATCATGTATAGTTGTGATGAATGGTTTGAAAAACCGACAAGTTGAAGATTGAGACACTTATGCAGCATATGGGAATCTTTATTCAGGAAACGTTTCGCCACACAGTCGCTTCATCAGTCCAATACAAAGAGGAAGGCGTAAGGAGAGGAGGAGTATGAGGTAATCAGTCCCTCAGCCTGGAGTCGATGTGTTCAGTCCATCAATCTGATGGACTGAATTGATGGACTGAATTGATGGACTGAACACATCGACTCCAGGCTGAGGGACTGATTACCTCATACTCCTCCTCTCCTTACGCCTTCCTCTTTGTATTGGACTGATGAAGCCACTGTGTGGCGAAACGTTTCCGGAATAAAGATTCCCATATGCTGCATAAGTGTCTCAATCTTCATCATGTATAGTGTTTACCGAAAGTATAATTCAGAGAGCTGAGAGGTAGGTTGGTGAAGTGATTTTCGCATTTAGGGTGTTGGATCAAAATAAGATGACTATGAGGATATATAAAATTGAGGGGTCCTGGGTACCTGATGTTTGAAGCACTGATGGTCGAGTGGACTAAGACGTCTCAAAATTTTGGCAGGCTTCACGACAGACTTTTTAATATATCGGGGGATCGATTCCCAGTCACTTGCAGTGTTGTTATATGGTTAAAACAACTCAGTCATGGACTCGTGTAGATGTATATATATATATATATATATATATATATATATATATAATATATATATATATATATATATATATATATATATATATATATATAATATATATATATATATATATCAAATGAGAGAGTGGGTGAGATGTTATCAACAAATTTTGTTGAAAATAAGAAAAAGTTTTGGAGTGAGATTAACAAGTTAAGAAAGCCTAGAGAACAAATGGATTTGTCAGTTAAAAATAGGAGAGGAGAGTTATTAAATGGAGAGTTAGAGGTATTGGGAAGATGGAGGGAATATTTTGAGGAATTGTTAAATGTTGATGAAGATAGGGAAGCTGTGATTTCGTGTATAGGGCAAGGAGGAACAACATCTTGTAGGAGTGAGGAAGAGCCAGTTGTGAGTGTGGGGGAAGTTCGTGAGGCAGTAGGTAAAATGAAAGGGGGTAAGGCAGCCGGATTGATGGGATAAAGATAGAAATGTTAAAAGCAGGTGGGGATATAGTTTTGGAGTTGTTGGTGCAATTATTTAATAAATGTATGGAAGAGGGTAAGTTACCTGGGGATTGGCAGAGAGCATGCATAGTTCCTTTGTATAAAAGCAAAGGGGATAAAAGAGAGTGCAAAAATTATAGGGGATAAGTCTGTTGAGTATACCTGGCAAAGTGTATGGTAGAGTTATTATTGAAAGAATTAAGAGTAAGACGGAGAATAGGATAGCAGATGAACAAGGAGGCTTTAGGAAAGGTAGGGGGTGTGTGGACCAGGTGTTTACAGTGAAACATAATAAGTGAACAGTATTTAGATAAGGCTAAAGAGGTTCTTTGTGGCGTTTATGGATTTGGAAAAGGCGTATGACAGGGTGGATAGGGGGCAATGTGGCAGATGTTGCAGGTGTATGGTGTAGGAGGTAGGTTACTGAAAGCAGTGAAGAGTTTTTACGAGGATAGTGAGGCTCAAGTTAGAGTATGTAGGAAAGAGGGAAATTATTTCCCAGTAAAATTAGGCCTTAGACAAGGATGTGTGATGTCACCGTGGTTGTTTAATATATTTATAGATGGGGTTGTAAGAGAAGTAAATGCGAGGGTCTTGGCAAGAGGCGTGGAGCTAAAAGATAAGAATCACACATAAAGTGGGATTTGCCACAGTTGCTCTTTGCTGATGACACTGTGCTCTTGGGAGATTCTGAAGAGAAGTTGCAAAGATTGGTGGATGAATTTTGGTAGGGTGTGCAAAAGAAGAAAATTGAAAGTGAATACAGGAAAGAGTAAGGTTATGAGGATACAAAAAGATTAGGTGATGAAAGATTGGATATCAGATTGGAGGGAGAGAGTATGGAGGAGGTGAATGTATTCAGATATTTGGGAGTGGACGTGTCAGCGGATGGGTCTATGAAAGATGAGGTGAATCATAGAATTGATGAGGGGAAAAGGGTGAGTGGTGCACTTAGGAGTCTATGGAGACAAAGAACTTTGTCCTTGGAGGCAAAGAGGGGAATGTATGAGAGTATAGTTTTTACCACGCTCTTATATGGGTGTGAAGCATTGGTGATGAATGTTGCAGCGAGGAGAAGGCTGGAGGCAGTGGAGATGTCATGTCTGAGAGCAATGTGTGGTGTGAATATAATGCAGAGAATTCGTAGTTTGGAAGTTAGGAGGAGGTGCGGATTACCAAAACTGTTGTCCAGAGGCTGAGGAAGGGTTGTTGAGGTGGTTCGGACATGTGGAGAGAATGGAGCGAAACAGAATAACTTCAAGAGTGTATCAGTCTGTGTGGAAGGAAGGCGGGGTAGGGTCGGCCTAGGAAAGGTTGGAGGGAGGGGTAAAGGAGGTTTTGTGTGCGAGGGGCTTGGACTTCCAGCAGGCATGCGTGAGCGTGTTTGATAGGAGTGAATGGAGACAAGTGGTTTTTAATACTTGACGTGCTGTTGGAGTGTGAGCAAAGTAACATTTATGAAGGGGTTCAGGGAAACCGGCAGGCCGGACTTGAGTCCTGGAGATGGGAAGTACAGTGCTGCACACCCATATAAGAGCGTTGGTAAAACTATACTCTCATACATTCCCCTCTTTGCCTCCAAGGACAAAGTTCTTTGTCTCCACAGACTCCTAAGTGCACCGCTCACCCTTTTCCCCTCATCAATTCTATGATTCACCTCATCTTTCATAGACCCATCCGCTGACACGTCCACTCCCAAATATCTGAATACATTCTCCTCGTCCATACTCTCTCCCTCCAATCTAATTTTCAGTCTTTCATTATCTATCCTCATAAACTTTACTCTTCCTGTATTCACTTTTAATTTCTTCTTTTACATATCATATATATATATTATATATATATATATATATATATATATATATATAATATATATATATATATATATATATATATATAATATATATATATATATATATATATTTATATATATATATATGTATATATATATTTATATAATATTATATATATATATATATATATATATATATAGTATATATATATATATATTTTTTTTTTTTTTTTTTTTTTTTTTTTTTTTTTTTTTTTTTTTTTTTTTTTTTTTTTTTTTTTTTTTTTTTTATTATCACACTGGCCGATTCCCACCAAGGCAGGGTGGCCCGAAAAAGAAAAACTTTCACCATCACTCACTCCATCACTGTCTTGCCAGAAGGGTGCTTTACACTACAGTTTTTAAACTGCAACAATATATATATATATATATTATATATATATATATATATATATATAATATATATATATATATATATATATATATATATATATATATAGTCAATATCCTGAGGAAAACTGTGATAGCATGCCGGATAGAAGCTAATTAACAGTGCAATATTAATTTTGTCATTAATAAGCTGCCAAGGGCGGCAGCGTGGGTCCGGCTAAAGAGCACAGACTTATTTTGAGCCAGAGTTTACACAAGAGAGTAACCTTCTTAATTATTTGTTACCCTGCTTAGTTATTAATTAGTAGTATTTCACTGGTTTTAGCATAAAGCTTCTGCCGATTATGCTTTCACTTACACTGAAGCATAATTTTTAATTATACACAAAGTTACCTAAGAGGATATATATAGAGTGCACTGGGTTACAGTGAGCCTACACTGTAACACAGCTATTTTTTTCCCCTGAAATACACCATTTAACCTACATTGAAACACACTATGTGCCATATACAGAAACACACATTGTTTTAGCACTGAAACCCCACGTGTCCTGCACTGCAGCACACCTTGTGACTGCAGTGAGTCGTAATGTTTACGTGCTGTTCACTGAAGCACTGTGTCCTACACCAATACACGTCATATTGCCTATGCTGATTGCCTATGCAACCTATACTGAAACATGTGATATAGACTGAAACACATTGTTCACTGGAACACAAAATGTAACATACACTGAAACGCACTGTGAGGGTTATACTGACACACACCAAGTGACTTAGACCCACAAACACCATGTGTCATATTCTGGTGTAAACCATAGTAATAGATACCCACAAATTGGTTTAGATAGACATATGAGCAAACACTAGGACATATTTATTTGAAACGTTTCGGTCCTGGGACCTTGATCACTTCTAACATACAGAGGTAGAAAACAAACAATATATATAGGTAGAGAGTGAAAGTGATACATGGTGACCCGAAGAATGCTACATTGTCTGCAACTCCTCATCCCAATATGTCATTTTTCAGGTCACAATGTATCATTCACACCTCACTCTCCTCCTTTATATACTGTCTCTTTTAACCTCTGTATGAGAGTAAGACACATGTGCAACATTGTCGGTATTATATACCATTCGTACACAACCTCTGTATGTTAGAGGTGATCAAGGTAACAAGACCGAAACGTTTTCTAATATAAGAACATAAGAACATAAGAATGTAGGAACACTGCAGAAGGCCTACTGGCCCATACGAGGCAGGTCCTTATCAAAACGACATCTACCTAAAGCTACTCAAGAAATAACTCCCGTACCCCTTGACACCAATCAAACCCAGCCCCTCCCACTCATATATTTGTCCAGTCTCTTCTTAAAGCTACCCAAGGTCCTAGCCTCTATCACCCCACTGGGAAGACTGTTCCACGCATCTACAACTCTGTTAGAAAACCAGTACTTACCTATGTCCTTTCCAAATCTAAATTTATCCAACTTAAATCCATTATTCCTGGTTCTTACCTGGTTTGACACCCTCAGTACTTTATTAATGTCTCCCTTGTTTATGCCCGTCATCCACTTATACACTTCAATGATATCTCCCTCATTCTACGCCTCTCCAGAGAGTGGAGATTTAAGGCTTTAAGTCTATCTTCATACGGGAGGTTCCTTACACAGTAAATCATTTCAGTCATTCTTCTCTGTATGTTCTCTAATGAGTCTATGTCCATCCTGTAGTAAGGGGACCAAAACTGAGCAGCATAATCTAAATGAGGCCTCACTAGTGATGTATAGAGCTGCAAAATAACTTCTGGACTTCTGTTACTTATACTTCTTGAGATAAATCCAAGTAATCTGTTGGCCTTGTTGCGCACACTAAGGCACTGCTGTCTTGGCTTTAGGTTTCTGCTTACCATGACTCCCAAGTCTTTTTCACATTCTGTATGACCAAGCTCTACTTCACCTAGATTATAGCTTCGAGGGTTATTTTCATTACCAAGGGCAAGTACCTTACACTTATCCACATTAAACTTCATCTGACATTTCTCAGACCAAGACACTAATTTGTTCAAATCGTCCTGGAGTTCATTGATATCCTCCTCAGAGTGAATTATACGGCCTATCTTTGCATCATCAGCAAACTTACTCATGTCACTAGTAATCCCTTCATCAAGGTCATTAATGTAAATTATGAACAGTATTTGCTCAGGTGTCTTTCTGAAAGACATGATCTGAATGGCACCATGTGATCTGTAGTGAAGCACACCAGTTTACTACAGTAACACAACCTGTATTTCCATGGAACACGTCTAGTGAACTACACTGATTCATATCATGTGAACTACACTGATTCATATCATGTGAACTACACTGATTCACATGATGTGAACTACACTGATTCATATCTTGTGAACTACACTGATTCACATTATGTGACCTACACTGATTCACATCATGTGAACTACACTGATTCACATGTGAACTACAGTGATTCACATCATGTGAACTACAGTGATTCACATGTGAACTACAGTGATTCACATCATGTGAACTACAGTGATTCACATCATGTGAACTGCAGTGATTCACATCATGTGAACTACACTGATTCACATCATGTGAAGTACAACGAAATTCACAATTGTGATGAGATCTTCGCCGCACCACATTATGTGAAATGCACTGACACACGCAGTGTAACCTGCACTTATGATCAGAATGCAACCTACACTGAAACACACATGTAACCTACACTGAAACACACATATGATCTACACTGAAACACACATGTGACCTGCGCTGAAAAACACATTAGATATACACTGAAACACACATGTGACCTATTCTGAAACACACATGTGATCTGCACTCAAACACATGTCGCCTACACTCAAACACACATGTGATCTACAATCAAGCACACATGTGACCTACACACACACACACACATATGTGACCTACACTAAAACACACATGTAACCTACACTCAAACACTCATGTGACCTATACTCACACACACGTGACCTACACACACACACACATGTGACCTAAGCTCAAACACACATGTGACCTACACTCAAACACACATGTGACCTACACACACACATGTGACCAACACTCAAACACACATGTGACCAACACTTGTGACCTTCACTCACACACACATGACCTACACTGAGATACTGTAACTCACACTTATACGACGCACGATTCACAACTTCAGAAAAATGAGTTAATTCTACTCGTGCGATTTTCACCGTCAAGTTTTGATGGCCCATCGGAAGAAGATATTTTTATCCTGTTTTAGTTACGACATATCAACCAATCCTTAAAGAAAGACGTGTGTGTAAACAACTTAATGTAAACAAACGGGGCGACACGTCTGGCAGTGCGATGTCTGAGCAAACTGGTTCTGTATATCTGACAGCCTCAAAGAGAATACTGAACATCTGAACTGAATAGTGAACATTTGAACTAAATATTTGAACTGAATATTGATCTGAATATTGAACTGTATATTGAATATTTTAACTTATTGAACATTTGAACTAAATACTGAACATAGGAACTGAGTATTGAACGTTTGAACTTCAAGAGTAATTAAAGATGCAATCTGGTGAGAAAGCTAATTAGCAATTTGAGTTATATTGCATATTAGCATGTTGCATGGTAGTATGTCTGTATGGAAGTTTATATGTATGGCAGTATGTTTGTATGGAAGTATATATATATGGCAGTATGTCTGTATGGAAGTATATATGTATGGCAGTATATATGTATAGCAGTATGTCTGTATGGAAGTATATATGTATGGCAGTATGTATGTATAGCAGTATGTCTGTATGGAAGTATATATGTATGGCAGTATTTTTTTATGGAAGTATATATGTATAGCAGTTTGTCTGTATGGAAGTATATATGTATGGCAGTATATATGTATAGCAGTATGTCTGTATGGAAGTTTATATGTATGACAGCATGTTTGTATGGAAGTATATATATATGGCAGTATGTCTGTATGGAAGTATATATGTATGGCAGTATTTTTTTATGGAAGTATATATGTATAGCAGTATGTCTGTATGGAAGTATATATGTATGGCAGTATGTTTGTATGGAAGTATATATGTATGGCAGTATGTTTGTAGAGTTTTGTATGGTAATATATCATGGTAGTATATGACTAGGCAATATTAATATTGTCTGCAAAACAGAACGTTTTTATGGTAGTAGTGTATGGCGGTATTTATGTAAGACATTATGTCTGTATGGTGGTATGTCTTAATGGTAGTATGTATTGTAGACTATGATTATTAGTATGACAACAGAATAATACGGTTGTATGGTACGTCTGTATTGTGGTATGTTTGTAAAGGAGTGTGTATGTATAGCAGTATGACTGTATAGAAGTATGACTGTACAGTAGCATGACTGTATAATAGTATGATTCGCTTGTTGTAAAACTATGGCTGAATGATTATATGGTAGTTTGATTATGGTTGTATGAATGGTTGTATGATAGAATGATAGTATAAGTGTATGGTGGTATAACTGGTAGTGTGCCTTTATGGTGATGGTTTGGTATGGGAATATTGTAGTGTGCCTTCTTGGAAATATGTTACTGTGAGAGTTTAGCTGTATGTGTGTATTGTAGTATTGTGAATTTTAATATGTGAATTTTATTGTGTCTGTATGGAACATGGAAGTATGTCTGTATGATAGTATGTCTGCAAGGTATCGTAATATGTCTGTATGGTAGTGTGTCTGTAACGTATGGTAATCCTTTTGAATGGTAACATGTCTGTAAGGTATGGTAATATGTCTGTATAGTAGTATGTCTGTAAGGCATGGTAATGTGTCTGAATGGTAGTATGTCTGTAAGGTATGGTAATATGTCTAAATGGTAGTATCACCTATGGAAACATATTTGCATGGTACAACGACTGTCTGGTAGTATGATAGAATATTTGTATAGAAATATGTCTGCAGAATATGATTATAAATGTCGTTGCATTTTTCCGCAGCAGTATGTTTATGTTGTATTCTATGTTGTGTTGTGTGTGTGGTGTGTGTGTGTGTGTGTGTGTGTTGTGTGTGTGTGTGTGTGTGTTTTGTGTGTGTGTGTGTGTGTGGTGTGTGTGTGTGTGTGTGTGTGTGTGTGTGTGTGTGTGTGTGTGTGTGGTGTTTGTGTGTGTGTGTGTGTGTGTGTGGCAGTATGTCTGTATGGCAATTTATGTATGGTTGTAGGTTTAGAAGTCAATAAATTGATGACTGAGACATGTTATATTTTGGTGTCTTGAGGGAACGTTTCGCCAGCCAGATGGTTCATCAGTCCAGCACAGAGGAAAACAGTGGAAGATCAGGAGAAGTTTGTGGTAATCAGTCCCTCAGCCAGAGATGTCTTCAGTCAATAATTCTTGATAAGAAGTACAGCATATGTACAAAGAAGGGTCTCATGTAATGGGGCTTATAAGAACATATGAATATAAGAATGGAAAAACACTGCAGAAGGCCTACTGGTCCATGCAAGGCAGGTCCTTTTCCAAACCACCACTTCCCAGAGCTACCCAAGAATTAACCTGACCAGCCGAGCTGTGGTGCGCACGTCAGTTTGTGTGCGGCCAGCAGTAACAGCTTGGTTGATCAGACTTTGATCCGTTACGAGGCCTGGTCTCAGACCGGGCCGAGGGGGCGTTGACCCCCGAAACCCTTTCCAAGTATACTCCAGGTATACCCACAACACCAATCAAACCCAGCCCCTCCCACTCATATATTTGTCCAATCTCTTCTTTAAGCTACCCACGAGGCATTAAACTACAGATCAGTGTCAGTGACATGTGTAGTATGCTAAGTAATGGAGAAGATTATTAAGAGACGAGTTGTGGAGCACCTAGAACGGAATGAGCTCATCAACGACTGTTACAAAAAAAGCGATTCTAAAAGCTTAGAGATCTCCAGTGAATACTAGAAAGGACTGCCCTTCTAGCATCCAGCCTGTTACTGGGTTTTCGTAACAAGTAGTCAGTATCCTTGTCCAATTATCCATTAGAATTCAGTATGATTCAATAGTGCTTCAGGATTACAACTGGTAGGCTACTAACTAGAGAAATAAAAATTTAATAAATTTACTAAGTCTAGAGGTATATTATCAAATTAAATTAACTTAAATTAATCACAGTAATCAAAATAATATCACTTCTCTCAAGTACAATATTATTGTGCTGAAAGCACATATCACATTTATAATTCTTAACTACCGTCTGGTACATCAACATTTAATAAGATATTACAAATATGTACAAGTAAGTTTGTGTATGTGTGTAAGTGCTCTAAGTAGTTCACTATGTCTCGCGACTTGACTAGACTTAAACAAGTGACTTACAAAGTCCTCAAATAAACTAACTTCTTGACCGACTGGCAACCAGAACCGTCTGCTTGAACAACAAAAAGAATGCTAAAGCCCAATAACAATACAACAAGCAACTGCGACACATAATCAGGAACAAGGAGATAATATAACGACACTAAGTAGGGACCATCAGCAGATCCTCCACAAAAGTTACAAAACTCCCATACTACTGAATCTATGTTCAGCATAAGAAAATCCCCGACTGTGATAATACACAGAATCCAGTACAAATTAGGTCATAAGCTATAGTTCAGGACCTGAGTTGTTTAGAGTGTCTATGTGACACACAACCTCAATACAACGTCGAAAATCACTAAGTCTATACAATGTTCTGCGAACGGAGTTCTACAGAACTAACAAGAATAATTAGACAGACAATCTGTCCAACCACCAAGAGAGTCTAGACCAGACTGAATACTTCAGGCGAGGTGAAGACACCCCTCCCCCTCGATCACGTGATAGCTCCATGGACAACTGCAGCTCAGAAGCCGGCAGAATAACGAGCAAAGAGCGATAATTACAGTAGTTAGACAATCAAGACTTGAACTGAGCACATAATATGTTACATCCTACCTAACAACATAACTACGTCAAATAATAATATAAAGCAATACATTTACGATTTAGCTATTATCGCAAATATAAGCAATATAAAATTAAATGAAAAGGTAATAATTATATATATACATAATAATCATTGCAACCTATTCAGGGGTTGCAACAACGACAACTCTTTCAGGGACTGGAAATCATGTGTCACAACCCTATTGATGTTGTATGATAGGGTGACAACAGTAGCCATGAGAGGGAGGGATGGGTATATTGCATTTTCTTGGAATGTAAGAAGGATTTTTGACACCGTTCCACACAGGGAATACCTGTCAGGAAGACATCAGCAAATCATAGTACGTGACGAGGTGTCAGAGTGGGCTCCTGTGACGAGCGGGGTCAGTTCTAGGACCGGTGCTGTTTCTGGTATACGTGAACATGACGGAAGGAATAGACTCAGAAGTGTCCCTGTTTGCAATGATGTGAAGTTGATGAGAAGAATTCATTCGACGAGAACAGGCATTAACTTCCAAACGGATCTGGACAGGCTGCAAGCTGTCCAGAAACTAGCTCCTGGAGTTCAACGCCGCCAAGTGCAAGTCAAAAGATTGGGGAAGGGGCAAAGAGACCTAGGCGGAGTACAGCCCATGGCTGTACAACACCGTCACATCTGATTCGCAAATCAACTAAATACTGCTGCACCACATGAGCGCCTAGCAAACCTAAGAATAGCATTATTCCGACATCTCAATAAGGAATCGTTCAGGACCCTTTACCACTGTGTATGTCTGGCCTATATTGGAGTAAGCAGCACCAGTTTTGGAACCCCACGAACTAGCCAAGCATTTATGAAATTAAGAAAGTGGAAAAGATTTTGCAACGAGACCTATTCCCGGAGCTGAGGGGCATATCCTATAGGAGAGGATAAGGGAAATCGACCAGACGACACTGGAGACAGGAGAAACTGAGAGGATATGAAAAGGACATATAAAATACTAAGAGGAATTGACAATGTGGACAGAACAGATGTTCCAGAGATGGGACACAGCAACAAGGGGTCACAATTGGAGGTTGAAGACCAGATGAATCACAGGGATGTTAGAAGTATTCTTCAGTCACAGAGTTGTCAGAGTGGAATAGCTGGAAAATGAATGTAGCGGAGCCAGGATCCATACATAGCACCACAACCAATTGAGTACAACTAGGTGAGTACATACATACACACACCAACATATATATATATATATATATAATATATAAATATATATAATAAATAATATATATACTATATATATATATATATATATATAACTATATATATATATATATATATATATATATATATATATATATATATATATAAAATAAATATATATATATATTATAAAATATATATATATACAATATAATATATATATATATATCTATATAATATATATATATATATATATAATATATATAATATATATATATATATATAGTAGTAGGATGGTAGAACAGCAACCAGCCAGGGAAGTACTACCAGTCCTGCAAGATGACTGTGGAAACAAAAACTGTAACTTGTTTTGCTTGATGGTAGGATTGCTGGTTTTCTTTTTCTGTCTCAAAACACGCAAGGATAACAGGATATCTTGCTACCCTACTTACACTTTGGTCACACTTCACAGACACGCACATGCACATATATATAGACATACATCTAGGTTTTTCTCCTTATTCTAAATAGCTCTTGTTCTTTTTTATTTCTTCTATTGTCCATGGGAAGTGGAAAAGAATCTTTCCTCGCGTAATGCCATGCGTGTCCTATGAGGCGACTAAAATGCACGGGAGCAATGGGCTAGTTACCCCTTCTCCTGTATACATTAACTAAAAAAGAGAAGAAGAAAAACTTTATAAAAAAACTGGGTTTTTAAATGTGCATGGATGTAGTGCGGATGACAAGAAACAGATGATTGCTGATGTTATGAATAAAAAAGATGGATTGTCCTGGCTCTAAACTAAAAACAAGCTGAAGGGGGTAGGAGAGTTTCAGTGGGGGGAAATAAATGGGATAAAATCTGGAGTATCTGAAGAGTTAGAGCCAAAGAAAGGGGTAGCAGTAATGTTAAATGATCAGTTATGGAAGGAGAAAAGAGAATATGAATGTGTAAAATTCGAGAATTATATTGATTAAATAAAGGTTGGATGCGAAGAAGTGGTCATAAATAAGCGTGGTATGCACCTGAGAAGAGAGGAATGCAGAGGAGAGAGGAGAGATTTTGGGAGAATGTTAAGTGAATGTATAGGACCTTTGAACCAAGTGAGAGAGTAATAGTGGTAGGGGACCTGAATGCTAAAGTAGGAGAAACTTTTAGAGAGGGTGTGGTAGAAGTTTGGGCGCCAGGTGTAAATGATAATGGGGCCCTTTGATTGAACTTTGTATAGAAAGGGGTTTAGTTTATAGGTAATACATATTTAAGAAAAAGAGGATAAATAAGTATAACACATATGATGTAGGGCGAAATGACAGTAGTTTTTTGGATTAGTATTGGTAGAAAAAGACTGTTGAGTAGACTTCCATGATGTACATGTTTTATACGAGGGGCCACAGATATATCCAGTTCACTTTCTAGTTTGTAGCTACACTGAGAGTAAAAGGTATATGGATACAAGGAGAAAAAGAAAGCATCAGGGTAGAGAGAGGATGAAGGTTTATAAACTAAAAGAGGAGGCAGTTAGGTTAAGATATAAACAGCTATTGGAGGATCAGATGGGCTAATGAAGCAAAGGCAATGGGGTCGAAGAGGAATGGGGTAGGTTTAAAAATGTAGTTTTAGAGTGTTTCAGCAGAAGTTTGTGGTTACAGGAAAGTTGTTGCAGGAGGGAAGAGGAGCGATTGGTGAATGATATGTAAAGAGAGAAGTAAGGGAAAAAAGATAGCAAATGAGAAGTTTTACAAAGTAGAAGTGATGCAAGGAGGAAAGAGTATATGGAAAAAAGAGAGAGGTTAAGAGAGTGGTGAAGCAATGTAAAAAAAGAGCAAATGAGAGAGTGGTGAGCTGTTTATCAACAAATTTTTGTTGAAAATAAGAAAAAAAGTTTTGGAGAGAGATTAACAAGTTAATGGAAGCCTAGAGAACAAATGGATTTTGTCAGTTAAAAATAGGAGAGGAGAGTTATTAAATGGAGAGTTAGAGGTATTGGAAGATGGAGGGAATATTTTGAGGAATTGTTTAAAATTGAGAAGATAGTGAAAGCTGTGATTTCGTGTATAGGGCAAGGAGGAATAACATCTTGTAGGAGTGAGGAAGAGCAGTTTGTGAGTGTGGGGGAAGTTCGTGAAGGAAGTAGGTAAAATGAAAGGGGTAAGCATGCCGGGATTGAGGGATAAAGATAGAAATGTTAAAAGCAGGTGGGGATATAGTTTTGGAGTGGGTTGGTTCAATTATTTAATAATGGATGGAGAGGGTAAGGTACCTAGGGATTGGCAAGAGCATGCCTAGTTCCTTTGTAATAAAAGCAAAGGGATAAAAGAGAGTGCAAAAATGATAGGGGGATAAGTCTGTTGAGTGTAACCTGTAATGAATGTAGAGTTTAATGAAAGAATTAAGAGTAAGACGAGAATAGGATAAGCAGATGGGAACAAGTAGGCTTTAGAAAAGGTAGGGGTGTGTGGACCAGGTGTTTTACAGTGAACATATAAGTGAACAGTATTTAGATAAGGCTAAAAGAGGTCTTTGTGCATTTACTGGATTTGGAAAAGGCGTATGACAGGGTGGATAGGGGGGCAAAGCGGCAGATGTTGAAAAGTGTATGGTGAAGGAGGTAGGTTACTGAAAGCAGTGAAGAGTTTTTAAACGAGGGATAGTGAGGCTCAAAGTTAGAGTAATGTAGAAAAGAGGGCAAATTGTTTTTTCCCATAAAAGTAGGCCTTAGACAAGGATGTGTGATGTCACCGTGGTTTTTAATATATTTAAGATGGGGTTGTAAGAGAAGTAAATGCATGGTCTTGGCAAGAGGCGTGAGTAAAGATAAAGAATCACACACAGGGTGGGGAGTTGGACACAGCTGCACTTTGCTGATGACAGACTGCGCTCTTGGGGATTCTGAAGAGAAGCTGCAGCAGATTGGGTGGATGAATTTTGGTAGGGTGTGCAAAAGAAAGAAAATTAAAGTGAATACAGGAAAGAGGTAAGGTTATGAGATAACAAAAAGATAGGTGATGAAAGGATTGAAATATCAGATTGGAGGGAGAGAGTATGGAGGAGGTAACGTATTCATATCTTTGGGAGTGGACCGTGTCAGCGGATGGGTTCTCTGAAAGGAGAGGTGAATCATAGAATAGATGAGGAAAAAGAGAGTGAGTGGTGCACTTAGGAGTCTGTGGAGACAGAGAACTTTGTCCTGGAGCAAAGAGGGGAATGTATGAGAGAGTAGTGTTACCAACGCTCTTATATGGGTGTGAAGCATGGTGAAAGAATGTTTGCAGCGAATGAAGGCTGGGCAGTGGAGATGTCATGTCTGAGGGCAAGTGGTGGTGTGAATAAAATGCAGAGAATTCGTAGTTTGGAGTTAGGAGGAGGTGTGGGATTACCAAAACAGTTGTTCCCATAGGGCTGAGAAAGGTTGTTGAGGTGGTTCGGACATGTAGAGATAATGGAGCGAAACAGAATAACTTCAAGAGGTATCATCTGTAAGTGGAAGAAGGCGGGGTAGTGGGGTCGCTAGGAAGGGTTGGAGGAGGGGGTAAGGAGGTTTTGTGTTGCGAGGGCTTGGCTTCCGAGCAAGCTTAGCTGTTTGTAGGAAAATGGAACAAAAGTTTTAAATACTTTACTCTGTTGGAGTGGAGAGCAAAGTAACATAATGAAGGGACAGGAAACCGCAGGCCGACTTGAGTCCTAAATAATACGTGCCTCACTCTGAGAGGGGTGAATGGCAGTTTAAAAACTGGTAACCACCCCTTCTGGAACAAAAATGATTGAAAGGCCTTTTCGGCCACCCCAGCCTTGTAATCCCATTGATAAAAAATATGTATATATATATATATAAACACACGGCCGATTCCCACCCAGGAGGGTGGCCCGAAAAGAAAAACTTTCACCTCATTCACTCCACCCTGTCTTGCCAAACGGGTGCTTACACTACAGTTTAAAATGCAACAAAAACACCCCTCCTTCAAGTGCAGGCACTGACTCCCCTCTCCAGGACTCAAGTCCGGCCTGCCGGTTTTCCCTGAAACCCATCAAAAATGTTACTTTGCTCACACTCCAACAGAAAGTCAAGTATTAAAAACCATTCATCTCCATTCACTCCTATAAAATAGACTCACGCACGCTTGCTGGAAGTCCCTCACACACAAAACCTCCTTTACCCCCTCCCTCCAACCCTTTCTAGGCCGACCCCTACCCCGCCTCCCTCCACACAGATTTATACACTCTTCGAAGTCATTCTGTTTTGTTTCCATTCTCTCTCATGTCCAAACCACCTCAACAACCCTCCTCAGCCCTCGGGATAATAGTTTTCTTAACCCCACACCTTCTCCTAATTTCCAAACTACGAATTCTCTGCATTATTTTCACATCACACATTGCCCTCAGACATGATATCTCCACTGCCTCCAGCCTCCTCCTCGTTACAACATTCATCAACCATGCCTCACACCCATACAAGAGTGTTGGTACAACTATATTTTCATACATTCCCCTATTTGCTTCCAAGACAAAGTTCTTTGTCTCCACAGACTCCTAAGTACACCACCACCCTTTTTTCCCCTCACCATTTTTATGATTCACCTCCCTCCTTCATAGACCCATCTGCTGACCGTCCCCCTCCTAATATCTGAATACATTTACCTTCTCCATCCTCTCTCCTTCCAGTTTGATATCCGATCTTTCACCACCTAATCTTTTTGTTATCCTCATAACCTTACTCTTTCCTATATTCACTTTTAATTTCTTCTCTTACATACCCTACCAAATTCATCCACCAACCTCTGCAACTTCTCATCAGAATCTCCCAAAAGCACAGTGTCATCAACAAAGAGCAACTGTGACAAAATCCCACTTTGTATTTGATTCCTTACCTTAAATCCACACCTTTTTGCCAAGACCCCGCATTCATATCTCTTACAACCCATCTATAAATATACTGAACAACCTCGGTGACATCACACATCCTTGTCAAGGCCTACTTTCGCTGAGAATAATCTCCCCTCTCCAACATACTCTAACCTGACCTCATATCCTCGTAAAATACTCTTCACTGTTTCAGTAACCTACCTCCTATACCATACACCTGCAACATCTGCCACATGCCCCCCTATCCACCCTGTCATTGTCTTTTCCGAATCCATAAATGCCACAAAAACCTCTTTATCCTTATCTAAATTTGTTTCACCTAATGTTTCACTGTAAACACTTGGTCTATACACCTCCTACCTTCCTAAAGCCTCCTTGTCATCTGCTATCCTACTCTCCGTCTTACTCTTAATTTACACTAAATAACTCTACCATACACTTTTTCAGGTATACTCAACAACTTAATAACCCACAGTTTTTGCCACTCTTTTTTTTACCCTTTGCCTTTATACAAAGAACTAGGGCATGCTCTCTGCCAATCCCTAGGTACCTTACCCACATCATACATTTATAAATAATAGCACCAACCACTCCAAAAAAAAACTTATTAATCCCCACCTCCTCTTTTAACGTTTCTATCTTACCCATCAATCCCGGCTGCCCTTACCCCCTTTCATTTTATCTCCGCCTCACGAACTTCCCCACACTCACAACTGCTCTTCCTCACTCTACAAGATGTTATTCCTCCTTGCCCTATACACGAAAATCACAGCTCCCTATCTTCATCAACATTTAACAATTCCTCAAATATTCCTCCTCAACTTCCCAAACCTCTAACTCTCCATTTAATAACTCTCCTCTCCTATTTTTAACTGACAAATCTATTTGTTCTCTAGGCTTCCTTAGCTTGTTAATCTCACTCCAAAACTTTTTCTTAATTTTCAACAAAAATTTCTTGATAACATCTCACACACTCTCTCATTTTGCCTCCTCCCCTCCTTTCGTTAGTTCAGAATGAACCTAACGAAAATATATATTTCGTTGTTTAATGTTTATATTAAATATTGTAAACTTTCTAAAATATATTTAGTTGGATTAGGTCTTTTGGTACAAGGTTATTATCTTTTACATTAGCAAGTAAAAAAATATATCCTAAAACGTATAAGAGAAAATTTTAGCAAGGACTGAATTTTTAAATGAGTTTTTGCTAATTGACCATTATTTTTTACCTAATCGGAAATATATATATATATATATATATATATATATATATATATATATATATATATATATATATATTTATATATATATATATATATATAATTATATATATTATATATATATAAATATATATATATATATATAATATATATATATATAATATATTATTCATCATCACACGGCCCGATTCCCACCAAGGCAGGTGGCCCAAAAAAGTAATCTTTCACCAACATTACTCCATCACTGTCTTGGCCAGAAGGGTCTTTACACCTACAGTTTTTAAATTGCAACATAACACCCTCCTTCCAGAGTGCAGGCACTGTACTTCCCATCTCTAGGACTCAAGTCCGGCCTGCCGGTTTCCCTGACCCCTTCATAAATGATACTTTGCTCACAACTCCAACAGCACGCAAGTATTAAAAACCATTTGTCTCCATTCACTCCTTCAAACACGCTCACGCCATGCCTGCTGGAAGTCCAAGCCCCTCGCACACAAAACCTCCTTTACCACCTCCACTAACCTTTCCTAGGCCGAGACCCTCTACCCTGCCTTCCTTCCACTACCGACTGGACAACTCTTGAAGACTTCTGATTTCGCTCCATCTCTCCTACATATGTCCGAATCCACCTCAACAACCCTTCTCTTCCCCAAGCCCTCTGAGCAATACAGTTTTGTAATCCCGCACCTCCTCCTAACTTTCCAAACTAACGAATTCAATGTAAAAATTAAATTCACCTATACACCACACCATGCTCTCAACATGAATCTCCACTGCCTCCAGCCTTCTCCCTCGCTGCAACATTATCACCCATGCTTCCCACACTCGCAACCCATATAAGACGTTGGTAAAACTATACTCCATACATTCACGTCTTTGCTCCAAGGACAAAGTTCTTGTCTTCACAGCCTCCTAAGTGCACACACTCACTGCCTTTTCCCCTCATTATTCTGTGATTCACCTCATCTTCAAAACCCAACCGCTGACACGTCCACTCCCAACATATCTGAATACATTCACCTCCTCCATACCCTCTCCCTCCAATCTTGAATCCAATCTTTCATCCACTAATATTTTTGTTTATCCTCATAACCTTACCTTACCCTTTCCTGTATTCAACATTTAATTTTCTTCTTTTGCATACCCTACCAAATTCATCCACCAATCTCTACAACTTCTCTTCAGAATCTCCCAAGAGCACAGTGTCCTCAGCAAAGAGCAACTGTGACAACTTCCCCACTTTATGTGTGATTCTTTATCTTTTAACTCCACGCCTCTGCAAGACCCTCGCATTTAACTTCTCTTACAACCCCTCTATAAATACATTAAACAACCACGGTGACATCACAACATCATTGTCTAAGGCCTACTTATACTGGAAATAATTTCCCTCTTTCCTTACATACTCTAAACCTTGAGCCTCCCACTATCCTTGTAAAAAACTCTTCACTGTTTGCTTTCAGTAACCTACCTCCTACAACACCATACACCTGCAACATCAGCCACATGCCCCCACTATCCACCCTTCATACGCCTTTTCAATCCATAAATGCCACAAAAGACCTCTTTTTAGCCTTATCTAAATACTGATCACGTTATGTGTTCACTGTAAACACCTGGTCCACACACCCCCTACCTTTCCTAAAGCCCTCCTTGTTCATCTCTATCCTATTCTCTCCGTTTTACTCTTAATTGTTTCAAGAATAACCTAAATTCACTTACCAGTTACACTCAACAAACTTATCGCCCCTATAATTTTGCACTCTCTTTTGTCCCCCTTTGCCTTTATACAAGGGAAACTATGTATGCTCTCTGCCACCCTAGGTACCTTACCCACTTCCATTCATTAATAAATAATTGCAACCAACCACTCCAAAACTATATCCCCACCTGCTTTTTAAAACATTTCTAATCTTTATCCCCATCAATCCCGGCAACCTTACCCCCTTTCATTTTACCTACTGCCGCACGAACTTCCCCCACACTCACAACTGGGCTCTTCCTCACACCTACAAGTGTTTTATTCCCTTGCCCCTATACACTAAATCAAGCTTCCCCTATCTTCATCAACATTTAACAATTCCTCAAAATATTCCCTCCATCTTCCCAATACCTCTACTCCCATTAAATAACTCTCCTCTCCTATATTTTAAACTGACAAATCCTTTGTTCTCAGGCTACCTTAACTTGTTAATCTACTCCCCTAAACTTTTTTCTATTTCAACGAAATTTGTTGATAACATCTCACCACACTCTCTCAATTCTTCGTTTTTACATTGCTTCACCACTCCTCTTTAACCTCTCTGTTTTTCTCCATATACTCTCCCTCCTTGCAATCACTCTACTTTGTAAACAACTTCTAATATGCTAACTTTTTCTCCCTTTACTACCTCTCTTTACATCATCATTCCACCAATCGCTCCTCTACCCTCCCGCACCCAGGGAACACACACAAACACACACACACACACACAACACACACACTACACACACACACACCACACACACACAACACACACACACACACACACACACAACACACAACATTATATAGTATATATAATATGATATATATATATAATATAATTATATATACTTGTAGTAGTTGTAACAGCCAAACGTGCCCCCCCCCCCCAGAGAGTTAGACTGCCATCCGCCCAGTAGTGTAAACGAAAGCCTGTAATTTTTTTACCATGATGGGTAGGATTGTGGTGTTCCTTTTCGTGTCCTCATAAACATGCAAGATTTCAGGTACGTCTTGCCTACTTCCATTAACACTCAAGGTCACACTAACAACTTACATGTACAAGCATATATATACACCCCCTCTGGGTCCTCTTTCTAATCTTTCATTTAAAAAGTTTTTTTTTTTTCTTGTACTTGTTTATTTCCTCTTATCTCCATGCGTGTCGTAAGAGGCGACTAAAATGCCGGGAGCAAGGGGCTAGTAACCCCTTCTCCTGTATATATTACTAAATTTAAAAGGAGAAATTTTCGTTTTTCCTTTTGGGCCACCCTGCCTTGGTGGGATACGGCTGGTGCGTTGAAAGATATATATATTTATATTTTATAAAATATATATATATATTATATATTTTATATATATATATATATATATATATATTGTATATTTTAATATATTTATATATATATTTTATATATATATTTTATATATATATATATATATATTATATATTTATATATTTTATATATATATATATAATATATTTATATATATTTATATTTATGTATTTTATATATAAGTATTTTATATTTATATATTTTATTATATATATATATATATATATATTTATATATATATATATAATATTTTTATATATGTATATACTAGGTAGTAGGTTGGTAAACAGCAACCGCCCACGGAGGTACTACCTTTCCTGCCAAGTGATGTACAACGAAAACCTGTAATTGTTTTATCATGATGGAAGGATTGCTGGTGTCTTTTGTTTGTCTCATAAACATGCAAGATTTTAGGACATCTTGCTACTTCTAATTACACTTGGTCACACTACACATAAATGTACAAGCATATTACACACCCCCTCTAGGTTTTCTTCTATTTTCTTTCTGGTTCTTGTTCTTTTTTATTTCCTCTTACTTCCATGGGGAAGTCGAACAGAATTCTTCCTCCGTAACCCATGCGTGTTGTAAGAGGCGACTAAAATGGGGGAGAAAGGGGGCTAGAAACCTCTTCCCCCGTATTAAATTACTAAATTTAAGGAACTTTCGGTTTTCTTTTGGGCCCCCTGCCTTGGGGGGATCGGCCGGTGTGTTGGTTTAAAATTATTTATATAATATATATTATATATATTTATAATATTTTTATATATTTATTATTTTTATACATGTATATATATAAAATTTATTATATATATTATTTAAAATTTTATATAATATTATATTATATTATATATATATTTTTTTTATATATTTATTAAAATATATTATTTATATATTATTATATATAATTTTATATTATATATTATAATATTATATTTTATAATATTTATATATATATAATATATATATTTTTTATATTTATTTATTTATGTAAACCTTTCCACGGCGGGATTTGAACCGCGGTCAGAGAGTCTCAAAACTCCAGCCCGTCGCGTTAGCCACTGGGTTGGAGTTTTGGACTCTCTGCCGCGGGTTAAAATTCCCCCCGTGGTTTGTTTGTTTGAAATGTGTCTTACATTTCGTGAGTCGATTATTTTTTATTTTTAATATAATATATATATTTTATTTTATATATTTTTATTTATTATATTATATTTAATATATATATTATATAAATATATAGCGTGACATAATAGTAGTGCGCGTAAGTGTAAGTATTGATAAAGGCTTTCCCACGGGAAAGGGCCCGGGACTGTGATTTTTTTTTGATTCATGTGATAGCAGTTTCAAACATTTTCTTTCATAGCTTATTTTGAAGAGGAAAAATTTATCAATAGAATATCAGAAACCACCGTTGAAGTATTTATTTTTTTAGTTATTTTCCCGTGTTAAAACTTGCCTGTGTAAACTTTTCCTGTGTAATCTTGCCGTGTAAATCTTTCCCGTGTAAAACTTGCCCGTTAAAAACTTTCCTGTGTAAATCTTTTGTAAACTTTCCCGTGTAAATTTGCCCGTGTAAATCTTTCCCGTGTAAATCTTGCCTGTGTAAAATTTTCCTGTGTAATTTTCCTGTGTAAATCTTTCGTGTAAATCCCTTTGGTTTCGTGATGTTTTTAATTAAAGGGTAACCAAGTTATTCCTCCATTTTTTTACAAGGTATTGAATTCCCCGGGGTATATACACTAAGAAGTTAAAATAACCTTTTTAATTTTTTGTCTTGACTGGTGGTGAATAGGTTATGTGTAACCTATTATTATAATCATGGGGAAAGGCTAAACCCGCGATTGTAAAAACACTTGTTTTGGGAACGGGGGGCATGTAAAGGGGTTCAGGCTTAATTCGGGAATGGAGCACAGATCGAAATTTCTAGTAAGAGCCCTCCAGCATCAAGGAACCTCCATTGAGGGGATGTGTAACCATAAAAATCCTCGAGATTTTGTTGGCTTTTAAAACCCCATTTACTATTGCTTTCTATTCGTGTAAAAAGCGAAAGGCATATATATAAAACCCACTTCACTTCGCAATTTCTTTCTTAATTTATTTAGCAAATTATAATTTAGGATCCTTGAGAGTAAGGATCTAAATTTTAATTTGTTAAATATAATTAAGAAAAAAAAATTTCGAAGGAATTAGGTTTATA
>NC_069473.1:5416929-5424429 GCF_026875155.1 Cherax quadricarinatus
AAACAACCACAACACAACACCACACACACACACACACACACACAACACACACCAACAACACACAACACACAACACACACACAACACACACACAACACCACACACAAACACACACACACAACACACACACAACACACACACACACACACACACACACACACTCAACACACACACAACACACACACAACACACACACAACACACACACAACACACACACAACACACACACAACACACACCACAACACACCACACAACACACACAACACACAACACACCACACAACACACACACACACACACACACACACACACACCACACACAAACACACAACACACACACAACACACACACAACACACACACACACACACACACACACACACACACTCAAACACACACACACACACACACACACACACACACAACACACACACCACACACACACACACGTGAAGCAGTATCGCTAAATAGTGCTCCCAGGATTTAGCGTTCTAGTGGCTGTCCTAAGATATTATTAGCGGTCATCGTACGTGAGTGAATCAGTGAACATACCTACAAGAGTGTAATAGCTTTCAAGAGTGCGAATAATGTGATAGGATCAAGAATTTTACAATTTAAATTTGAATGAAATTTGAGTGAGGGAGGGTAGTAGTCAGCTGATCAGGCTGCTGGCTGCAGTGTTGACACAAAATATCCAAACAGTTAATTGGGTTAACGGTGTGATCTGAAATATTAACAAATACATATGTTAGTTGGTTATAACAGCAGTTTAGTGATAAGGTCATAAAAGAGTGATTAAGTAAATACTGAAAGTAAGAAAAAATTAGTCAATCCCCAGCTGTTGGTGTTGTGAATGTAGCTAACATCATCAGACTTGTTATGACCATAATACTGTACTAAAGAAAAAAAGGGAATACAAAGTCTTAAAAGAAAAATAAAATAAAAACTTGAATGCATGATAAAGTTCCTGAAGGAGTTACAAAATTGAAGGAGTTGATAGACGACCAGCAGGAACCTCCATTGTTGTGCAGACATCACTTGCCTATTTGTGGTTAATTTTGGTTAGTGTCTAAAGTCTCAAGTGTCTCGCCCTGCTGGTTGTATGCTATACCATCTCTCTCTCCCTATTTCAGTACCAGGAGATAGATAGTGGTTAGTAAATTATCTAAATATCGCCAGGTAAACTCCAGAAGAGTTGTGTAGCCTAGTGACCCCCCCCCCCCCCGTTTTTCTGAGGGACAAGCTAGTAAACAAGTACGCACATGCAAACACACGTGTGCACCAGTAAACAAGTACGCACATACAAACACACGTGTGCACCAGTAAACAAGTACGCACATACAAACACACGTGTGCACCCGTAATTATTATTATAATAAACATTAGTATATATTAATAAGGAATTGAGTGAGAAAAAATAATCCTATAATCTTCAAAAAGTAAAGTAGCCTAGTGTGCGGAGATCTGGGCCGGGAGAGTACCGGTGAACCAACAACAACGAAGATCTGGGCCGGGAGAGTACCGGTGAACCAACAACAACGAAGATCTGGGCCGGAGGAGAGTACGCGTGAACCAACACAACGAAGATCTGGGCCGGGAGAGTACCGGTGAATCAAGAACAACGAAGATCTGGGCCGGGAGAGTACCGGTGAACCAAGAACAACGAAGATCTGGGCCGGGAGAGTACCGGTGAACCAACAACAACGAAGATCTGGGCCGGGAGAGTACCGGTGAACCAAGAACAACGAAGATCTGGGCCGGGAGAGTACCGGTGAACCAAGAACAACGAAGATCTGGGCCGGGAGAGTACCGGTGAACCAACAACAACGAAGATATGGGCCGGGAGAGTACCGGTGAACCAACACAACACAAAGATCTGGGCCGGGAGAGTACCGGTGAACCAACAACAACGAAGATCTGGGCCGGGAGAGTACCGGTGAACCAAGAACAACGAAGATCTGGGCCGGGAGAGTACCGGTGAACCAACAACAACGAAGATATGGGCCGGGAGAGTACCGGTGAACCAACAACAACGAAGATCTGGGCCGGGAGAGTACCGGTGAACCAACAACAACGAAGATCTGGGCCGGGAGAGTACCGGTGAACCAAGAACAATAACAAATAGTGTTAACGTGACCCCCCTCTTTTTTCAAAGAACGACAAGCTAGTAAACACACACACACACAAACACAAGTGTACGCAATTAATATTATATAGTATATATTAGTGCATATTAATAAGGAATTGATTGTGAAAAATTTTTTTATAATCTTCAAAAGAGTAGCGTAGCCTAGTGTGCGCACGCACACCCACACACCCACACCCACACCCACACACACCCACACACACACCACACACACCCACACACCCACACACACCCATCACACCCACACACCACACACACCCACACAACCACACACACCCACACACAACCCACACACCCACACACACCCACACACACCAACCACCACCCACACACCCACACACACCCACATACCCACACACACACCACACCCACACACACCCACACACACCCACACACACCCACACACACCCACACACACCCACCCACCACACCCCCACACACACCCACACACCCACACACCCACACACCAACACACACCCACACACACACCCACACACCCACACACACCCACACACACCCACCCACACCCCCACCCACACACCCCCCACACACACCCACACACACCCACACACACACACCCCACACACACACCCACACACAACCACACACCCCACACACACCCACCACACACACCCACCCACACACCCACCCACACACCCACCCACCACACCCACCCACACACCCACCCACACACCCCCACACACCCCCCACAACCCCCCCACACACACACGCAACACACCACAACA
This sequence comes from Cherax quadricarinatus, assembly GCF_026875155.1. Taxonomy (NCBI): domain Eukaryota; kingdom Metazoa; phylum Arthropoda; class Malacostraca; order Decapoda; family Parastacidae; genus Cherax; species Cherax quadricarinatus. Next base: position 5,419,820 of record NC_069473.1, read on the forward strand.
CACACACAACACACACACATATTGCCAGACTCACACATACACTCCCCCCCTCCCCCACCGACATCTCACTCCTTCACCTGATCCCTCCCCTCCTCTTTCACCCTCGCCCTCCCCACCTCTCCCTCTCCCACTCACCCACTTGCTTCACGCTCCTTCCCACTCCCCCTCCCCACTACTCTCTCATATAGCCACAGTTCCTCCTCTACCTCCCCCCCCACACTCTGACATATACAATACTAACATAACATACAGAATTACATAGGTTTCCCACTCTGAGGCAATCAGGATAAAACAAAAATGGGTTGCCAGAGAGCAACAAGAAAACCCAAGGGACAGGAGGAGGAAACTGCAAAGGAAGATTGGGCAGCAGAGCTCAAAAAAAGGGAACAAGAATGGGAAAAGAAACTAGAAGAACTTAGCATGAGAATGGAAGAGAGGATAGACATGGAAAGCAGGAAGTGGGAGGTGAAAGTCAAAGCAGCAGAGGCCAGGATACAGAGTTTAGAAGAGGAACTGGAAAATCTGAAACAGCCTAAAGAACTAAAGAACATTTTGGGATTGACAACAGAGACCGCTACCTCAGCCACAAATAAGGGACTGTAGGGAAAGAAGGAGCAAAAACTGCATGTAGAAGCTCTATCAGTGGAGACTGTAGTAAATGAAAGAGCTAAGCTATATGTGGAGGCCCTGAAAGACCACAACAGAGCCCAGGGAAAGCCGAGAAGGGAAAATGACAGGCCACTGAGCCCATGTACAGTAGCTAGTGAAACTGAAGAAAGGAAAGCTGCAATGGAGGAAATCAATTGAATGAGGGGATACACGGGATATGCAGTGGGAGAATGAAAGGGTGAGGTCAGTCTTTGTGTATGGGCTACAGGAAGTTGAAGGGGAAAACATATGAAGCAAGAAAACAAGGGGAAAAAAAAGCAATTGAAAGCATCATGAAAGTAATCGGAGAAGACGACATGACCCAGCTGGAAAATTTTCGGAGAATAGGGGGGTTTGTAAAAAAAAGAACCCGGCCAGTGAAAGTGACCTTCAAGGCACAATCGACTCGGAACAGGATACTGCAGGAGAAAGCACGATTAAGGGACATCCCGGCATACAGGAAGGTGTATCTCGACCTCGACAGAACACAAGACGAGGTAATCAGTCCCTCAACCTTGAGTCGATGTGGTCAGTCCATCAATCTTGAATAAATGGATACGTGTGAGAAGGACTTATAAACCGTTGGCAGGGAGGGTAGCAGATAGTCGGTAACATTTGTTCAATATAAAGTAGGTCGTCCCCAAATTGGGCAAGCGAAGAATTCCCAAGTATTAAATCCCAAAAGTTGCAGTGTCTGACAGGTTTGTAATAAATGGTTCAGAAAACCCGCCATTTTGGAAAATTAGACACTGTGCACTCTTGGTATCTTTATTGGAAAAAACGTTTTCCACACAGTGGCTTCATCAGTCCTACAAAGGAAAAATCTTGAAGAACGGAGGAAATGAGGTAATCACCCCTCAATTTGATCCTGGGTCATCCACAATCTGAAAGAATACTTGGGAATTCTTCCTTGCCTAATTCTTGGGCACGCCCCCTACTTAAACATTAAAACAAATGTTACACACCTATGCTGCTACACCTCCCCGCCAACTTTTTAAAACTCCTTTCCACACATCCGTATTTATTAAAATTTAAATGGACTGACCAATCGATCAAGGTTGGGGGACTGATTACCTCATTCTCCCCCTGTTCTTCAAGATTTCCTTTGTAGGGACTGATGAACCACTGGGGGCGAAACGTTTCCTCAAAAGATCCCCAAGAGTTGCACATGTGTCAAATTTCCCAAAGTGGGTTTCTCTAAACCATTATCAAAAGAACAAAGACAAAAGGGGGAAACGAAGAGATGGAAAAGGCGAAAGGAGGAAAAAGAGGATGGAAAGACAGACGGGAGATCCCAACACGGGAAAGAAGATCAAATACAACCTCCCTCACAGTTCCATAAAACCCCCCCCAACCCAGGTAAACCCCCATGCAGAAAAACCTCTAAACCAAAACACCCTTTTGCCATACCAAATGCCCCCCACCCACACATTACAAACCCCAAACCCCCCACAGCAACCCCCCATGTTCCTTATAAGTCTCCCACTTCCCCAACCCCAAACACCTCCAGACCACACTTAGAAAAATGTTAAAGGGAATGGTAACAAATGCAGTGGAATAAAAAATAAATATGAGGGGGGCACGAAAGAAAAAGGGAGACATCCCCAACATAATAGCCTCCAAAAAAAAAACCAAAAAAAATAAATAACAATTAATCTTCCACCCGGATATCAAATCCTCAGAGACAGAGGGAGGAGAGGGGGGAGGGGGAGTTGCACTGCTCATTAAAGCCAGTGGGGTTTTGAGAAAATGGGAAAGGAATGGAGGCACGGGGAAAGGGGACACTTAGTGGGGAAAAATCCAGTCTGAGGGACATAAGGTGATAATTTCATAATGACAAACCCACCACGAACTGCAGGAGACCAAGAGAAGAAAACGGGAAAAAAAGCCATGGTCACCATAGCCCAGGTGGCCAGGAGGCACACTTTTGGGGGGGCAAAGTTACAGTTTTTGGGTGATTTCAATCACAAGGGATTGATGGGAAACCTGGAGCCCCATGGGGTTCCGAAACAGGAGAGCCAAGATGATGGTGTACTGGAAAACCCCATCACAACTTAAACACTACCAGAGAGAGAGGAGAAGATGAACCACAAGACTTGACCTGTATTCACCTTGAGTAGTTCAGACACGAGGATATCTTGTATGAAAGGCCCCCGGGAGCTAGTGATCATGTGGTTCGTGCTTCGACTACAATTGAGCTCCAATGGGGAGAGTAGCAGGGAAAAGGGGGGGAAAAACCAAACCAAAAGGGGGGAACACTCAGGGATAGGAACTTCCCTTTAAAAATTCAGGGGGGAGGGAACGGACAGGAAAACCAGTACAAGAAATGATGGACATTGGCAACAAAAAACAGGAGGCAAGGGGAGGTTTGTTCCCAAGGGAAAAAAAAATAAGGGGAAAACAAAACGATCCCTTTGGGTTACCCAAAATTAGGGAGGGAAAAAAATAGGGGTACTAGAGAATGGAAAAGGTACCGAAGACAGAGAACCAGGAAAATAAAGAGATTAGCCGAAGAGCCAGAAAAGAATATGCCAATAAGAAAGGGGGCTCAGCGACAATATGAAAAAGACATGCATCGAAAGTCAAAACTGACCCAAGCTGTTGTACAGCCACATCAGGGGGAAAAAAACAGTCAAGGACCCGGGAATCAACTGAGGAAGGGGTGGGGAATTCACAAGCAACGACCGGAGGTATGTCATGAGTCAACCGAATTTAAAAAAGTATTTACAGTGGAAACCAGTAGGACTCCAGAAATCAAAAAGGGGGGGACACCACAATGCTGGGTAGGTACAAATTTTAAACCCAAGAGGAAGTGAAGAAAACTGCTATGCGAAATTGACACCCCAAAGGCGGGGGACCAGAAACACTCTCTTGGGTCCTTTAAAAAGGGGACAGAGTATTTTTTAAAAAGGGGGACAACATGAGGGACTAAACTACAGACCTGTTTCACTAACGTGTATAGTATGCAAGGCTGGGAAAATCACAGGAGGGGATGGTGGACACCCAAAGAAAAAAGTGTATAATTGACAACCGCTGGGTTTCAGGGGAAAGGGAAAATCCTGTTCAAAAACCTACTAGAGTTTTAGACAAAGGGGGACAAAGTAAGACAAGAGAGAGGGGGTGGACGACTGCTTTTTTTGGACTGCAAAAAGGGCCCTTTGACACAGTTCCCCCACAAGAGGTTACTGAAAAAAGCTAAAGATCAGGGAACCCCTAACAGGAAAAGGGGCCCGCAATGGACAGGAAAACCTGACGGGGGGCAAAACGAGTCTGGTACTGCAGGGGGCAGGTGGGCGCTTTTGACAAGCGGGGTTCCAAGGGGCTCCAGGACCTGTGCTGTTCTTGGTATATGTGAACGACATAACGGAAGGGATAGACTCAGAAGTGTCCTTGTTTGCAGATGATGTGAAGTTAATGAGAAGAATTAAGGATCAGCAGGACTACAAAGAGACCTGGACAGGCTAAAAGGGCCTGGTCCAGCAACTGGCTCCTTGAGTTTTAACCCTGCCAAATGCAAAGTCATGAAGATTGGGGAAGGGCAAAGAAGACCGCAGACACAGTTTAGATGGCCAAAGACTGCAAACCTCACTCAAGGAAAAAGATCTGGGGTGAGTATAACACCGAGCATATCTCCTGAGGCGCACATATATCAGATAACTGCTGCAGCATACGGGCGCCTGCAAACCTAGGGATAGCGTTCCGAAACCTCAGTAAGGAGTCGTTCAAGACACTGTATACCATTTACGTCAGGCCCATACTGGAGTATGCAGCACCATTGGAATCCACACCTAGTCAAGCACGTCAAGAAATTAAGAAAGTGCAAAGGTTTGCAACCAAACTAGTCCCAGAGCTACGGGGATTGCCCTACGAAAAAAGGTTGAGGGAAATCGGCCGGGACGACACTGGAGGCCGGGAGGGTCAGGGGAGACATGATAACGACATATAAAATACTGCGCGGAATA
>NC_069473.1:5429429-5432857 GCF_026875155.1 Cherax quadricarinatus
CTATGTGTACCCTAACAACAATATTCAATACATCTATCGAAACAGGGAGATTGCCTGAGGCATGGAAGACAGCAAATGTAGTCCCAATCTTTAAAAAGGAGACAGACACTGAAGCATTAAACTACAGACCATGTCACTGACATGTAAGTAGCAAAATCATGGAGAAGATTATCAGGAGAAGAGTGGTGGAACACCTAGAAAGGAATGATCTCATCAACAGCAGCCAACATGGTTTCAGGGACGGGAAATCCTGTGTCACAAACCTACTGGAGTTCTATGACATGGTGACAGCAGTAAGACAAGAGAGAGAGGGGTGGGTGGATTGCATTTTCTTGGACTGCAAGAAGGCGTTTGACACAGTTCCACACAAGAGATTGGTGCAAAAACTGGAGGACCAAGCAGGGATAACAGGGAAGGCACTACAATGGATCAGGGAATACTTGTCAGGAAGACAGCAGCGAGTCATGGTACGTGGCGAGGTGTCCAGAGTGGGCACCTGTGACCAGCGGGGTCCCGCAGGGGTCAGTCCTAGGACCAGTGCTGTTTCTGGTATTTGTGAACGACATGACGGAAGGAATAGACTCTGAGATGTCCCTGTTTGCAGATGACGTTGAAGTTGATGAGAAGAATTCACTCGATCGAAGACCAGGCAAACTACAAAGGGATCTGGACAGGCTGCAGACCTGGTCCAACAATTGGCTCCTGGATTCAATCCCACCAAGTGAAAAGTCATAAAGTTTGGGAAGGGAAAAGAAGACCGAAAACGGAGTACAGTCTAGGGGCAAACTACAAACCTCACTAAAAGGAAAAAGATCTTGGGGTGGTAAAAACCCAGGACATCTCCTGAACGCACATAAACCCAAATAACTGCTGCAGCATATGGGCCCCTAGAAAAACCTCAGAACAGCATCCGCATCTTAATAGGAATCATTCGGCCCCTGTACCCGTGTATGTTAGGCCCATTTTGGGAGTATCGGCACCGTTTGGAACCCACACCTACCAAGCACGTAAAGAAACTAGAGAAAGTGCAAAGGGTTTGCAACAAGCTAGTCCCAGAGCTAAGAGATGTCCTCGAGGAGAGGGAAGGGAAAACAAACCCGACGCACTGGAGGGCAGGGAGATAGGGGGGACTGATAACGCATACAAAAACCCAAGGAAATTTACAAAGGGGGACAAAGACAGGATTTCCAGAGATTGGACCAGTAACAAGGGGACACCTTGGAAACTGAAACACAGATGAATCACAGGATGTTAGGAAGTATTTTTCAGCCCAGAGTATCAGTAATGGAAAAGTTTGGGGAAACGATTAGTGAGGCAGGGGTCCATACATAGCTTTAAGCAGAGGTAGAAAATCTCACGGTCAGGAGAGGACATACGATCAGTGAAAAGGCGCGGCCAGGAGCTCGACTGACCCCCGCAACCTCAATAGGTGAGAAACAGTGGTACAACAGGTGAGTACAACACCACACAACCACACAACACACCACACCACACACAGGTATGTCCTACGAGGGAGGTTAAGGGGAAAACAAACCTGACGACACTGGAGGACAGGAGAGTAGGGGGACTGAAACGACTTACAAAAAATTTTGAGGAAATTTACAAGGGGACAAAGCAGGGTTTTTCCAAAAGATGGGACCAGTAAAAAGGGACACAGTTGGAAGTTGAAGACACAGAAGAATCACAGGGATGTTAGGAAGTATTTTTTCAGCCACAGAGTATAGGAAATGGAATAGTTTGGGAAACGATGTAGTGGAGGCGGGCCATACTAGCTTAAGCGAGGTATGATAAAGCCCGGTTTCAGGGAGAGTGCCTAGTAGGACCAGGAAGAGGCGGGGGCCCGGAGCTTGGACTCACCCTGCAACCTCAAATAGGGTACTACAACTAGGTAGTACACACACACACACACACACACACAATACACACACACACACACACACCACACACAACACACACCCACAGGAAAAAGCTTTTGTTTTTTGTGTAAAAAGGTTACGTGCATTTTAATGAACCTGGTTTGTCGATGGTTTTGAACCCCATTAAAAAACCCTTTTTAACACCTAAGACTCTTTTTAAAACACAGAAAAAGGGTCTTGCTTTAAATTTTAAAAAAGAGACCACACAGAGAAAAAATAAAGAGGTTAAAAAACATTTCAAAAAAGCTACTGTGCCAGAAAGGGAAAGATGGGGGACACTAGACGGAAAGCAAAAAGGGGGAGAGAGCAAGGGCCCCCCAGAGAGAATGAAGACAGAAAGTCACAAAAAAAGAGCTCTCTGAAAAAAGGCTAAGGCACTGAAAACGAGACACTAGGGAAAAGGGGGGAAAAAATAAGAGAGAGCAAACACATTTATTTTTTATTATTAAAGATTCCCCGGGTATTCTCCCGGCCCGGTTTTTCCAAGTGGTCCCCGGTTTTGGCTCCTTCTTTAGGAGTGTCTGAGACCTAAGTCTAACAGGGGAGGAGGCAAAAGTCCCCCCTCTCTTTGGGACCAATGTCCCCCGGGCCCTCCACAAGCAGGCCTCTGGCGCCTCCCCCCCCAAGGGGGCTAAGGGGAATGAACCCTTGGAAAAAAGGGCCGGACTCGGACCTACCCTACCTAAAGGGTTAGGCCGGGGTAGGCACCTACCCCACCCTAGAAGGGTTAGGCATGGTGTCGATGAGAGCAAACACAAAATATTGTAGAAGGTTTAGATAAAATTTCAGCCGATCTTGATAATCCTGGGTATCTTTATGTGATGCCTTGTTTTACACTGATGCTATGGTGAGAGACATGACATTTAATCCAGATAAAGTTGTTGACAATTTTAAGAGAAGAATTTGTATTAGAGCTAAGGAAGTGAATGAGATTTTTCTGTTATTCAACAGAAAGGCTAAACAGATGGATTCTTAGAAGTTGAGACATTGTAGAGAATTAGATACATGTGCATTATATGAGGCTAATTTCCTGTCTTTTTTATATAGTTTACAGTCTTTCTTATGTCCCGGAAATTTTTATTGATAAAAACACTGGATACGAAGAGTCTACAAAGATACTTAATTTGGACATGTGTCTAATTCTTCTTTGTTTATATTGTTTACCATGCTTTACAGCTGAGACATTATTTGCTAAAGGGGAAAACATTTTACTTTTCATGAAATTTAAATCGTAGAGCAAGTAAGTTAAGGGGGGGTCATCAAATGCTGCTGGAAAATGTTTTCTGAACTTGAAAATATTTTTAAAAATCTTTATTAATGAAGCTCCGCACATCGAAAGAGGAGCTTACGACGACGTTTTTGGTCCGACTTGGGCCTTTACAAAGTCACACTAACGACAGTTTCCTCACCACCCGCACGTTTCTATGCCAGTTTTCTGTGCACATCCTAACAAAAAGGTTACCTGTAGGCGGACACTGGGGGTTTTAAAATAAACTGTACTTTAAATCAAAT
>NC_069473.1:5433357-5473357 GCF_026875155.1 Cherax quadricarinatus
TGATGAAGACGGAGTCCGGGGAAATGTTGGCAGACGATCACCGATAAAAGGGAGTTACAAAACAAAGAAAAAGAAGAAACTTAAAAAAACATTAATATTGCAGCAGTTATTTGAGCGTTCCAATTGTGCTACTTAGAGTTTTTTTTATTGAAGAGAACCTGACAAATCTAAAAGCAGTGCTCTGAAACGGGGTCTAACCTTTTGATAAGCCTTACTATCAGCGTATAATGACGCAGGGGGAAAAAGACCCCGGGATCCATTACAGAATTTATCCCAAACTCCAATACACCATCACTTGAGTCCCGAACCTCTCCTCCACTTCCCCGAAAACCAACAACCATCCACCCACCCATAGGCCAAAACCATCCATCTCCACTCCTCACAACATCCAAAAACCCATACCCAAAATTTAAGGTAAGAAATACTATTATTTCTTTTAAATTTGTAGTCCAAAGCATTAAAAACATAATATAAACGACAATGAACTAAATTACATACCCACTTTTTTTTTTGTGAGATCTGTTGGCTAAAAAAAATAAGTTGTTTGGCTTTTTTTTTCTGGGGTCCTAGGAAAACCTATTTTTCCAAAAATTTCTTCATTTTTATCTTACACGTTTTTTTTACCAAACAAGGCGTTTTCGGGAACGTAACTTCGGTAAAAAGGGTTTAAATAAAAAATGATATGAACATGAATTTTAAAATTTTAATTTAATAAACGCTAAGGAAAGAGAAAGGTTAAGGATACAAAAAGTTTTGGTGATAAATTTGGTATTAATTGGAGGGAGGAGTATGGAAGGGGGGAAATATTCAGATATTTTTGGGTGGACGTGTCAGCGGATGGGTCTTTATGAAATGGGGAACATAAAAATTTGGAGGGAAAAAGGGTGACAGTGCACTAGAGTCGTGGAAAACAAAAAAATTTTGCCCTTTGGGAGGAAAAAGGGGGGAAGTATGAGAGTATATTTTTACCAACGCTCTTTAGGGGTGTAAAGCATGGGTGATAAATGTTGCAGCGGGGGAAAAAGGTAAGGCAGTGGAGATGTCATGTCTAGGCAATGTGTGGTATGATAAAATGCAGAGAATTCGTATTTTTGGAAGTTAGGGGGGGTGCGAGATTACCAAAACTGTTGTCCAGAGGGCTAGAAGGGTTGTTGAGGGGGTTCGACAGTGGGAAAAGGGAGCGAAACAGAGGACTTTAAGAGTGTATCAGTCTGTAGGGGAAAGGGAAGGCGGGGTGGGGGTCGGCCTAGGACGGTTGGAGGGAGGAAAAAGGGTTTTGTGTGCGAGGGGCTTGAATTTCCCAAAGCAGGCATGCGTGAGCGGTTTGATTTTTAAAGGGGAGTGAAGGAAAAAGGTTTTAAAAAAAATTTTATTAAAAAAATTTATAATTTTAAAACCCCAATTTTAAAAAAAAATTTTAAAAAAAAAAAAATGTTGCATTTTTAAAAACGAGTGAAAAAGCACCCTCCGGCAAGACAGTGATGGAGTGAATGATGGTAAAAGTTTTTTTTTTTTTGGGGCCCCCCCTCCCTTTGGGGGAATCGGCCATGTGAAATAAAAAAAATAATAAAAAAAACCCAAAAGGGGTCAACAGCTTTGCAGGGTATAGTGCAAAGATGTGATATTTACTCGGGGAGCAGTGAAAGGAAAAAAGGTCCCCAGAGGCAGAGTAAAGGGAAAGGAGTACAGAGGGAGTGTAGTCAAAGTTGGGTAATGAAGCTGTCGCGTCACAAAATCAAAGAGGGAAATTTTATGTCAAAAATGGATTTTCACAATGTGATTACTCACGAAAAAAGTATAGGATAAGAGTAAAGAACTTAAAGCAGGGGGAAAGGAAAGGGCCCGCAACATACATTTTTTGGGGGGGCGCTAAACATTGGGTCACTCATCACCTGGGGGAATGGTAAAAAGGCAGTTTTGATCCAAGAAAGGATGATCAATTGCATCAAGAAGCCTTCACCACATCAAGGAACCTACCTTTAAGTGACAAAATTGAGACATAATTTCAATACTTTAAATGTCTCGCCGTATAATGATAATAAGCAGGGGAAAAAACCCTTTTTAAAAATTTTTTTGCTGATCATAAAGAGGAGAACATTTTTTTAAACATTATTTAAGTAATACCGAAGAATAAGTCTTTATTTGGGGTAAAAATCCGTTAAGATCTTCATTCCCCAAAAAAAACAGGGGGGGATTTAGCTTGGAGTGGTTGGGCATTTTTGTTGAAAAAATACAGAAAAGGGGGGAGGCACCTAAGGATTTACAAAGAGTATCATAGTTCTTTTGTATAAAGGGAAAATGAGACAGGGGGAGTGTAAGAAATTTTAAAGGAATAAGCCATTTATTAGTAAAATTATTTTTAAAAATTTAAAGGGAAAACAGAGAACCAAAAATGATTTAAAAGGGGAGGGGGCGTGTAGACCAATATTTCCGCAAACGTAAGTGAACAGTATTTGATAAAGACAAAAAAGGGTTTAAAAAGTATATGAAAGGGAGATAGGGGGAGCAATGTGCAGATGTTGCAAAGTACCGAAAGGTAATACGTTTTTCTAAACGCATAGAGAGTTTTTTTTCAGAAAAGAGGTTCAGGTTAAGGTATTTAGAAAAACGGAAATTATTTCAACCTTTGGGGGGGTGATTCACCATGATTTTTTAGCATATAATATGGTGGTTGAAAAAGTAATCCTCGGGGTTGGAAATTTTGGGTTTTAAAAATAACAAATTAAAAAAAAAGGGGGTTGTCACTTTGCTCTTTGCCGTGACGTGTTTTTTTGGAATTTTGAAGAGTTTCAAAAATTGATGGAGGAAATTGGGGGGATGAAAAGAAGAAAAAAACAAGTCAACACGCAAAAAACAAGATAACGATAGCAACCAAAAAAAACTAGCCAAGAAAAATTGGTATCAATTGGGAGGGGGGTGAGTTAAGTAAGTAAATGCGCTACCCAAGCTTGCTCCACCAAAATTTTGGAGAGTGATACAAGAAAGAGTTAATTGACGAAAAGTGGAGAAGCCAAAAACACTGGACCCTATTCTTTACCAAAAGACATTTGAAAAACAAAAACCGAACCCCCTGGTAGAAAAAACTTTCAAAAATGGGAAAAAGGAGTTACTAGGTCTTTTGCCAATACTTCAATGTTCATTCACTACAGAATAAGCGCTCGAGTAAAGCTCCCTCAGTCACTCTCCACCAACCCCACAACACCACGTGAGGGCCCTGAAGGCCCCCAAGAAAACCCATACAGCTACGAGAACCCCGTAATGGCTACATTAAAAAAGTTTTTTGGGGTATCTTCTATAGACTCAGAAAATTAAAATCCGTGAATACAAATTACATCTGTCTATGTCTTTTTGTTTCTTGGCTATGTACATACGTTTTTTTTATTTAATACTAACATTCCTCATTAAATAACATTATAGAGATATTGGGGCAGTTTTACACAAATTCATACGCAATTTTTTTAAAATAAAAACAAAGGCAAACCCACAAGGGGTCCTACAGCGCTGCAGGGTAGGGGGTGCTTGTTGATCAGAGACTAACGAAGGTGGGAGCATAAAGGGGGAAAGTGGAAAGGGGGCTGTGAGGGGAGCTAAAGGGATTTACCATCAAAGTTTTTGTAATAAATCTGTTACTGTCAAAAAGTCAAAACGGGGGTCTGTGTCAGAGGGGGGCCTCACGAGGAGGGAAGGAGATAGGATGTTAGGCGCGACGACGCAGGAGGTAAATTATCCGTGCCGTGGTGAACAGGGCATCAATCGTAGCATTGTTGACTTTTTAAAGGGTTTTTAAATTTCCAAAAAAAATTTTGATTATGTAAAAAATCGTGAATAATCAAATTTTTTCCAAGAGGCCCATCACAAATATGTTGGTTAAATGAATATGAATTATGAATCCTGAAACTTTGGGGGGGAGGGGCCACTTGTACTATTTCAACACAAGAGAAATAATAGGTGGGTAAATTATCAACAGTGTCAAGATTAAAGAATTAAAAGGCACAATACTACACCTAATGGTCCAAGTCTTGCCAAAGCGTCGTGCTGTTGATGGTTATTTGTGAATGAAAGATTATGAATCAGCAGAAAAGGGTTTAAATGAAGACTTTCAAAGATGGTTTTTGCTGTTCCCCCAAAAGAAAGACTTGTCAAGCATCTTGTTTTTTTTTCCAAGTGCTTTTTTTTCTCTGAGATGAGAAGACACATATGACCCTGAAAAAACCTTAATTGCTTCTTTCCCCCCTGCAGGGGATAACAGAATGACATAAGAAAAACAACCGAAACTAAAGTAGCTAAGCAAAGAGTGCAGGGATGCAGTATTCTACTTACCAAGTGGGATTAAGGGCAAAAACTTTATCACATAAAGGGGGGGAAACAAGTTGGGGGGATGGATAAGGCCAGATGACAGGGCAGATTGGGAGATAAAGGGAAAAGGGTTTAAGGGAAAAGGGGGGTGACATAAAGGTAGCAGGGCAGAAAACTCAAACAACATTGAAAAAACGTGGAAGAGCATGATCATCAAGTGGGGCCCTGGACAATGTAAAATACCATCTTTAATGAAAGTTTTAAAAAAAAATGCCCAAAGAATATACCTTCTTTGTAAGGGTGCGAACCCCATTTTTTTAATAAATAAAGGGCACCAATGGGGAAAATTGGGGGGATGGGGTCCCAGAAAAAAATCAAGTTTTTTTTAGGCAGGCAATTTTCTCCACCCTTCACGCTTCTTGTGAAAAATTAAGGTCCCAAATCGGACGAAAAGCCTTTATTGTTTTCCCCTGTTTGGGGGTTTTTGTGTAATGTTCCAGTCAATGTATTCTCTATTTATTTCCATGACAGCACTGTTGAGGTGCAAGTAACGAGTAGCAAGATTGGTATTGTCTGGTATTTCCTGTGGATGTGCAAGGTTTCCCAAGATGAGCAAATACTAAGGGTTTATGGAATATTTTTGCTCCGAAAAATGGGGAATTTTTTAATTGTGTGGTAAGATGACTCTCCACAACATTGAGGTGAACATGTCTGTAGTGATTGGTGAATTTTAAGAATTTTCAAGTCACATTGACTTCACACTCCTGCTGATAATAAAAACGGGTTTAAGAGGAGTAAAGGACCTAAGTACCTCGCACCTTGCAGTAGAAATGAAATTTAAAAGTATCTAGAACCATCATGAACACGAATGCTTGGGTAACTTAATAAACAGGCGGATACGTTAACCTCACCGGGTTTGGGCCCTTTAAACAACATAAAAATCTTCAGTTGGAAAAGCAATCAGGAAAAACCTGGGGAATTATACAAATTAAGGGGATTATATTACAAGAACAGAAACAATTTAACAGAGGAAAAAGTCGTGATCCAATCATGGCAGGAACCGGAAATGACCAAAATAGGGAAATAGCCATGGAAAAATTGGACAAGACCCGGCTCCCAAAAAGTCTGTAAAATGTGCGGAGTCTGCAAGGAAACGAGCGTAAACAGCCAGAGGATCTTTTAAAAAATGAGAAAAAATGTAAAGGGGGCAACATTGATCTGAAAGAAGAGTCCCAAAATTTTTTCCCCTGCATGTAACAACGATGGTCTGGGATTCCACTATTTGGACACACCTTACCAGGTTTGCGCCCCTCGATGACAAAATCCAAAATTACTGGGAAGGCTTAGCAAAGCCACCCGGAAAACTACAGGGAATCTCCAGTAAAAATTCCTGTCATCAGAGGCTCAATGATTTGTCACACACCCTAAAAAAATCGTACAATTACTTTTACTGGGGGACAGCCCTGAAGGGACACAAAGCAAAGGGGAATATGACCTGCTTTTTCCCCCCCTTACAAAGGAGCACGTTTAAATAAAAAGGGGAATATATCCCCACATTCAATAAGAATAAAATGAGGGTTTTGGGGCAGTGACTCTCCCAGGAAGGAAGGGTACTCCCTTTCATGTCGACAAGAAAACGCCCTTGATGGGGTAGCTCTCACAAGCTTACCCTCAGTGTTTTCGTATACATCACCACCCAAAACAACAGATGCGTTACATACTGTGTCTACTTCAGTTTTTCTAAAAAATAAAGATAAGCAGTCACAACTCTTAAAAAGGGTTTTCCCAGTTACGATAGGCGTTTTATAATAATTTTGTTACATTTACCCTCATAAATTAATTCAGTTTAGAGTTACGAGAAATTTGAGAACAATATGCTTTCAACGGTCGGGGGGTAGGAGACGGCCTCAGGCCAATGACAAGACAGTGTGATGGAAAGGTCTTAAATGGAGTGATGGAGGAGGGTTTGGTGGAGGCGAGCGCATGGGAAGAGGGGTAGTGGGTGGGAGCGAAGAAAGAGGAAAGGTGGAAGGTAGGAAGGCAAGCAGAAGTGGGAGGGAAACCTGTATATATACTAGAAGTGGGAGGGAGAATACATATACCAGAAGTGGGAGGGAGACTGTACATATACCAGAAGTGGGAGGGAGACTACATATACCAAAAGTGGGAGGGAGACTGCAAATATACCAGAAGTATGAGGGAGACTACATATACCAAAAGTGAGCAGTGGGATACTGGGACAAGAGTGTAAATATTAAGTACAATCCTTTATCAATCTCTGCCTGCATGGCTGCGTGCCTGCTTGCTTGGATGCTTGGCTGTCTGCCTGGCTGACTGCCTGGTCGGCTGGCTGCCTGGCTGACTGCCTGGTCGGCTGGCTGCCTTCCTACTTCCTGTGCCACTGCAGTTAGGTCACAATGTCTTTGGAAGTTTCAAGCTGAAATCTATGCTTGTTTTTATATCACTCAAAAAAAACAGCTAGGGTATCAAGTAACAAAGAATCCCAACGGGAGACCAGGGTTAATAAACAAAGCATAGCAGAATGTTTAACAGAAATAAAAAACCTCAAACCGGGGATGGTCCCTACGGGTCCGAGTAGGCCTAATACGTCAACACTTTCTATTAAAAAAGCTGCCAAATCTAATATTGATTAACATTTCCGGCAGGCCGGACTTGAGTCCTGGGAGATGGGAAGTACAGTGTCCCTGAAAACCTATGAAGGAGGGTGTTGTATAATGTTGCACTTTTATTTAATCACTGTAGTGTAACGCGCCTCTGGCAGAAACGTGAAGGAGTGAATATGATGAAATTTTTTCGTTTTTCGGGCCACCTGCCTGGGGGTAAACGGCCGATGTGTAATAATAAAAAAATCTCTTAGTTTAAAATCGTTGGGTCACTATGAAATTTCAAATGTCTGCTAACATGTCAACGTACCACCAGCTGAATAACAGACAGTCGTAAGGAAACTGAGAAATTTCGAAAACAACCGGGCCTGTGTAATGACTTTGAAACCAGGAGATTCAAATACAGAGTGTTTGTATTATCCTCAATGAAGCGTCATTACAACTATATATTATAATAAAGACGATTTAGTTATACAAGTGCCAAAATGCTCTTAAAATTTCAGTTCATTGACTATTCCTCAATAACAAAAAATATGAAGATTGAGACATGCGACATGGGGGAATCTATAATAAGGAAACGTTTCGCCACACAGTGGCTTCATCAGTCCAATACAAAGCAGAGATGGGTAAGGAGAGGTGGAGTTTGAGGTAATCAGGACTGATTACCTCAAACTCCTCAATCGTGTCATCACGATTTCGTGAGTCATAAATATCTTTATTTTAATAGTTACTGAGCGCTAAACCCACAAGGGAATATACAGTTTAAATACATTTTTTATGGGAAAATCTGTAAATGAATGGAGCCTCAGATCGACAATAAATATAGAAATTTCCACTTTCTATTACTAAAATATAAGAAAAAATAACACAAATAATCAAATGAAGAAAATTAAATACGAAACCATATTATAATCTTTAATTATACAATAATAAACACACACCAATAAAAGATTAATCTTATCTGAAATAAACTATGGAAAATTACTAAACCGAAATTAATATGACCAAAATCTACACAATTGATCTCCGGCAATAGTTGGAGATCAGTTGTCATCAAGGGAGATCCCTGGATCAAAGATTATTATTATTATAATCAAAGGGGTAGCGCTAAACCCGGAGGATTATACAGCGCCTAGGGGGGGGGGATGTGGAAGACATTCAGGCTTAATTCGGGGAACTGGAGCACAGATCCAATTCCCTAAATCAAGAGCCCCTCACCAACATCAAGGAACCTTCCTTGAGGGGACCTGGATCAAAGAGGGAAAATGGCAGGTGAAGACTCTCAGTGGATGTGAAGACCTGAGACACTGGAGCTGTGCTGGGGAGGCTGCGAGTCAGGAGCTGCGACACACATTTGTGGTGAGAGACACATTCAGACATGAAGTGAAGGAGGATTGTTGAAGATCGGTTATGTTCTAAGCTACCAATAGAATGACAACTTCCATTCATCCAGTGCCTAGAGGAATTGAAGGCATTCAGACTTGATACAAGGAACTAAAGAACAGATACAATTCCTTAGAATCAAGAGCCCTCTCACCAGCATCAAGGAACCCCCATCCCCGTCCTCGAGATGTAATGGTATAGTATCTGAAGGACTCCTGAGCCATTTAGACAACTGTCAGCAGCGAAATGCCTCCCAGAAAGTGGTGAATTGAATGTCGGTTCGCACAATTGAAGCAAGTTGCTGAGTACATGTTACCCACTCAACAACTGTAGTGGCCTAATTGTCTGTAATTCCAACGTAACAAAGGTGACACGAACTGCTGCATACGAGTTTACAGAGGGAAACAACAGTTACCAGACAAAGACAATTGGCAGTAGGCTATTTAGAGGAATGAGTTAAGGAAGAAGCAGTATTATTAGATTACGTAACATACACAAATTACAAAGTCAAATCAGATAACAAAAACAAAACACGACCTAGCAATGACACAAACATAACGCAAAAGAGAGATATATACACTCACTCCTGGAGTCACGGATCAAGTTACTGGATGAAACTGACCGATCCACACGTTACCTACTCACTACAAGCGTAGTTTAGGTAAGGTGTGTCAGGAATAAGGACAAGTGTTTCCAATTGTGGGTCATCATATGACCCGCAATTGGAGCTTTTGGTCATCTGACCGTGGCCTTCCACTGGCTTACTGATCCACCCCTTTAAAAATTACGGTTATAATTATAACCATCTGGAATTCAGAAAGAGAATGCGAAGAGTGGCTGGCAGACGTCACCGTAGAGGACATTCTTCTTCAAACAAGCACACACACAGCCAAACTACCCACCTCTCTGACATTTACACAGTTAACCAAATATGCATTGCCGATTTTTTTTCCCTCACAGTATCACACAAATGGAATACTTAAATACTGACAATTTATTCGCCCAAGAATTTGATTTAGCTGTTCGGTGTCATTCATATACTCTGTTAGATTGTTAAAATCACTAGAATAATATCTAACAACCATTGTATATTTTGTAGCGATCAATACATGTTGTATATTGCTTGCTATCAACAACTGCTTTATTGGTATTGGTAAGCAGAAACATTTCATGAATATCAAAGAACAATTGTATCCTTTGAATATACAAAAAGAATAATAAAATTCGCGCATTATTTGCGTAACAAATGCTCATCTGATGATCAAAGCTGCAACATAACGCATTCAGGTCAGCTTCAAGAGGATGGAAGTAGCGAGTGTCTCAAGCTGGACTGCCATGAAGTGTCCCTCTTCAGTGAGCGACCATCGGGAAGAAATTAACAAGTAATTCACACACAGGAGAATGAAACTGTGTGTGTAGGTAATGGTACAAGGCGGACTGAACCGTTGTCATGAGTTTCATTTTTTATGTGCTGGTTATTTGTGTATTGTTACAGTGAAGGTATTGTGTTTTTTCATTCTACCAGGGAGTGTCTAACAGCGTGAGTTTATAATGGAACCTCCTCTTACCGGAGAGCCTCTATTCAGCGTAAGTTCACAACGGAGCCTTTTCTCATTGGGTCGTGACAGGTCCCCAGTTTGAGGACCAGTGTAAGTAAGGAAGAGATCATCCCCCCATTGAGACTCAGCATGGGAGCTTCTCTACTGGGTGAATCTATAAGAGAGTCTCATTCCAATGTGAATTCATAAAGAAGCCTCTCGTTAGGGTGAGACAATACTGTATCCACTTTCCAGCGCGAGTCACCAAGTCAGTAAGGAAGCCTCTATGGGTAGTGCCAGAATTTCTCAACAGAGAAGGTTGTAGGTTGGGTGTCTGGAAGGTGGTGCTAGGAAACTTGATGTGAAGAATTTATTTTTATTACCTTTTTATAAGGGGGGCTTGATGTAAGAAATTTTGGGGTATCATCTAAGTCTACAGGGTATTCTGTCCCCGTGTGTTTTCAAAAATAAAAGTCCCTAGTGGAACAATACGGATCTCTCCAATTGGAATTTATAATTGAGGCCCTCTCCAGGGGTGCAAAAATAAGGGAAAGGGTTTCTTCCCAAGTTTGATTCATAAGAAGTTTTCTGTGCGTTTGAAAAAATTTTTTGGGAGCCGGGTTTTAAAAAAAAGTCAATACGGGGAAACGCCCGCATCACATCTGTAAGTATCAGTAATGAACCTCTCTCTAGAGTCTTTTTGCAGGAAATCAGTACTGTAGCTTCTCTGTAGGGTCACTCTGTAGGGAGAGTCAGTAATGTAGCCTCTCTGTAAGGCCACTCTGCAGGAAGAGTCAGTAATATAGCCTCTCTGTAGAGTCATTTTGCAGGGAGAGTCAGTACTGTAGTTTCTCTCTAGTGTCATTCAATAATGAGGCTTCTCTACATTGTTAGTCAATACTGGAGCACTGGGAGTGGGAGGACTCTACCCTATGTGAATCCCAAGGGAAATCTCTCCACAAAGTGAATCCTAGGGAAAACCACTTCCCAGGACGTTTTTAATGATTTTTTCATCGCGGGGGAGTCAGTAAGGAACCTAGACCCAACTTTCTGCTACGGTCAAAATTTGGGAAGACAAAAGTAAAATTTTGAGGGGCTTTTGGACCATGTGAAAACACCGGGTATCTATATCTTTGATGTTTCACCAACCAAAGGTTTTATAGTTCAATACAGAGATGAATACGACGACAAAGAGATGAAGAAAGTTCCCAGTCACATCTTTCCTTTGGGAGGAAAATGAGGTAATTAGTTTCTTCACCCCAAAGGGCCGTTTCCAATAATTTAGTCTTGTTTGGATCAAACCACAGGCAGGAAGAATTCGTAAATGTTGGAGTCAGATGAGGTGCAGTAGTTAAAATCATCATCATAGGGGCGGGACCACTAGTGACATAGGTCTCCCGGTTTAGGTTGGCCAATTTTTTGCTGTTATGTCTGACAAGTAAAAAAATTTTGCACCCCGAAAAACGGAAAGGTGGGGACACAGGAAAAAAACCCAAGATTTTCGTTCAAGACGTTCGCTCCCCGGGGGCTTTCAATTGAATACAAAATTTGATATATGAAACAATAATCGTCTTTTTAAAATAAAATTACTAAACTAAAATTCCCGGGGTACTGTACTTGTGTAAATTCAAAAATATTTTAAAACCAATAAGTTGCTGCACCGGACAATGTGCAACACTTTTGGTACTTTCTTTCAAACTTTTTACTAATGCAGAGTTTCTTCAGAGGTGTTTAAAAACTGTAGACAACAAAACAGTGAAAGCAAAGATAAATGTGATCAACCATCAACTTGAAGAATTAATTTCGTCTCTAATTCTTTGATATTATAAATCATCATTGTAAGATATTTCTCTCAACAGCAACACCATGGAATCCGGGGAAAGGAAACCCTAAAACTTAATTTTTCTAAGCTCTAGCCCACTTTGAGTATGATTTACTTCCACTAGTGGGTCTCGCCCAAAGGATTTTGTCTTCTAACTACGCACCTCTTCTGAATCTATACACACATCCACCCACCTGGGAAAAATTTTTTTAGATGCACATGTCTCAAAGAATTATTTCCTCTCTTACACTATGTTTTTTTGTTTAGTGCTGAAATTAAAAAATTTAATCCCCATTAAAATGTGCTTAATATGGCTGTAATTCCCTTTTGCCAAGTTTATTTAAAAAAAAAGTCAAAAAAAAAAATTTGAATATATAATACGTCATCAAACCCTCAACACTGTGTGTCTTTCTTTAAAAAACTTTGTACGTTACAGGTCACATTTATTTTTGTATCGCACTTACAGGGGATTTAAAAATTTCCCGTTCTTAAAACTGGCAACGATCATCTTAATTTCAAACGAATAATTCGGATAATTTAAAAATCATGTAAAAGAGAATTGAAAAATCGAGACATTTTTTAAATTCCGTTTCTTTTTAATTTTAAATTTTTTCGAATTTATTGAGCTATTAAATAACATAATATTGCCTAATTTTTTTTAAAGATCATAAAATACAAAGTATAGTGTAATTTCTTCCCAAAAAAGTTCTCCTTTAAGACAACAGAAGAAATTTATTTCATCTAACAAGTTTTTTCATGCGTAAATGCGTATTGTCATCGCTTCAATTTTTTTAAGTTGATGTTTATTTAACTATGTCAACACCCGCCTCAATGAGCACATTTACGCATGTAGGAACGATAACTTAAAAACGCCTGTGTACAGCACCGAAAAATTTCCCCCAATCATATCAGAAGTTCGGGCGCCCAACTAGTGATCAAAGAAATAAATTTTCCCGACCAAGTCCCTTGAATCTTCACTAATAGCTTTTTCTAATACAATTAAAACAAACAAAGGGCAGATTCACCATCTCTGAAGTCTTAGCAAGAATCCTCCTGACGAACAGTAAACCTGGGCCATCACATAGTCTCTCCTGATAATACTATACAAGCACATTACAGAGAATGAACATTGAAATAGTCCTTCTCTATCCAGCCTCCAATAGAAATATTTGTCTAACCAATTTTTATGTTTCCCAAGTAATAGCTTTTATATCGTTTACTCATGTGCAAGTTAATTGTTCTAATAATAATGTATTACTACTACTACAACTACAACTTTATATCACTACTACTTACTACTACCACTAGTAAAAAAAATTGCACCTCACTCTGAGACCTATATATACCCCCGTGTCCATGTACTATTTTAACGGCTGACAAAGCTCCTGGAGAGCGAAACGTTGCCACAATAAAATGTCACATTATTTGCACTTGTGTCCTTTTACTTTACATCTTCCACATATCAGATACTTCACCTGTTTGAAGAAAAATATTAAAAATATTAGTCAATGGTTCACAAAGTTCCATTTCACACTCTTTAAGAATCCTGTAAAAAAGTTCATCAGGGCCCGGGGATTTATTTTGCTTCAGTCGGTCTACCTGTTTGATAACCATTTCCCTATTGACTATATGATATTGCATAATTTGTCGTCTTCTAGCCCACTGTATAAATTTATTACTGGGATATTGTTAGTGTCTTCCTGAGTGAAAACTGGGAGAATATAATTATTAAGAATAGAACACACTTCATTTTCCTTGTCAGTAAGATGCCCATAGTTATTTTTAAGGAGTCCTATCTTTTCTCTAACTTTTGTTCTATAAACCTGGAAAAAACTTTTCGGGTTAGTTTTAGAATCCCTAGCAACTTTAATTTCATAGTCCCGTTTAGTTTTTCTTACACCCTTTTTAATGTCCCTCTTAATGTCAATATACTGATTCATAAGATGACCCTCACCTCTTTTTATAGCCTAATAAATTCCTTTTTTTCTGTTCTAAAAGATATTTGAGCCTATTGTTCATCCATTTTGGGTCATTTCTATTCGATCTAATTTCTTTATACGGGATAAATGTTCTTTGGGCAGCATGTATAGTGTTTAGAAAACTCTCATACTGATAGCTGTCTTCGTTACCCCAGTCAACAGATGATAAGTGTTCTCTAAGCCCAGTGTATTCTGCTAAGCGAAAATCTGGAACTGTTACTGAGTTATCCTAATATCATACGACCTTTTGTGGTCGCTAGCACCAAGGTCCTCTGAAATTTCTAAATTATTAACAAGTAATTCCTTGTTTGCCAGAACCAAGTCAAGCAGGTTATTACCCCTTGTAGGCTCTGTCACAAACTGCTTTCACAAAAAACAATTAATGAACTACTTTCTTAAAAAAGTCACTCTGTTTCCAAATTTCACCGTGCAAAAAAATCCCATCAATCTGACTAAATTTAAATGTCTCCCATAATAACAAAGAAACGATTTATCAATCGTGGCGCTTTTGCTTTAAACAATTTTCCTCTCACATAGTCGGATTCCTTGGTCTCTAGTCCAAGTTTGGGGACGGTATATCACGCCTAAAATCAGTTTTTCGTGCCCCTCCTGAAAATTCTAAAACCCAAACAGACTCAGTATGTGTTTGTCGGACTTTATACCAGTTGTTTTTGCATACAATAGATGCCGACCCCCACCCCACCCCACCCTCTTTTTTCTTCCGATATATCTTTCTCTACTTGGAACAATTTAAAAACCCAGAATGTGACATTCCGCAGGCCATGTCACTCTATGTTTTCCATATTAAACTAACTACGTCTCCCAGTTAGGGCAAAAACCATCAATGATAACCGTCTCACTTTGCAAAAATGGACAATTCGTCATCTTATTTTCTCGCACTACGACAGTTAGTATTATATATTTTCAGAACACCCTCCCTTCTCATTTTTCATTCCTGCTGATTCTGTTCCTCCCCCACTATGTCCTCTTTACTCTAATGTCTCCTTATCCACCTAATGCCATTGCTTTCCTTAATGTTTCGCACCAATAACCTTGCCTCATTCTTCCTATAGGTTTCCTTAAAGCTCACATCACCTATCGCAACACTCAGAATACATTGGAATTTCCACTAAAACCCATAATACACTATATCTATATCTAGTTAAAGACCTAACAGCCTCCCTCCACTGCCCCGATGACTCAGTGCTCACACCACCAAACCTAGATAAGTGGAACCCCATCCCCGGGCTTACAATGTCATTTCAGCCATAAAGAGGTACCAGTTGTCTATGATTGTTACTGCATTTCCTTACAGTAATTTGATCCACCAGCAGTTGACACCAATTGCCCTGGACAACCTTATCATTTCCAACTTCTCTCCTAGGCAAAATGGCCCACATATCACAGGGTTCCCATCCCTTCTCCAATTATCTTTTATTGCTGTCCCTATACCTTCTAATCATGTCTCGTTTCACCTCCTACTTTACTGCCAACATCATGCCTCCCACACAGGAGGCAGATAATAGGATTACCCCATTACCTTCATGATGTCGTCCAGACGCTAACAATATCCCCCATCCCCGCCCCAGGAAAACATACCCTCTGCCTTCTCTTATCCTGTCCCATAAACAAAATGCCCTAATCCATAAAATTTCATTGACTGTCCCCAAATAAACCATGGTTCTTACTTCACTGGTGGAGTTTGTAGTGACGTTTTCGATGGTCCTTCGTTGGGGTTTCCAAGGTGATGTCGAACTCACCCTCCTCTTGGGGGCCCTATTAATTCCCTTGTACTCATTGCGATGTTTTCCAGTTGACAACACATCTTCGTATGTAAATATACGACAATGGGTTGGAAGTTTCTCCCAAGCAGTCCTCGGCTTCTTCATTGTGTTCTGCCACCCAACAGTCTTCTGATTTTCAGCAAATCGTCCAATGTTGGCCGGGGCCACTGACCAGGTTCCCGCTCTTGACCTGAGGACTCACAACAGGAGGATTACTTCGAATCCTCTTGTTTTCCTCCGTCAGTCGCCGTATCTCAAGCTTAGCATCCCTAAGTTCCTCTTTTAGCTGCTGGTAGAGTTGCTCAAGAGAGGACATCTTGTGCAAATTCACGTAGAACACACTGGACAGATCTTCACAGAGCTAAGTACAGGTCACCAGTGAGGTCACCAGTGCAAACGATGGTTTAATGCACAAACCACTCATTAAATAAAAACATTTACTATAAAACAGAGAACCAAAATGCCAATTGATTGAAAAATGAGCATAGTTCCTTAATTATATTTCCTTAATTAATTCGGATTAAGAACTGAGAGGGGCAATATGGTATTCGCTGACGGTGTGCTGAGTTGGCAGAGGACGTTAATGGAGGGGAGAGCTGGGTGCAGAGGGAGTAGGTTGAGTGTTGGACAAGTGGCAGAATGATTGAGTGTCTAGGGGCTAAGATTAGACTGGGAGAGGGGAAGGAGGTGAGTGATGATGCTTGGTCATCGGTGTTTATATTGTTATAGGGACAGGGAAAAAAAGTTTGGCTAGTAATAACGGTAGACGGAAGACACTCAACAGTGATGTAGTAGATGGAAGACACTCTACAGTGATGTAGTAGATGGAAGACACTCAACAGTGATGTAGTAGAGGGAAGACACTCAATAGTGATGTAGTAGATAGAAGACACGCAACAGTGAAGTAGTAGACGGAAGACACTCAACAGTGATGTAGTAGATGGAAGACACTCTACAGTGATGTAGTAGATGGAAGACACTCAACAGTGATGTAGTAGATGGAAGACACTCTACAGTGATGTAGTAGATGGAAGACACTCAACAGTGATGTAGTAGAGGGAAGACACTCAATAGTGATGTAGTAGATAGAAGCACGCAACAGTGAAGTAGTAGTAGACGAAGACACTCAACAGGGATTGTAGTAATGGAAGACACTCTACAGTGATGTAGTAGATGGAAGACACTCAACAGTGATGTAGTAGATGGAAGACACTCTACAGTGATGTAGTAGATGGAAGACACTCTACATGATGTAGTAGAGGAAAACACTCAACACATGAAAGTAGTAAGACGAAGACACTCCAACAGTGATATAGTAGACGGAAGACACTCAACAGTGATGTAGTAGATGGAAGACACTCAACAGTGATGTAGTAGACGGAAGACACTCTACAGTGATGTAGTAGATGGAAGACACTCAACAGTGAAGTAGTAGATGGAAGACACTCAACAGTGATGTAGTAGATGGAAGACACTCTACAGTGAAGTAGTAGATGGAAGACACTCAACAGTGAAGTAGTAGATGGAAGACACTCAACAGTGATGTAGTAGATGGAAGACACTCTACAGTGAAGTAGTAGATGGAAGACACTCAACAGTGAAGTAGTAGATGGAAGACACTCAACATTGATGTATAGATGGAAGACACTCAACAGTGATGTAGTAGATGGAAGACACTCAACAGTGATGTAGTAGATGGAAGACACTCAACAGTGATGTAGTAGATGGAAGACACTCAACAGTGATGTAGTATATGGAAGACACTCAACAGTGATGTAGACGCTTAGTGGGAAGAGACTGGACAGGGTGGTGTGAGGTTAAAGCAGAAAAAGTGGACAGAAATGAAGGTGGGAAGAGATATGACTTGAACAAAAATAAAAGAGTTCTGCCATCAACAGCATCACCACTACCAACCAAACACCAACGGGAGAGTCATCATTGTTGAATGCTTCTCTGTATAACTAGAAATCAATCACCTGCTCACACTCTTCTCACTTCTGGTGTAAGTGTTCTCCAAGTGTCAGTTACAGTCTCCTAGTTAAGTGTTCTCCAGTGTCAATCAGTCTCCTAGAAAGTGCTCTCCAGTGTCACAGTCTCCTAGTGAGGTGTTCTCCAAGTGTCAGTCACAGTCTACTAGTGAATTGTTCTCCTCGTGTCCAGTCACAGTCTACTAGTGAAGTGTTCTCCAAGTGTCAGTCACAGTTTCCTAGTCAGGTGTTCTCCAAGTGTCAGTCACAGTCTACTAGTGAAGTGTTCTCCAAGTGTCAGTCACAGTTTCCTAGTCAGGTGTTCTCCAAGTGCAGTCAAACAGTCTTCTCCTAGTCTCTCTTCTTCAACTCGTTTCTCAAAAATAGTTGAAATTAATCTTACATCTTTCCCACTTCTTACTGTTTAAAACTGATGTCTACTGATTACCTTCCAGCTTCATACTGTCTGAAATACAAATTAATTAAATATAGGCAAAAATAATCACAGTGAGAAATCACGATAGCGCTTAAAATTTCACATTTTTTTCTCTGTGACTACTTTTATTATTATTATTATTATTATTATTATTATTATTATTATTATTATTATTATTGTGACTATTATTATTATTATTATTATAAAAAAGAAGCGCTAAACCTACTCGAGTCTTACAGCACTGCAGGGAAGGGAGTGTTGCAGGATCAGTGGAGAAGTAACGGTGGAGAGGACAACAAAGGTAAAGTTAGAAAGGGATGTGAGGAGAGCTAAAGGAAGTATTATCAAAGTTTGTACAATAAATCAGTTGCTGTCAAAAAGTCAGAGAGGGAGTCTGTGTCAGAGGTGGGGCCGTCAGCGAGGAGGGAAGACCGGTGTGTCCGATGCGAAGACGGGAGAGCTCTGTATCTCAACCGCGGCATCGATGACAAGAAAAAGTCCAGAAACCTAAACATGGTTTGAAAAATTGTAATTTGTTAGGAGGCATATCGAGCCAACTTTGTTACCGACGTTTGCAAAGGTGGTTAAAGATTACAGCAAAATAGTCTGAGGAAGGAATATCTCCTTGTGAAACTGGGAAGTCATGTACTGCAACCGCGCCAGCAGCTATAACATCTCTGCCTAATAATTGCCCTGATCATGACCAGGGACTCAACAGAAAACTATTTCTTTGTTTTTGATAGTAATTCGGCGCAACCAAAGTTGTGTACAAAGAACTAAGGTTAGTTTAATATCTTTATTATGCACCCCATACCCATCCTGTGGCGGTAGTCAAAAGATTACAAAGGTACATAATGGGTCCAGTGACTGGACCCCAAAGTTATGATAGCTGAACTAGTTACAAAGGTAATGAACTCCAGGTAGATCTGGTCACAATCATGGCAAGTTACAAAGGTAATGAATCAGCCTCACTCCTATACATGGTTACAGTCATGAACAAATTACAAAGTAATGAACCACTGAATACGTCCACACCTGGTCACAATTGTAATGAGTTATAAATACAAATATTAAGTGGGTCATACACCCACACGAGCGGTCGCGCGCGCACACATACTCATACGAGGGCGCACGCAACAGACATATGGCAAACAGCGTACAAATATATGCATACACACAAGCACGCACACACCCACACACACGCACACACACACACCACACACACCCCACACCCACACACACACACAACACCACTCTCAAACACACACACACACACACAACACCACACACACCCACCCCACACCACACACCACACCACACACACACACACACACACACACACACACGCACACCACACACACACACACACCCAACACACACACACACACACACACACACACACACACATGAATTCAACTTTTTCCTAGGTTGCTAAGCACTAAAGAACTTTGAGACCGAATAAAGTACTGAGGTGGACAAAGATCAATAATAACGGTGCTTTTTGTGGTCTAACTTGTTTACATGTGACTTTATTGCTTCATTATATATTAATTTGAAGAATTTTCCTCTTTATTCTCTATATTGAAGGCAAATGTCCTATCGTAATCAAAGTCAAAAAATTGTTTTTAATACCAATTGTTCACTTGACGATCTTCACTGGAAGCTTATCAGTGTAAATCAATACTTTATTTAACAATTTTACAAGAGTGCTTTCAGTGAATATAATATTCTGTTACAAAGCTGTGCATGATGTTTCACATTCCTGAGCTTCCATACATCTTGGTGCTGATGAGAAAACCTATTGTAAAAGTATTGTCCCTTCTGAATACAGGTATGTTTTTCCCAGACAGTCATGCTGCTTTGCAAAAAAAATTTTTATATCTTACTGATATAGTCATGTTTTTTTTTTGTACCCCACTCTTGTATTTAAAGTATAATATAGGAAGTTATCTTACCCTGTGTATTATCAAGGTATAATATAGGAATTTGTCTTACTCTGTAAATATGAAGGTATAATATAAGGAAATTATCTTACCCCTGTGAATATCAAGGTATAATATAGGAAGTTGTCTTACCCTGTGTATATCAAGGTATAATATAGGAAGTTGTCTTACCCTGTGTATATCAAGGTATAAATAAGGAAGTTGTTCTTAATAAACCCTGTGTATATCTAGGTATAATATAGGAATTGTCCTTACCCTGTGTATATCAAGGATAAATATGAAGGAAGTTGTCTTACCCTGTGTATATCAAGGTATAATAGGTATAAAGTTGAGGGACTGATTACCTACCTCATTCTCCTCCTGTTCTTCAAATTTCTCCTTTGTATGGACTGATGAAGCCACTGTGTGGCGAAACGTTATTTCCTCAATAAAATACCCAAGAGTTGCACATGGTGTCTAATTTATCAACATTTCGGTTCTCTGAACCTTCAATCTACAAACCTTGTCAATCACTGCAACTTCTTGGATCTTTAATACTTGGGAATCTTCGCTTGCTTTAATTCTTGGGCAACGACCTACTTCAACATGAACAAAATTTACACAACCTATAATGATGCTGCACACCTCTCCAGCCAACGGTTTATAAGCTCCTTTCTCAGAGCACTATGCCGTATTCTATTCAAGATTGATGGACTGACCACAATCGACTCAAGGTTGAGGGACTGATTACCTCATTCTCCTCCTGTTCTTTCAAGATTCATCCTTTGTATGGGACTGATGAAGCCACTGTGTGGCTAACTTTCCATCAATAAAGATACCAAGAGTTGCACATGTTGTCCTAATTTATTCAACATGTCCGGTTTCTCTGAACCATTCATCTACAAACCCTGTGTATACAAAGGTATAATAAAGGAAACTGTCTTACCCTATGTAATATCAAGGGATATATAGGAAGTTTGTCCCTAATCCTGTGGTATACCAAGTATAATATTGGAAGTTTTCTTACCTCCCTGTGTATATCAAGGTATAATATAGGAAGTTGCTATACCCCTGTGTATATCAACGTATAATATATGGAAGTTGTTTGCCCTGTGATATCAAGAGGTATAAAGTAGGAAGCTGTGTTAACCCACTGGCATATCAAGTATAATTAATTAGGAAGTTGTCTTATCTTACCACCCAGTGTACATCAAGGTATAATAGGGAAGTTGTCTTAACCCTGTGTCATCCAAGGGTATAAATATAGAAGTGTTTGTCTTAACGCTGTGTATATCAAGTATAATATAGGAATTGGTCTTAACCCTGTGTAATATCAAGGTATAATTAGGAAGTTGTCTTACCTACCCTGTGGTATATCAAGGTATAATATAGGAAGTTGTCTTACCCTGGTGTATATCAGGTAATAATATAGGAAGATAATGTTGCTAAGTAAGACCAAGATTTAAGACAAATGGTTAAAACGAGAAAGCTTATATGTTGATTAGAAAAGTTAAAAAAATGCAAAGCAGTTTTGAATCAAGAACCATGTAATTACAGTAGTTTTCTAGGTAATTAATGGGGGAAAAGAAATATTGTAATTATCTTCATTAACTTTTAACAAATATATTTGAAAATTTATAACTACATTATTATAATAATAACAAAAATTTACAAAGAGAATTTCTTTTAGACACAGGAATTATTGATAAAGAGAAAAATTCTTCAAAGCGCCTCTACGACATATTTTTGATTTCATCATTGATTATATTATATTTATTACATAACACTGTCCCTCTCCACCAGATATGGACAACATAAAAAACTATAAAGAATGCTTAAAATTATATATTTTATTATGCTTCATTTTATTTAAAAAATAATTTAATTTGATAAAAACATTCAGATTTTATTGCAGTTTAGTTATTAAAACTGACTCTGGTAGAAACCTCCCAACCTCCTGATTTAGAATCAACCTCTTATCTGCTGAAAAATCTGACAGTAAATTTGTGATTGTCCATGAGTGAAAGCTTTACCTGCAAAGGAATATGCATGGGTTGCTATTCCTCATGAAATCATGAACGAGGGTGATGAGTCACTCTTACAATCGTTTTCTTCACTTTCTCCTCTGTGGGATAAAAAAATACATCACATCTGAGACTCAAGTTTTTCGTCCTCTTGTACCTCACAAATACCCGTTCAGTTACAGAATTGTTTGTCCCCTAATTAAAAGTTAGAGATATACAGGCTAATCCTGTAAATAACCACCAAATTATCTAGTAAACACAGTCTTAACACACAGAGAACTTAAGTAAGTCGTTTGATAGAGCTCATCACTGGAGAGGTTGGAGGAAAGCAGAGATACACGGAATAGCAGAAGGAAATTTTCCTTTTTGAATCGAAGCCGTGATTACAGATAGGCAAATAGAGTTTGCATAAATTGGGAGAAATCATAGTAAGAAACGTGTTTACCAGCAGTGTCCACAGGGTTCTGTACTTGTGTCCCTTTGTTTTTTACAAATTTACAAAAACCATAAATGATGGAATGAACAGCAATATAAGCAAATTTGCTTATGACACTAAATTAGGCCATCAGCTTAATTCTGTTGAGTACACCAGAGTGCTACTGGAAGATTTAGATAGGTTGATGCAGTGGTCAGGAAGCAGTTTGCTGTAGGCAAATGTAAGGTTTTAAGCCTTGGAAAAAAGAATAACCATGACTCTTATAAAATGAATACGAAAAGGTTTTAGGATTTCTAGTTAGCAGTAATCAAGAGCCAAGACAATAGTATATACGCTTTCGCAATAAAGCTAATGGAATTCTTTTCTTCATGGCAAGAAGTATAAATAATAGGAGTCCTCAGGTTATACTTCAACTTTATATATCCTTGGGTAGACTCGATAGATTACCCTGTGCAGTTCTGGGCACCGTATTACAGAATGGACATAAATGTAATGAAAAACATAGAGAAGTTAAAGATGATTCCATGTATCAAAAATCTTTCGTACGACGACAGAGGACACCTGAATAGGTACTCTCTGGAAAGGCGTAGAATTAGGAAGAATATGGCTGGAGTGAATAAATGGAGGAATAAATAAAGAAGATATATATGACGTGCAAAAAATATATAGACAAACCAGGACTCGCAGTAATGTGTTTAAGTTGGAAAAGATTAGAATCAATCCCGGCCGGGGGTATGGTTTATGAAAGCAAAGGTTTGGTAAGAGATTTGTGGATGATTGGAACAAACTTCCGAGTAGCGTCATTGAAGCAAAAATCTTGTGTAGCTTTAAAACAGCGTAGACGAGTACATGAATGGGCGTGCGGGTGTGTGTTGGACTTACCTAGCATGGGTCAGAAGGCCTGTGGCAGTGCTCCTCTTTTCTTATGTTCTTAAGTCCATCAGATGTTGAGGGAAGCAAACATCACACAACATACACACATAGGGCCCATATTATGGGCATAGTAAAAGCTGCTGGTTGTGGGTAACTTAAACCGACTGGGGGAACACCTTGAACCACATGGGAGCCCAGAAACGTGGAGTGCAAACATGGTGGAGTGGTACCGGAAAACTTCATGCATCAGCACGTTAGGGAATAGAGAAGACGAACCAACAAGACTGGACCTAGTATTCACGTTAAGTAGTGCAGATATTGAGATCACATATGAAAGGTCCCTCGGAGCTAGCGATCACATTGTTCTGAGCTTCGAATACATAGAGTTACTAGTGGAGAGGGAAGCAGGAGGGGTAGAGCGGAGGAAGCCAAACTACAAGAGAGGGGACTACAAAGACTTGAGGACTTCCTGCACGAGGTCAGTGAGGCAGGGAGAACTGGCAGGAAATCAGTAAATGAGATGATGGAAGTGTGACACAATATACAGGCAGCAGAAGAGAGGGAATATTCTCCAAGGGAACAGAAATAAAGAGAAGGCGGCCAAACGAGCCCTTCTTCACCCCAAGGTATAGAGATGCCAAAACTAAAATGAGCTACAGAATGTGAAATGAAGTTAAGGGAGGAAAATGGACCCAGGAGAATGAGAGTAGTCGAAAAGCCAGAAATTAATATGTACAGGTAAGGAGGGAAGCCCAATGACAATACGAAAATGACATAGAAGCGAAAGCCAAGAGTCAACCCAAGCTGGTTGTACATCAGAGGAAACGTCAAGGACCGGTAATCAGGCTGAGGAAAGAAGACGAGGTCACAAGATATGACCGAGAAGTATGTGAGGAGCTTAACAAAAAATTTAAAGAAGATTCACAGTGGAGACAGAAAGGACTCCTGAAACACAGAGGGGTGGGATACACCATCAAGTACTAGACATAACACACACAACCGAGGAAGAGGTGAGGAGGCTGCAAAGCAAACTAGATACCCAAAGGCGATGGGAACCGGATAAAAATTTCTCTGTGGATCCTTAGAAGGGAAACAGAGTGCTCAGTGTACTTCTAACCAACAATCTTCAACACATCTATCGAAACAGGGCGACTACCTGGAGTATGAAAGACGGTAAATGAAGTCCCAATTTTAAAAAAAAGGAGACAGACACGCAGCACTAAACTACAGACCAGTGTCACTGACATACATAGTATGGAAAGTCATGGAGAAGATTATCAGGAGAAGAGTGGTGGAGCACCTAGAAGGGAATGAGCATAACAACAGCCAGCATGGGAAATCATGTGTCACAAACCTACTGGAGTTCTGTGACAAGGTGACAGCAGTAAGGGTGGGTAGATTTGCATTTTCTTGGACTGTAAGGAGGTTTTTGACACAGTTCCACGCAAGAGGTTAGTGTTAAACCTGGGGGACCAGGCAGGTATAACAGGGAAGGCACAACGATAGATCAGAAAGTACCTGACAGGAAGGCACCAGCGAGTCAAGTATAAACGCGACGAGGAGAGTGGGCGCCTGTGACGAGCAAGGTTTCCACAGAGGTCATTCCCAGGGCCGGTGCTGTTTTTTCTGGTATATGTTTGACATGAAGTAAGGAATAGACCAGAAGTGTGTCCTGTTTTTCAGACGATGTCAAGTTAATGAGGAACAATTCAGTCCGAGGAGATACAACGCAGACTACAAATTGATCTGGACAGGCTACAGGCCTGGGCCAGCAAATGCTGCTGGAATTCCACCGCCAAAGTGCAAAGTCATGAAAATCTGGAAGGGCAAAGAAGAACAGCAGACAGAATACCGGCAGGAGGCAACAGATTACTAACCTCACTCAAGGTAAAAGGATCTTGAATGATGTAACAGCGAACACATATGAGGAGCACATCAACCGAATAACGGCTGCGGCATACAGGCGACTAGGAAACCTAAGAATAGCATTCCGACATCGTTCAGGACACTGTACACCGTGTACATCAGGCCGATAATGGAGTATGCAGCACTAGTTTGGAACCCACACCTGGCCAGGCACATCAGGAAATTAGAGAAAGTGCAAAGATTTGCAACTAACACTAGTCCCTTAACCTTTCCTTGTAGGAGAGTTTAACTGAAATCGACCTAATGACACTGGTTAGGAAGTACAAGGGGGACATGATAACAACATATAAAATACTGAAAGGAACCCACAAAGTGGACAGGGACAGGATATATCAGAGATGGGACACACCAACAAGGGGTTACAATTGGAAGTTGAAGACTCAGATGTTTCACAGGGATGTTAGGAAATATTTCTTCAGTCACATAGTTATCAGGAAGTGGAATAGTCTGGAAAGTGATGTACATAGCTTTAAGGAG
This sequence comes from Cherax quadricarinatus, assembly GCF_026875155.1. Classification (NCBI taxonomy): domain Eukaryota; kingdom Metazoa; phylum Arthropoda; class Malacostraca; order Decapoda; family Parastacidae; genus Cherax; species Cherax quadricarinatus. The sequence goes on from NC_069473.1 coordinate 5,458,845, forward strand.
AGGTATGATAAAGCTCACGAGGAGAGAGTGACCCAGTAGCGACCAGTGAAGAGGCTGGGCCAGGAGCTATAACTAGGCCCCTGCATCCACAATTAGGTGAGTACACACACACACACACACACACACACACACACACACACACACACACACACACACACACACACACACACACACCAGTGGCACATCCCTGAAGTGCACATCAACCAAATTAAAACTGCTGCACATATGAAGGGGGCCTAGCAAACCTCAGAACAGTTATCCGACGACTTAATAATGAATCATTCCAGGACCCTGTACACCGTGTGTTATGTTAGGCCCATATTGGATATGCGGCACCAGTTTTGGAACCCACAACCCTAGCAAGCAACGTGAAGAAACTAGAGAAAGTGCAAAGGTTTGCAACAAGACTGAGTCCCCCCAGAGAGCTAAGAGGTATGTCCTACGAGGAGAGTTTAGGGAAATCAAAACCTGACGACACTGGGAGGACAGGAGAGATAAGGGGGCATGATAACGAACATACAAAATACTGATAGGAATTGACCAAGGTGGACAAAGGACTGGATTGTTCCAGAGAATTGGACACAGTAACAAGGGACACAGATGGAATCTTAAGACACAGATGAATCACAGGGATGTTAGGAAGTTATTTCTTTCAGCACATAGTAGTCAGAGTAAGTGGAATAGTTTGGAAGCGATGTAGTGTAGGGCAGATCCATAACATTAGCTTTAAGCAGAGGTGATGAAATAAAGCTCACGGTTTCAGGGAGAGTGAACCTAGTAGCGAACAGTGAAGAGGCGGGGGCCAGGACTCTACTCAACCCCCCGCAACCTTCAACTAGGTGAGTATCAACTAGGTGAGTACAACCACACAACACACACACACACACACACACACACACACATCACAGGTCTGTCCTACGAGGAGAGGGTTAAGGGAAATCAACTGACGACACTGGAGGAAAGAGAGATAGGGGGACATATAACGACTACAAAAATACTGAGAGGAAATTGACAAGGTGGACAAAGACATGATGTTCCAGATATGGACACAGTAACAATGGGACACAGTGGAAGTTGAAGACACAGATGAATCACAGGGATGTTAGTAAGTATTTTCTTCAAGCCACAGTGTAGTCAGGAAGTGGAATAGTTTGGGAAGCGATGTAGTGGAGGCAGGATCCATACATAGCTTTAAGCAGAGGTATGATAAAGCTCACGGTTCAGGGAGAGTGACCTTGTAGCGACCAGTGAAGAGGCGGGGCCAGGAGCTTGGACTCGACCCCTGCAACCTCAACTAGGTGAGTACAACTAGGTGAGTACACACACACACACACACACACACACACACACACACAGGAATTAAAGCTTTGTTGTCTGGTGGTGAAAAGGTTACCGTGCATTGTTAATGAACCTGGTGTTGTCGATAGGCTTTGAATCCCATTAAACAACCTTTATACACCTAAGACTCGTTTCAAACATAGAATAAGAGTCTTGCTCTTAAAGTTTATAAAAGAGACACACACAGAGATAAATAAAGAGGTTACAAAACAGTTCAAAAAAGCTACTGTGCCAGAAGAGGGAAGATGGAGGACACTAGAAAGAAGGACGGAGAAGCAAGAAGGAAGAGAAGCAACGGGACCCCAGGAGAATGAAACTGAAAGTCACAAGAAAAGTTGCTCTCTGAAGAAAGGCTAAGGCACTGATAACGTAGACAGCTAGGGAAAAGTGGGGAAAATAGAGAGAGAGCAAACACATTTATTATTATTATTAAAGATTAGTCGGTATTCTCCCGGCCCGGGCCTTTTCCAAGTGTTACCCGGCCGGCCTTGCTCCCTCTTTAGGGAGTGTCTGAGACCTAAGTCTCCCATGGGAGGAGGCACAAGTACCTCCTCATCTTTGGGACCAACTGTCCCCAGGCCTAGCCACAAGCTAGGCCTCTCTCTGGTCCTGCCATCCCCGCCCCAAGGGGGGCTAATGGGAATGACAGTCTTATGAGCTAAAGGCTCGGACTCAGGCACCTACCCTACCCTAGAAGGGCTGGGCATGGTGTCGATGAGAAGCCAACACAAATATTGTAAAAGGTTTAGATAAAATTTCAGCCGATCTTGATAATCCTGGGTATCTTTATGTGATGCCTTGTTTTACACTGATGCTATGGTGAGATACATGACATTTAATCCAGATAAAGTTGTTGACAATTTTAAGAGAAGAATTTGTATTAGAGCTAAGGAAGTGAATGAGATTTTTCTGTTATTCAACAGAAAGGCTAAACAGATGGATTCTTAGAAGTTGAGACATTGTAGAGAATTAGATACATGTGCATTATATGAGACTAATTACCTCGTCTTTTGTATATAGTTCTACAGTCTTCTCATTATGTCCTTGAATTTGTATTGATAAAGCCACTGGATGACGAAGAGTCTACAAAGATACTTAGATTCTGGACATGTGTCTAATTCTTCATCTTGTCTATATTGTTTACAATGCTTGTACAGCTGAGACATTATTTGCTAAGTGTAACAGCATAATTTACTTTTCATGAATTAATATCGTAGAGCAAGTAAGTTATGGGGGATCATAAAATGCTGCTGGAAACTGTGGGTCTGAAACTTGAAAATATTTTTAAAACTCTTTATATAACTGAAGCTCCGCACATCGAAGAGAGGAGCTTACGACGCCGTTTCGGTCCGACTTGGACCATTTACAAAGTCACACTAACGACAGTTTCCTCATCCACCAGCACCTGTTTCTATGCCAGTTATCTGTGCACATCCTAACAACAATGGGTTATGCCTGTAGTGCGGACACTGGGTTTAATATAAACTGTACTTTAAATAAAATTCATGGCTGCCTGGGTACGAAATAAATTTGAAAGGGTTATAGAACATTAAAGCAGTTGGCAGATCTACCATCAAAATAAAAGTAAATAACAAATATGTAACAGCTTTACTGAAATCTGAAGTTGCCTTTCCAATCAAGGAAAATATACTACAGCACATACCATGGAAAAATAACTATTAAGATAATTATCTTTTTACATCAGTTGCCGTCTCATAGCAAGACTCTAGCATGTGTGACCGTCAACACACTTCATCCTGTCACTTCACAGGCCATTCTGGCAGTCTCAATATGTAGAGTTATAGTATCATGGATGTGAGGTGTGGGATGGAAAAAGGCAGTACGGAATCAGATGTAAATGGTTGTGCCCCCCCAGCTAGTGGCCGCACAACACATTTACGCATGTAGGAACGATAACTTAACAACACGCCTGTGTACAGCACCGAAATTCCACCAATCATATCATGAAGTTCATGGACGCCCAACTAGTGTAGTGATCAAAGAAACTAATATCCGCAGACGCAAGTCCCTTGAATCTTCACTAATAGCTGTTTCTAATACAATTAAAACAAACAAAGGGCAGATTCACCATCTCTGAAGTCTTAGCAAGAATCCTCCTGACGAACAGTAAACCTGGGCCATCACATAGTCTCTCCTGATAATACTATACAAGCACATTACAGAGAATGAACATTGTAAAGAGTCCTTCTCTATCCATCCTCCAATAGAAATATTGTCTAACCAATTTTTATGTTTCCCAAGTAATAAGCTTTATATCGTTTTACATCCGTGCAAGTTAATTGTTCTAATAATAATGTATTACTACTACTACAACTACAACTTTATATCACTACTACTTACTACTACCACTAGTAAAAAAAATTGCACCTCACTCTGAGACCTATATATACCCCCGTGTCCATGTACTATTTTAACGGCTGACAAAGCACCTGGAGAGCGAAACGTTTGCCACATAAAAAGTCACATTTTGCACTTGTGTCCTTTTACTTTACATCTTCCACATATCAGATACTTCACCTGTTTGAAGAAAAATATTAAAAATATTAGTCAATGGTTCACAAAGTTCCCATTTTCACAATCTTTAAGTATCCTGTAAAAAAGTTTCATCAGGGCCCGGGGAATTTATTTGCTTCAGTCGGTCTACCTGTTTGATAACCATTTCCCTATTGACTATATGATATTGCATAATTTGTCGTCTTCTAGCCCACTGTATAAATTTATTACTGGGATATTGTTAGTGTCTTCCTGAGTGAAAACTGGGAGAATATAATTATTAAGAATAGAACACACTTCATTTTCCTTGTCAGTAAGATGCCCATAGTTATTTTTAAGGAGTCCTATCTTTCTCTAACATTTGTTCTATAAGACTGGAAAAAACATTTCGGGTTTAGTTTTAGAATCCCTAGCACCTTTAATTTCATAGTCCCGTTTAGTTTTTCTTACACCCTTTTTAATGTCCCTCTTAATGTCAATATACTGATTCATAAGATGACCCTCACCTCTTTTTATACGCCTATAAATTCCTTTTTTCTGTTCTAAAAAGAATTTTGAGCCTATTGTTCATTATCCCTTTTGGGTCATTTCTATTCGATCTAATTTCTTTATACGGGATAAATGTTCTTTGGGCAGCATGTATAGTGTTTAGAAAACTCTCATACTGATAGCTGTCTTCGTTACCCCAGTCAACAGATGATAGTGTTCTCTAAGACCCAGTGTATTTCTGCTAAGCGAAAATTGCTTGAAACTGTTTACTGAGTTATCCTAATATCATACGGACCTTTTGTGGTCGCTAGCACCAAGGTCCTCTGAAATTTCTAAATTATTAACAAGTAATTCCTTGTTTGCCAGAACCTAAGTCAAAGCAGGTTATTACCCCTTGTAGGCTCTGTCACAAACTGCTTTCACAAAAAACAATTAATGAACTACTTTCTTAAAAAAGTCACTCTGTTTCCAAATTTCACCGTGCAAAAAAATCCCATCAATCTGACTAAATTTAAATGTCTCCCATAATAACAAAGAAACGATTTATCAATCGTGGCGCTTTTGCTTTAAACAATTTTCCTCTCACATAGTCGGATTCCTTGGTCTCTAGTCCAAGTTTGGGGACGGTATATCACGCCTAAAATCAGTTTTTCGTGCCCCTCCTGAAAATTCTAAAACCCAAACAGACTCAGTATGTGTTTGTCGGACTTTATACCAGTTGTTTTTGCATACAATAGATGCCGACCCCCACCCCACCCCACCCTCTTTTTTCTTCCGATATATCTTTCTCTACTTGGAACAATTTAAAAACCCAGAATGTGACATTCCGCAGGCCATGTCACTCTATGTTTTCCATATTAAACTAACTACGTCTCCCAGTTAGGGCAAAAACCATCAATGATAACCGTCTCACTTTGCAAAAATGGACAATTCGTCATCTTATTTTCTCGCACTACGACAGTTAGTATTATATATTTTCAGAACACCCTCCCTTCTCATTTTTCATTCCTGCTGATTCTGTTCCTCCCCCACTATGTCCTCTTTACTCTAATGTCTCCTTATCCACCTAATGCCATTGCTTTCCTTAATGTTTCGCACCAATAACCTTGCCTCATTCTTCCTATAGGTTTCCTTAAAGCTCACATCACCTATCGCAACACTCAGAATACATTGGAATTTCCACTAAAACCCATAATACACTATATCTATATCTAGTTAAAGACCTAACAGCCTCCCTCCACTGCCCCGATGACTCAGTGCTCACACCACCAAACCTAGATAAGTGGAACCCCATCCCCGGGCTTACAATGTCATTTCAGCCATAAAGAGGTACCAGTTGTCTATGATTGTTACTGCATTTCCTTACAGTAATTTGATCCACCAGCAGTTGACACCAATTGCCCTGGACAACCTTATCATTTCCAACTTCTCTCCTAGGCAAAATGGCCCACATATCACAGGGTTCCCATCCCTTCTCCAATTATCTTTTATTGCTGTCCCTATACCTTCTAATCATGTCTCGTTTCACCTCCTACTTTACTGCCAACATCATGCCTCCCACACAGGAGGCAGATAATAGGATTACCCCATTACCTTCATGATGTCGTCCAGACGCTAACAATATCCCCCATCCCCGCCCCAGGAAAACATACCCTCTGCCTTCTCTTATCCTGTCCCATAAACAAAATGCCCTAATCCATAAAATTTCATTGACTGTCCCCAAATAAACCATGGTTCTTACTTCACTGGTGGAGTTTGTAGTGACGTTTTCGATGGTCCTTCGTTGGGGTTTCCAAGGTGATGTCGAACTCACCCTCCTCTTGGGGGCCCTATTAATTCCCTTGTACTCATTGCGATGTTTTCCAGTTGACAACACATCTTCGTATGTAAATATACGACAATGGGTTGGAAGTTTCTCCCAAGCAGTCCTCGGCTTCTTCATTGTGTTCTGCCACCCAACAGTCTTCTGATTTTCAGCAAATCGTCCAATGTTGGCCGGGGCCACTGACCAGGTTCCCGCTCTGACCTGAGGACTCACAACAGAGGATTACTTCGAAATCCACTTGTTTTCCTCCGTCCAGTCGCCGTATCTCAAGCTTAGCATCCTAAGTTCCTCTTTAGAAGTGCTGCTGGTAGAGTTTTGCTCAAGAGAGGACATCTTGTGCAAATTCACGTAGAACACACTGGACAGATCTTCACAGAGCTAAGTACAGGTCACCAGTGAGGTCACCAGTGCAAACGATGGTTTAATGCACAAACCACTCATTAAATAAAAACAAGTTTTAAACTATAAAACAGAGAACCAAAATGCCAATTGATTGAAAAATTAGCATAGTTCCTTAATTATATTTCCTTAATTAATTCGGATTAAGAACTGAGAGGGGCAATATGGTATTCGCTGACGGTGTGCTGAGTTGGCAGAGGACGTTAATGGAGGGGAGAGCTGGGTGCAGAGGGAGTAGGTTGAGTGTTGGACAAGTGGCAGAATGATTGAGTGTCTAGGGGCTAAGATTAGACTGGGAGAGGGGAAGGAAGGTGAGTATGATGCTTGTTCATTCGGTGTTTTAATTTATAGGACAGGGAAAAAAAGTTTGGCTAGTAATAACGGTAGACGGAAGACACTCAACAGTGATGTAGTAGATGGAAGACACTCTACAGTGATGTAGTAGATGGAAGACACTCAACAGTGATGTAGTAGAGGGAAGACACTCAATAGTGATGTAGTAGATAGAAGACACTCAACAGTGAAGTAGTAGACGGAAGACACTCAACAGTGATGTAGTAGATGGAAGACACTCTACAGTGATGTAGTAGATGGAAGACACTCAACAGTGATGTAGTAGATGGAAGACACTCTACAGTGATGTAGTAGATGGAAGACACTCAACAGTGATGTAGTAGATGGAAGACACTCAATAGTGATGTAGTAATAGAAGCACGCAACAGTGAAGTAGTAGTAGACGAAGACACTCAACAGGGATTGTAGTAATGGAAGACACTCTACAGTGATGTATAGATGGAAGACACTCAAACAGTTTATGTAGAGATGGAAGACACTCACAGTGAAGTAGTAGATGGAAGACACTCTACATGATGTAGTAGAGGAAAACACTCAACACATGAAAGTAGTAAGACGAAGACACTCAACAGTGATATAGTAGACGGAAGACACTCAACAGTGATGTAGTAGATGGAAGACACTCAACAGTGATGTAGTAGACGGAAGACACTCTACAGTGAAGTAGTAGATGGAAGACACTCAACAGTGAAGTAGTAGATGGAAGACACTCAACAGTGATGTAGTAGATGGAAGACACTCTACAGTGAAGTAGTAGATGGAAGACACTCAACAGTGAAGTAGTAGATGGAAGACACTCAACAGTGATGTAGTAGATGGAAGACACTCTACAGTGAAGTAGTAGATGGAAGACACTCAACAGTGAAGTAGTAGATGGAAGACACTCAACAGTGATGTAGTAGATGGAAGACACTCAACAGTGATGTAGTAGATGGAAGACACTCAACAGTGATGTAGTAGATGGAAGACACTCAACAGTGATGTAGTAGATGGAAGACACTCAACAGTGATGTAGTATATGGAAGACACTCAACAGTGATGTAGACGCTTAGTGGGAAGAGACTGGACAGGGTGGTGTGAGGTTAAAGCAGAAAAAGTGGACAGAAATGAAGGTGGGAAGAGATATGACTTGAACAAAAATTAAAGAGTTCTGCCATCAACAGCATCACCACTACCAACCAAACACCAACGGGAGAGTCATCATTGTTGAATGCTTCTCTGTATAACTAGAAATCAATCACCTGCTCACACTCTTCTCACTTCTGGTGTAAGTGTTCTCCAAGTGTCAGTTACAGTCTCCTAGTTAAGTGTTCTCCAGTGTCAATCAGTCTCCTAGAAAGTGCTCTCCAGTGTCACAGTCTCCTAGTGAGGTGTTCTCCAAGTGTCAGTCACAGTCTACTAGTGAAGTGTTCTCCAAGTGTCAGTCACAGTCTACTAGTGAAGTGTTCTCCAAGTGTCAGTCACAGTTTCCTAGTCAGGTGTTCTCCAAGTGTCAGTCACAGTCTACTAGTGAAGTGTTCTCCAAGTGTCAGTCACAGTTTCCTAGTCAGGTGTTCTCCAAGTGCAGTCAAACAGTCTTCTCCTAGTCTCTCTTCTTCAACTCGTTTCTCAAAAATAGTTGAAATTAATCTTACATCTTTCCCACTTCTTACTGTTTAAAACTGATGTCTACTGATTACCTTCCAGCTTCATACTGTCTGAAATACAAATTAATTAAATATAGGCAAAAATAATCACAGTGAGAAATCACGATAGCGCTTAAAATTTCACATTTTTTTCTCTGTGACTACTTTTATTATTATTATTATTTATTATTATTATTATTATTATTATTATTATTATTATTATTATTATTGTGACTATTATTATTATTATTATTATAAAAAAGAAGCGCTAAACCTACTCGAGTCTTACAGCACTGCAGGGAAGGGAGTGTTGCAGGATCAGTGGAGAAGCAACGGTGGAGAGGACAACAAAGGTAAAGTTAGAAAGGGATGTGAGGAGAGCTAAAGGAAGTATTATCAAAGTTTGTTACAATAAATCAGTGAGCTGTCAAAAAGTCGAGAAGGGTCCCCTGTGTCAGAGGTGGGCCGTCCAGCGAGGAGGGAAACCGGTGTGTCCCGATGCGAGAGACGGGAGAGCTCTGTATCTCAACCGCGGCATCGATGACAAGAAAAAGTCCAGAAACCTAAACATGGTTTGAAAAATTGTAATTTGTTAGGAGGCATATCGAGCCAACTTTGTTACCGACGTTTGCAAAGGTGGTTAAAGATTACAGCAAAATAGTCTGAGTGAAGGAATATCTCCTTGTGAAAACTGGAAGTCCCAGTACTGCAACCGCGCCAGCAGCTATAACATCCCTGCCTAATAATTGCCCTGAATCATGACAGGGACTCAACAGAAAACTATTTCTTTGTTTTTGATAGTAATTCGGCGCAACCAAAGTTGTGTACAAAGAACTAAGGTTAGTTTAATATCTTTATTATGCACCCCATACCCATCCTGTGGCGGTAGTCAAAAGATTACAAAGGTACATAATGGGTCCAGTGACTGGACCCCAAAGTTATGATAGCTGAACTAGTTACAAAGGTAATGAACTCCAGGTAGATCTGGTCACAATCATGGCAAGTTACAAAGGTAATGAATCAGCCTCACTCCTATACATGGTTACAGTCATGAACAAATTACAAAGTAATGAACCACTGATACGTCCACACCTGGTCACAATTGTAATGAGTTATAAATACAAATATTAAGTGGGTCATACACCCACACGAGCGGTCGCGCGCGCACACATACTCATACGAGGGCGCACGCAACAGACATATGGCAAACAGCGTACAAATATATGCATACACACAAGCACGCACACACCCACACACACGCACACACACACACCACACACACCCCACACCCACACACACACACAACACCACTCTCAAACACACACACACACACACAACACCACACACACCCACCCCACACCACACACCACACCACACACACACACACACACACACACACACACGCACACCACACACACACACACACCCAACACACACACACACACACACACACACACACACACATGAATTCAACTTTTTCCTAGGTTGCTAAGCACTAAAGAACTTTGAGACCGAATAAAGTACTGAGGTGGACAAAGATCAATAATAACGGTGCTTTTTGTGGTCTAACTTGTTTACATGTGACTTTATTGCTTCATTATATATTAATTTGAAGAATTTTCCTCTTTATTCTCTATATTGAAGGCAAATGTCCTATCGTAATCAAAGTCAAAAAATTGTTTTTAATACCAATTGTTCACTTGACGATCTTCACTGGAAGCTTATCAGTGTAAATCAATACTTTATTTAACAATTTTACAAGAGTGCTTTCAGTGAATATAATATTCTGTTACAAAGCTGTGCATGATGTTTCACATTCCTGAGCTTCCATACATCTTGGTGCTGATGAGAAAACCTATTGTAAAAGTATTGTCCCTTCTGAATACAGGTATGTTTTTCCCAGACAGTCATGCTGCTTTGCAAAAAAAATTTTTATATCTTACTGATATAGTCATGTTTTTTTTTTGTACCCCACTCTTGTATTTAAAGTATAATATAGGAAGTTATCTTACCCTGTGTATTATCAAGGTATAATATAGGAATTTGTCTTACTCTGTAAATATGAAGGTATAATATAGGAAATTATCTTACCCTGTGTATATCAAGGTATAATATAGGAAGTTGTCTTACCCTGTGTATATCAAGGTATAATATAGGAAGTTGTCTTACCCTGTGTATATCAAGGTATAATAAAGGAAGTTGTTCTTAATAAACCCTGTGTATATCTAGGTATAATATAGGAATTGTCCTTACCCTGTGTATATCAAGGTATAATATAGGAAGTTGTCTTACCCTGTGTATATCAAGGTATAATAGGTATAAAGTTGAGGGACTGATTACCTCATTCTCCTCCTGTTCTTCAAGATTCTCCTTTGTATGGACTGATGAAGCCACTGTGTGGCGAAACGTTTCCTCAATAAAGATACCCAAGAGTTGCACATGTGTCTAATTTATCAACATGTCGGTTCTCTGAACCATTCATCTACAAACCTTGTCAATCACTGCAACTTCTTGGATCTTTAATACTTGGGAATCTTCGCTTGCTTTAATTCTTGGGCAACGACCTACTTCAACATGAACAAAATTTACACAACCTATAATGATGCTGCACACCTCTCCAGCCAACGGTTTATAAGCTCCTTTCTCAGAGCACTATGCCGTATTCTATTCAAGATTGATGGACTGACCACAATCGACTCAAGGTTGAGGGACTGATTACCTCATTCTCCTCCTGTTCTTTCAAGATTCATCCTTTGTATGGGACTGATGAAGCCACTGTGTGGCTAACTTTCCATCAATAAAGATACCAAGAGTTGCACATGTTGTCCTAATTTATTCAACATGTCCGGTTTCTCTGAACCATTCATCTACAAACCCTGTGTATACAAAGGTATAATAAAGGAAACTGTCTTACCCTATGTAATATCAAGGGATATATAGGAAGTTTGTCCCTAATCCTGTGGTATACCAAGTATAATATTGGAAGTTTTCTTACCTCCCTGTGTATATCAAGGTATAATATAGGAAGTTGCTATACCCCTGTGTATATCAACGTATAATATATGGAAGTTGTTTGCCCTGTGATATCAAGAGGTATAAAGTAGGAAGCTGTGTTAACCCACTGGCATATCAAGTATAATTAATTAGGAAGTTGTCTTATCTTACCACCCAGTGTACATCAAGGTATAATAGGGAAGTTGTCTTAACCCTGTGTCATCCAAGGGTATAAATATAGAAGTGTTTGTCTTAACGCTGTGTATATCAAGTATAATATAGGAATTGGTCTTAACCCTGTGTAATATCAAGGTATAATTAGGAAGTTGTCTTACCTACCCTGTGGTATATCAAGGTATAATATAGGAAGTTGTCTTACCCTGGTGTATATCAGGTAATAATATAGGAAGATAATGTTGCTAAGTAAGACCAAGATTTAAGACAAATGGTTAAAACGAGAAAGCTTATATGTTGATTAGAAAAGTTAAAAAAATGCAAAGCAGTTTTGAATCAAGAACCATGTAATTACAGTAGTTTTCTAGGTAATTAATGGGGGAAAAGAAATATTGTAATTATCTTCATTAACTTTTAACAAATATATTTGAAAATTTATAACTACATTATTATAATAATAACAAAAATTTACAAATAGAATTTCTTTTAGACACAGAATTTTGATAAAGAGAAAAATTCTTCAAAGCGGCCTCTAAGACATATTTTTGATTTCATCATTGATTATATTATATTTATTACATAACACTGTCCCTCTCCACCAGATATGGACAACATAAAAAACTATAAAAGAAAAGCTTAAAATTATATATTTTATTATGCTTCATTTTATTTAAAAAAATAATTTTAATTTGATAAAAACATTCAGATTTTATTGCAGTTTTAGTTATTAAACTGTACTCTGGTAGAAACCTCCCAACCTCCTGATTTAGAATCAACCTCTTATCTGCTGAAAAATCTGACAGTAAATTTGTGATTGTCCATGAGTAAAGCTTTACCTGCAAAGGAATATGCATGGGTTGCTATTCCTCATGAAATCATGAACAGGGTGATGAGTCACTCTTACAATCGTTTTCTTCACTTTCTCCTCTGTGGGATAAAAAAATACATCACATCTGAGACTCAAGTTTTTCGTCCTCTTGTACCTCACAAATACCCGTTCAGTTACAGAATTGTTTGTCCCCTAATTAAAAGTTAGAGATATACAGGCTAATCCTGTAAATAACCACCAAATTATCTAGTAAACACAGTCTTAACACACAGAGAACTTAAGTAAGTCGTTTGATAGAGCTCATCACTGGAGAGGTTGGAGGAAAGCAGAGATACACGGAATAGCAGAAGGAAATTTTCCTTTTTGAATCGAAGCCGTGATTAACAGATAGGCAAAAGAGTTTGCATAAATTGGGAGAAATCAGAGTAAGAACGTGTTACCAGCAGTGTTCCACAGGGTTCTGTACTGTGTCCTTTGTTTTTTACAAATTTACAAAAACCATAAATGATGGAATGAACAGCAATATAAGCAAATTTGCTTATGACACTAAATTAGGCCATCAGCTTAATTCTGTTGAGTACACCAGAGTGCTACTGGAAGATTTAGATAGGTTGATGCAGTGGTCAGGAAGCAGTTTGCTGTAGGCAAATGTAAGGTTTTAAGCCTTGGAAAAGAGAATAACCATGACTCTTATAAAATGAATACGAAAAGGTTTTAGGATTTCTAGTTAGCAGTAATCAAGAGCCAAGACAATAGTATATACGCTTTCGCAATAAAGCTAATGGAATTTCTTTCTTCATGGCAAGAAAGTAAAAAAACAATAGGAGTTCCTCAGGTTATTTTTCGGTAACAGAAGATTTTGGAGAGAGATGTATGATGTTTCCATGATTGTGTAACATATTTAATTATGGTATTGCAAAGAGGTAAATGCTTACATGTTGAGAAGAGGTGTAGGAGTACAATAATAAAAAGGCACAATACCCCGAACATAGGAGACTGATACCTGGTGTGATTAGTAAATGGTCCAAGTTGGACTGAAAGGTCGTCATAAGTTCCAGACTGCTATGTGCGGATATTTGAGTATGGGATTATAAGGTAACGAATTAGGTACAAAGCGGAAGTTGCCACAGTTGCTCTTTGCCGATGACTCAGTTGTTCTGGGAGATTCTGAAGAAAAGTTACAAAGGTTTGTAGAGGAATTTGGGAAAGTGTGAAAAAAAATTTAAAGTGATAATACGAAGTAGCTAGGCAATGAGAGTAATAAAAAATATATACAAAGATAGAACAGCAGATCAGGGGGAAGAGGGTTGGAGTAAGTTCCGATAAATGTAATTAGATAGTTGAAAGAGGAACTGTTTAAAAATGAGTTTATGGAAGACGAAGAGAACCATAGAACAAACTAGAGCAAAATGTGGATAATGGATTGCAGTATGTGTGAGGAGGCAAAGAACATTAACCAGTGAGGGGAGGAATTAACATGAGAATGGTAATACCAACACTATTGCAGGCATGTGAATCGTGGATTGTTAACGTTGCAGCAAAAAGATTGTAGTCAAAATAGATGTCGAGGTTGAGGGCAATGAGTGGTGAGAATATTTTGCAGAGAACTCAGAGCATGGAGATCATGTATAGTGTTTACCAAAAGTATAATTCAGAGAGCTGAGAGGTAGGTTGGTGAAGTGATTTTCGCATTTAGGATGTTGGATCAAAATAAGATGACTATGAGGATATATAAAATTGAGTGGTCCTGGGTACCTGATGTTTGAAGCACTGATGGTCGAGTGGACTAAGACGTCTCAAAATTTTGGCAGGCTTCACGAGAGACTTTTTAATATATCGGGGGATCGATTCCCGGTCACTTGCAGTGTTGTTATATGGTTAAAACAACTCAGTCATGGACTCGTGTAGATGTATGTATATATATATATATATATATATATATATATATATATATATATATATATATATATAT
>NC_069473.1:5478357-5532207 GCF_026875155.1 Cherax quadricarinatus
TGCTGGTTTCTTTTTCTGTCTCATAAACACGCTAGATAACAGGGATATCTTGCTACTCCTACTTACACTTTGGTCACACTTCACAGACACGCACATGCATATATATATACATACATCTAGGTTTTTCTCCTTTTTCTAAATAGCTCTTGTTCTTCTTTATTTCTTCTATTGTCCATGGGGAAGTGGAAAATAATCTTTCCTCCGTAAGCCATGCGTGTCGTATGAGGCGACTAAAATGCCGGGAGCAATGGGCTAGTAACCCCTTCTCTTGTAGACATTTACTAAAAAAGAGAAGAAGAAAAACTTTATAAAACTGGGATGCTTAAATGTGCGTGGATGTAGTGCGGATGACAAGAAACAGATGATTGCTGATGTTATGAATGAAAAGAAGTTGGATGTCCTGGCCCTAAGCGAAACAAAGCTGAAGGGGGTAGGAGAGTTTCAGTGGGGGGAAATAAATGGGATTAAATCTGGAGTATCTGAGAGAGTTAGAGCAAAGGAAGGGGTAGCAGTAATGTTAAATGATCAGTTATGGAAGGAGAAAAGAGAATATTAATGTGTAAATTCAAGAATTATGTGGATTAAAGTAAAGGTTGGATGCGAGAAGTGGGTCATAATAAGCGTGTATGCACCTGGAGAAGAGAGGAATGCAGAGGAGAGAGAGAGATTTTGGGAGATGTTAAGTGAATGTACAGGAGCCTTTGAACCAAGTGAGAGAGTAATTGTGGTAGGGGACCTGAATGCTAAAGTAGGAGAAACTTTTAGAGAGGGTGTGGTAGGTAAGTTTGGGGTGCCAGGTGTAAATGATAATGGGAGCCCTTTGATTGAACTTTGTATAGAAAGGGGTTTAGTTACAGGTAATACATATTTTAAGAAAAAGAGGATAAATAAGTATACAAGATATGATGTAGGGCGAAATGACAGTAGTTTGTTGGATTATGTATTGGTAGATAAAAGACTGTTGAGTAGACTTCAGGATGTACATGTTTATAGAGGGGCCACAGATATATCAGATCACTTTCCAGTTGTAGCTACACTGAGAGTAAAAGGTAGATGGGATACAAGGAGAATAGAAGCATCAGGGAAGAGAGAGGTGAAGGTTTATAAACTAAAAGAGGAGGCAGTTAGGGTAAGATATCAACAGCTATTGGAGGATAGATGGGCTAATGAGAGCATAGGCAATGGGGTCGAAGAGGTATGGAGTAGGTTTAAAAATGTAGTGTTAGAGTGTTGAGCAGAAGTTTGTGGTTAGAGGAAAGTGGGTGCAGGAGGGAAGAGGAGCGATTGGTGGAATGATGATGTAAAGAGAGTAGTAAGGGAGAAAAAGTTAGCATATGAGAAGTTTTTACAAAGTAGAAGTGATGCAAGGAGGGAAGAGTATATGGAGAAAAAAGAGAGAGGTTAAGAGAGTGGTGAAGCAATGTAAAAAGAGAGCAAATGAGAGAGTGGGTGAGATGTTATCAACAAATTTTGTTGAAAATAAGAAAATGTTTTGGAGTGAGATTAACAAGTTAAGAAAGCCTAGAGAACAAATGAATTTGTCAGTTAAAAATAGGAGAGGAGAGTTATTAAATGGAGAGTTAGAGGTATTGGGAAGATGGAGGGAATATTTTGAGGAATTGTTAAATGTTAATGAAGATAGGGAAGCTGTGATTTCGTGTATAGGGCAAGGAGGAATAACATCTTGTAGGAGTGAGGAAGAGCCAGTTGTGAGCGTGGGGGAAGTTCGTGAGGCAGTAGGTAAAATGAAAGGGGGTAAGGCAGCTGGGATTGATGGGATAAAGATAGAAATGTTAAAGCAGGTGGGGATATAGTTTTGGAGTGGTTGGTGCAATTATTTAATAAATGTATGGAAGAGGGTAAGGTACCTAGGGATTGGCAGAGAGCATGCATAGTTCCTTTGTATAAAGGCAAAGGGGATAAAAGAGAGTGCAAAAATTATAGGGGGATAAGTCTGTTGAGTATACCTGGTAAAGTGTATGGTAGAGTTATAATTGAAAGAATTAAGAGTAAGATGGAAAATAGGATAGCAGATGAACAAGGAGGCTTTAGGAAAGGTAGGGGTGTGTGGACCAGGTGTTTACAGTGAAACACATAAGTGAACAGTATTTAGATAAGGCTAAAGAGGTCTTTGTGGCATTTATGGATTTGGAAAAGGCGTATGACAGGGTGGATAGGGGGGCAATGTGGCAGATGTTGCAAGTGTATGGTGTAGAGGTAGGTTACTGAAAGCAGTGAAGAGTTTTTACGAGGATAGTGAGGCTCAAGTTAGAGTATGTAGGAAAGATGGAAATTTTTTCCCAGTAAAAGTAGGCCTTAGACAAGGATGTGTGATGTCACCGTGGTTGTTTAATATATTTATAGATGGGGTTGTATGAGAAGTAAATGCGAGGGTCTTGGCAAGAGGCGTGGAGTTAAAAGATAAAGAATCACACATAAAGTGGGAGTTGTCACAGCTGCTCTTTGCTGATGACACTGTGCTCTTGGGAGATTCTGAAGAGAAGTTGCAGTGATTGGTGGATGAATTTGGTAGGGTTTTGCAAAAAGAAAAATTAAAGGGGGAATACAGGAAAAAAGTAAGGTTATGAGGAAAACCCAAAAAGATTAGGTGATGAAAGATTGAATATCAGATTGGGGGGGAGAGGTATGGAGGAGGTGAACGTATTCAAATTTGGGAGTGGACGTGTCAGCAGATGGGTCTATGAAGATGAGGTGAATCATAGAATTGATGAGGGAAAAAGAGTGAGTGGTGCACTTAGGAGTCTGTGGAGACAAAGAACTTTGTCCTTGGGGGCAAAGAGGGGAATGTATGAGAGTATATTTTTTACAAACGCCTTATAGGGGTTTGTAAAGGGCATGGGTGATGAATGTTGCAGCGAGGAGAAGGCTGGAGGCAGTGGAGATGTCATGTCTGAGGGCAATGTGTGGTGTGAATATAATGCAGAAAAATTCGTAGTTTGGAAGTTAGGAGGAGGTGCGGGATTACCAAAACTGTTGTCCACAGGGCTGAGGAAGGGTTGTTGAGGTGGTTCGGACATGTAGAGAGAATGGAGCGAAACAGAATGCCCTTCAAGAGTGTATCAGTCTGTAGTGGAAGGAAGGGGGGGGTAGGGTCGGCCTAGGAAAGGTTGGAGGGGAGGGGGTAAAGGAGGTTTTGTGGCGAGGGGCTTGGACTTCCAGCGGCATGCGTGAGCGGTTTTTTGATAGGAGTGAATGGAGACAAATGATTTTAATACTTGACGTGCTGTTGGAGTGTGAGCAAAGTAACATTTATGAAGGGATTCAGGGAAACCGGCAGGCCGGACTTGAGTCCTGGAGATGGGAAGTACAGTGCCTGCACTCTGAAGGAGGAGTGTTAATGTTGCAGTTTAAAAACTGTAGTGTAAAGCACCCTTCTGGCAAGACAGTGATGGAGTGAATGATGGTGAAAGTTTTTCTTTTTCGGGCCACCCTGCCTTGGTGGGAATCGGCCTGTGTGATAATAATAAAATAAGATATATATGCGTGCACATACATATGTAGTGCGACGTCAGTGTAAGTATTGGTAAAGGCTTTGCCACGTGGAAAGTGCCCTGGATCTGTGATTTTATTTTGATCTCATGATGAGAGCAGTTTCATAACATTTAATCTTTCATAGCTTATTTTGAAGAGGAAAATTTCATCAATAGAATATCAGAATCCACACGTTGAAGTCATTTATTTTTTTAGCTTATTTCCTGTGTAAATCTTTCCTGTGTAAATCTTTCCTGTGTAAATCCTTGGTGCTGCTGATAGTGTCTTACATATAAAGATAATTTCCACAGTTATATTCTCCATTTTTATATCAAAGGTATATGAATTTCGGTGTATATACACTAAGAAGTTAACATAATCCTTATTTAATTATTTTGTCCTTGACTGGTGGTGAATAGGTTATGTGTAACCATATTAGTATAATCATGGGAAAGCGCTAAACCCGTACGATTTTAAGCACTTGTTTGGAAGGGTGCATGTAAGTGTTTCAGGCTTAATAAGGGAACGGAGCACAGATCCAATTTCCTAGATCAAGAGCCCTCAAAAGCATCAAAAAACTCCATTGAGGGGAGGTGTAACCATAATAATTCGAGATTTTGGTGGGCTTTAACCCCTTTAACTATGACTTTCTATTCAGTGTAAAAAAGCGAATGGCAATATATATCAACCTATTTCACTTCGCAATTCTTTTAATTTTATTAGACAAATTATAATTTAGGATCCTTAGAGAATTTAAGGATCCTAAATTATAATTTGTTAAATATAATTAAGAAAAAAATTGCGAAGGAATTAGGTTGATATGAAAGTTTGTAGAATGCTTCCTACGCTTGTTCCAAAGCTGCGTCTGAGAAGGTAAGCCGTCTCACGGTGTAATTAACCGGAATCTTACCCTGTTGACCAGACTGGGAATTTGTAAGACAACAATGAAAAAGTACCTCTATTTACCTATTATAAATATTTTATATAGTACGCAAATCAAATAATACTAATACAAGTCTATCCAGCCGTAAACACAAGAAAGTTAGCAAAGAGCGGAACTTACGATGTAGAAGTTGCATCAACCAAAATTTATGTTCCACGCAACAATAAAAAGATGCAATTTATTAGCATGCAGACCGATGTCCATACAGTGCATGAGTGTACAGATGCAATCCATTGAAAGACTGAGTTATTATATTTGTCAGAAGACATTACAAGTGTCTCCTGACACAGGAACGATTTATTCTTGTAAGTATAGTATTTAGAAATCAACACAAAGTCCTTTGAATCCTAGGAAAGGCAAATTCGATACAACTTGAAAGTAAGTTCATTCACTCTTTAGTAAGCAGAATCAACGTCTTCCTGAGGCTTGAATCCACTCCAAACAATGCAGAATAAGAGTCCAACACACAAATGAGTCAATGCCAAAATGTTTATTGTGCTTCACTGAAACAATCTATTCACCCGGGCTGAATGCATCAAAAAACTTTATCTAAAACTTCTCAAAGTTCGCACAATGGATCTCTTTTAACAATGTGATGAAAAATAGTCCATAATGACAATCAATGTGTAGGATAACTACTACAACCACTACTACTACCACTACTACATTCCTACTCTCTCCTCTCATTCTACGACTCCCGTCCCCCACGCATATATTTTTGGCTCCTTTCCCTGCACAAATTCTCTGTGTGTAAAGAATTAAAGTCGGACTGAAACGTAGTAGTAAGTTTCAGCCTCCTAGGTACAAACTAATTTTTTAATGGTATGTGTTCGTGAATGTGAAGCAGTGTTTTGTGGGCACTCTGAACAATGTTCAACATCGATGCTTCCTCTCAGAATGTAATTCAACAAAGTATATAAAATAACAGTTCAGAAAATTTACAGAGACAGTAGACATAAAGCAATGATCAGAAATTGTGAGTCCCAGAAACGACGTTGAGTTAGAAGTCCTCTGTGTGCGAGACTATATTAATGTTAGTAATAATGGTGGAATTGCCAACAGAATGATTGGTAAATGTACACAGATGCAACTAATGTGGCATTTTATTGTGGCAATAAAATGTTCCATTAGTTGCATCTGTGTCCTTTTCTCAAATATAAAATAAATTTTCGCGGAGCAATAGCTTACTGTCCTTAGACGTGAGTGAAAAATTTCATCTGCTGACCACAGAGCGAGTGTTAAGGAGGCTGGAAAACTGTACCTAAGAATGTGTCCAGTTGTAGGTATTCCCAGCAGTTATTAGGTATCCTGGAAGGGATACCTTTAAGTGGTTTCCTGAAGTTTATTATTCTTCCTCCAATTTTCGTTGTTCTTCAGTTCTTAAATCAAGAAACATGTGATCACTTAAAAATTTCATTGCTTGTTATGGTAACTAGGACCAAATCCTTGGAACAATACAAATGCGCCTGTGCTCCATGACCAAAATTGCTGACCCCATTACCAACATCCGGGAATGGATCGGATAACTTTTAAAACACTTGGTGGAAACATTGCTTTATAAATTCAGAAAGGTGCCACCTAATTCGAAGACTGACGAAAACGAAACTCACGTGAGTGCAAATCTAGCAACTCTATATATAAAAGAGTGGAATATTTATTCCACTCAAATAATGCTAAATGAATTTCTGGTTCCCCTCAAGGGAGGTTCCTTGATGCTTGTGAGGGGATCTTGATCTTGGGAATTGAATCTGTGCTCCAGTTCCCTGAATTAAGCCATGAGCCAGTCTATTGGTCACCACCTGACGTGGGGGTATATATTAATTTTCAAACCTTCATTAACCAGGAAGATTCGTATCCTGAGTGAGGTTGACCTCTGTGACGTCAAGATCATCAGGTCGAGCTCAAAGATTGGATGGTTCTTCCTGTGTTTTAATTAATTATAAATCGGTGAGAACTGCATTGATCGCAAGTATTCGTATTTCCTTATTTTTCATTTACGTCTGTTGAAGACAATATTGCAGAAATATATTTAATCAGAAGCATTATGCAAGGAAGAAATAGTCATAGTTGAACCTTTTACTACTGGTGTCGGTATCCAGGATCCTGTGAGTGATAATTATTAGATTTTTGCCATATTGTTATTATTATTATTACTAATATTATTTTCATTATCGTTTATACTGCTTTGTTTTTAATTTTCTATCATATTTTGGTTTTCCAGTATTGTTGATTGGTTCACCATAAAACTCCCTAGTTGACTTTGACCTGTAAGTCTCTCTTCACCTTGACTTGTTGTTCACTATACATTCTCCTTAAATTTCATTGGTTCTTACATCTTAGTATCATAATGACACACAGCCTCAGAAAAACGTCTGCGAACAGTTACAAGAAGTATGCATCGACTCACCAGCGAAACCATACTTTGCCAAAACAGTCTAAATAACGAACAAACAGACAAAGGAGAGATGTGCTCCCCGGAGAGATGGAGGGAGATGCTGGAGGGAGATAGATGTGGAGAGGAGGGCAGATTTTTGGAGAGATGGAGAGAGATGTTGGTCGAGCGATGACCAGCTGTGAAGAGAGTTTTCTCGACTCACCTGATGCGAGCACAAGGTGGTGAAAAGTGACTCGCCCATGGTGCTCCAGTAATGGTGCAAGGTACGGCCTATCACAAACAAATGAGCGGTTTGATAGAAAGGCAGTTTGCGACCGCAGACAGCCAAACACATCTCTTCAATAGCGGGGCCAGTAAGAAGTGTAGTGTGTTATATCCTACCTACATACATAACTAATATAAAAAAAGTCAAATAATTATATAAAAAAAAGAATTTTCATTTTAGCTCTTAATGATAATATTAGCAATATATAATTGTGGAAAGACAATGTACATCAAATGAACATATATACATTATAAACGTGGGCCCCATTCAGGGGGGGGCAATAACGACCAAGGGGAAAATTTGATACCGTGGTATGAGTTAATCCTACACTCATAAAAACATAAGAAGGAACACTGCAGCAAGCCTACTGGCCCATGCGAGGCAGGTTTCCCAAATTTTCCCACCGGCTTAAGTCAATGCCTTGACCTACTTATATCAGAGCTGCTGAACCATATCCAAATTGTCCACCAAGACACAGCTATGAAAATGAAAATCAAAAGAAACGGAAACAAAGAAACTGATGCAATGACAGGAAAGATTGAAGCAGATGATTATGAGTAAAGATTGAAATAAGTAGTGAGAAGTAGTGTACCAGACAGCTGAGACTGTGGTAACTCCTACCCTTGCGGTTTAGCGCTTCTTTTTATTATAATAATAATGTGGTAACTCGCAATATAAAGCTGAATTACAGTAATACCTGTGTGGCATCTAGTATCATGGATCAACCAACTGGCCATCATCAGACGTGGAGGTATATCAACCAACTGGCCATCATCAGACGTGGAGGTATATCAACCAACTGGCCATCATCAGACGTGGAGGTATATCAACCAACTGGCCATCATCAGACGTGGAGATATATATATATATATATATGGGGTTCCAGACCTTCATTAACCAGGAAGATTACTAACAGTGAAGGCGACAGCTGGTGTTGTCAGGGTCACCTTGTCGAGTTCATTATCTGTCTTAAATAAGCTTCCTTTTTAAAAGAACTTTTTAATGCCTGCATTGATTCCCAGATCTGTTATTTTCCTCATTTGGTGTTTGTATATTTTGAAAAAAGTAATTATAACACTGAGACATTGGAATTAAGGAATAATTTAGTACAATGTTACAGTTTATGTTACGACAGAGTCCAGCCTCCCAGTGATCCTAAAATTAATGCTGACAGCACATGTATACGAATATAGGAAGATCGTCGGTTATAAGACACTGTTTAAGATGTAATACCAGTAGTGCTGTCATCACTGTCATTCTGATGTCATCACTGTCAGTTCCATGTCATCACTGTCACTATTGTTATCACCCTATACTGTGATCACCATCATTATGCTGTCAGCATCACTGTCATCACCATCACTACACTGTCATCACTGTGCTGTCATGAACATCACTATATTGCCATCACTATATACTGCCATCACTATACAGTCGTCACCATCCCTATACTGTCATCATCTTCACACTGTCATCACCCCCCTCACTCTGCTGTTAATACATTCGCTCTGCTGTTATCACCCCTCACTCTGCTGTTATAAGAACATAAGAACATAAGAACGAAGGAACACTGCAGAAGGCCTACTGGCCCATGCGAGGCAGGTCCAAGTCTCCTACCGGCTTAAGCCAATGTCAGGTCAGGTCAGGTCACATTGACTTAAGGGAGGAACACGGCAACCGACCTGGTAGCACAAGCTATCAGGTCTAACTCACACCCACCCACATCTACTCATGTATTTATCCAACCTATTTTTAAAGCTACACAACGTTCTGGCCACTATAACGGTACTTGGGAGTTTGTTCCACTCATCCACAACTCTATTACCAAACCAGTACTTTCCTATATCCTTCCTGAATCTGAATTTTTCCAACTTAAAACCATTGCTGCGAGTCCTGTCTAGGCTAGATATTTTCAGCACATTATTTACATCCTCTTTATTTATTCCTGTCTTCCATTTATACACCTCAATCATATCCCCCCTAATTCTACGTCTTTCTAGAGAGTGCAGTTTCAGTCTATCCTCATAGGGAAGGTTTCTGATACATGGGATCAACTTTGTCATCCTCCATTGTACATTTTCCAGAGAATTTATATCCATTCTGAATTTATATCCAAACTGTGCAGCATAATCTAAATGAGGCCTAACCAAGGATGTATAGAGTTGAAGAACAACCTGAGGACTCCTATTATTTATGCTTCTTGATATGAAGCCAAGGATTCTATTAGCTTTATTGCGAACACTTACTGCTAACCAGAACTCCTAAATCTTTTTCGCAATCCGTAATATTAAGATCTACATTATTTAGTTTATATGTGGCATGGTTATTGTCCTGTCCAACATTTAGAACTTTGCATTTGTCTATATTAAACTGCATCTGCCACTTCTCCGACCACTGCATCAGTCTATTCAAATCTTCCTGGAGTGCTCGAATGTCCTCGTCAGAATGAATTCGACGGCCTATTTTGGTGTCATCGGCAAACTTGCCGATGTCGCTCTTTATGCCCCCATCTATGTCGTTTTGTAGATTGTGAACAGCAGGGGGCCCAACACTGACCCCCGTGGAACACCGCTCGTGACACTTCCCCACTCTGATTTCTCCCATTTATGCACTCTCTGCTGCTATTTGTCACCATGCCCCCTATCCAGGGAAAAAAATTTTTCCTCCTATTCCATGTGCTTTAATTTTCCTCAATAGTCTCTGATGTGGGACCCTGTCAAAAGCCTTACTGAAGTCCTATACACAAATCATATTCATTACCATGATCTACCTCCTCAAATACCTTAGTGAAAAAAGTTAAAAAATTCGTAAGGCAGGAACCCCCTTTGTAAAACCATGCTGAGATTTTGTTGATTAATTTATGCTTTTCAAGGTGGGTACGAACTGCCTCGGCAATTATTGATTCCATAAATTTTTCCCCCTATGGAGGTTAGGCTTATTGGTCTTAGTTCGAAGCTAAGGACCCCGTCACCTGTTTTGAAAATAGGTATCACATTTGCCATTTTCCACTTATCTGGCACCATGCCCTTTGTAAAGTTTAATTATGGTATTGCAAAGAGGTAAATGCTTACATGTTTGAAAAGAGGTGTAGGAGTACACATAAAAAAAGGCACAATACCCCCGAACATAGGAGACTGAAACCTGGTGTGATTAGTAAATGTGTCCCAAGTTGGACCTTGAAAGTCCGTCATAAGTTTCCAGACTGCTATGTGCGGATATTTGAGTATGGGATTATAATGGTAACGAATCTAAAGGAATACAAAGCGGGCGAGTTACAACAGTTGCTTCTTTGCCGATGACATCCAGTTGTTCTGGGAGATTCTGAAGAGAAAGTCTTACAAAGGTTGTGAGAGGAATTTGAGAAAGTGTGAAAAAAAAAAATTTAAAGTGATGAATACGAAGTAGTCTAAGCAACAGAGAGTAATAAAAATATATACAAGATAGAACAGCAGATCAGGGGGAAGAGGGTTGGATAAGTTCCGATAAATGTAATTAGATAGTTGAAAGAGGAACGTTTAAAAATGAGATTACGGAAAAGACAAAGAACCCATAGAACAAACTAGAGCAAAATTGTGGATAATGGATTGAAGTATGTGTGAGGGAGAGCACAAGAACATTTACCAGTGAGGGGAGAATTAACATGAGAAATGGTAATACCAACACTATTGACAGGCATGATGTAATCGTGGATTTTTACCGTTGCACGCAAGAAGATTGTATCCAAAAATAGATGTCGAGTTGAGGGCAATAGTGGTGAGAATATTTTTTTTGCAGAGAACTCAGAGCATGGAATCATGTATAGTGTTTACCAAAAGTATAATTCAGAGAGCTGAGCGGTAGGATGGTGAAGTGATTTTTACGCATTTGAGGAGGATGTTTGGATCAAAATAAGAGACTATGAGGATATATAAAATTGAGTGATCCTGGGTACACTAGTTGTTTGAAAGTCACTGATGGTCGAGTGCTACACGTCTCAAAATATTTGGCAGGCTTCACGAAGACTTTTTAAATATCGGGGGTCGATTCCCGGTCACTTGCAGTGTTGTTTATAGTGGTTAAAACACTCAGTCATGGACTCGTGTAGATGTATATATAATAATATATATATATATATAATATATATATATATATATATATATATATATAGATATATATATCATATATAAATAATATATACATATTTTTTTTATTTAACCACACCTGGGCCGATTCCCACCAAGGCTGGTTGCCCCGAAAAAGAAAAACTTTCAACCATCATTCACTCCATCAGCTGTCCTGCCAGAAGGGTGCTTACACTACAGTTTTTTAAACTGGCAACATTAACACCCCACTTCAGAGTGCAGGCAACTGTACTTCCCATCTCCAGACTCAAGTCCGGCCTGCCGTTTTCCTCCCTGAACCCCTTTCCATAAAATGTAACTATTGCTCACACTCCCAACAGCACGTCAAGTATTAAAAACCAATAGTCTGCTCATTCAACTCTATCAAACACGCCCCGCACTCCCGCTGGAAGTCCTAAGCACTCTCGCACACAAAACCTTTCGCTCTTACCCCCCTACTCTCCAACCTTTCCTAGGCCGACCCCTACCCCCCCCCCCCTTCCTTCTTCCACTACAGTACTGCATACACTCTTAGAAGTCTTCTGTTCGCTCCATTCTCTCTACATGTCCGAACCACCCTCATCAGCCTTCCTCATCACCCTCGGACAACAGTTTTTGGTAATCCCGACCGCCCCTCCTTCCTAAATTCCAAAACTAATACGAATTCTCTGCATTATGTTTCAACACCACACATTGCCCTCAGACATAACATCTCCACTAGCCTCCAGCCTTCTCTCTCGCTGCAAACATTCATCACCTCATTTGCTTCGCACCCATAAAGAGATGTTGGTAAAACATACTCTCATACATTCCCCTCTTTCAACCCTCCAAGGACAAAGTTCTCGTCTCCTGCCTACAGACTCCTAAGTGACCACTCACCCCCTTTCCCCTCATCAATTCTATGATCTTCACACTCTCATCGTTCATAGACCCATCCGCTGACACGCACTCCCAAATAATCTGACAACATACATTCACCTCCTCCATACTCTCTTCCCTCCAATCTGATATTCAATCTATCATCACGAATCTTTTGTTATCCTCATAACCTCACTCATTCCTGTAGTCATTCACCTTCAATTTTCTTCATCTTCACACACCTACCAAATTCATCCACCAATCTCAGCACTTTCTCTTCAGAATCTCCCAAGAGCACAGTGTCATCGGCAAAGACACTGTGAACAACTCCCACTTTGTGTGTATTCTTTTTCATTTAACTCCACGCCTCTTGCCAAGACCCTCGCATTTACTTCTCTAACATACCCCATCGTATAAATATATTAAACAACCACGGTGATATCACATATCCTTGTCTAAGCCTACTTTTTAACTGGGAAATAATTTCCCTCTTTCTACATACTCTAACTTGAGCCTCACTAACCTCGTAAAAACTCTTCAAACTGCTATCAGTAACCTACCTCCATACACAACACATACACTTCAACATTGCCACATTGCCCCCTATCCACCCTGTCATACGCCTTTTCCAATCCATAAATGCCACAAAGACCTCTTGCCTTATCTAAATACTGTTTTCACTTATAAGTTATTCACTGTAAAACACCTTGTCCACACAACCCCCTACCTTCCGAAAGCCCCCTTGTTCATCTGCTATATCCTATTCTCCGTCTTACTCTTAATTCTTTCAATACTAACTCTAAACCATACACTTAAACCAAGGTATACTCAGGCAGACTTTTCTCACACATCCTATATAATTTTTGCAACTCAACCTTTTATCCCTCTTTGCCTTTAAACAAAACCTATGCATGCACACTCTGCTCACAAATCCCTAGTACCTTTACCCCTACCATACATTTATTAAATAATTGCACCAACCACTTGCACACCAAAACATATCCCACACCGTCAGCTTTTTATAACATTTCTATCTTTACCCATCAATCCCGGCTGCCATACCACCCTTTCATTTAACCTACTGCCTCACTCAACTTCCCCCTACACTTCAGCAACTGGCTCCCTTCCTCACTCCTAACAAAATGTATTCCCACCTTGTCCTATACCGAAATTCACAGCTTCCCTATCTTCATCCAACTTTTAACAAATATCGCTCAAATATTCCCTCCATCTTTCCAACACCTCTAACACTCCATTGTAATGAACTCGCTCTCTCCGTTTTTTTAACTGACAAATCTTTGTGGTCCCTCTAGGCTTTCTTAACTTTTAATTCTCTCCTCCAATCTGATTTCACCAGTCTTTCATCAGCCTAATCAATTTTGTATCCTCATAACTTTACACTCTTTTATTTTCCTGTATTCACTTTTAATTTCTTTCTTCTTTTACATACCATAATTACTATATATAATATATATATATAATAAGAAAAAAATGAAGAGACTAAATATATCATATATTATATATATCTATATATATAATATATATAATATATATATATATATAAATATAATATATATAGTACTTATAATATATATATAGTCCAATATGCATGAGAAAACTGTGAAAGCATGCCGGAATAGAAGCAAATTAACAAGTGCAATATTAATTTTGTCATTAATAAGCTGCCAAGGCGGCAGCGTGGGTCCCGGCTCAAGACACAAGACTTATTTTCAGAGCCAGATTTACACAAGAGAGCAACCTTCTTAATTATTTGTTACCCTGCTTAGTTATAATTATAGTATTTCCTCTGTTTTAGCATAAATATTCTGCCGATTATCTTTTCACTTCACACTGACACATATGACTAAATTAATAACACAAATATAACCTAAGAGGAATATTTAAAGAGTTCACTGGGTTACAGTACAGATACCCTGTTGTAATAAGTGTGGATGAGTGGAACAAACTCCCAAGTACCGTATTTAGATGCCATAACGTTGTGTAGCTTTAAAAATAGGTTCCGGAAAATACATGAGTAATGTGGGTGGGTGTGAGTATAAGACCTGATAGCTTAGTGCTAACAGTCGGTTGCCGTGTTCCACTACCCTACTAATTCAATGTTACCTGAACCATGACTAGTTGTTGCATTGGCTTTCTAAGCCGGTATGAGACTTGGACTCTGCCTCGCATGGTCCAGTAGGCCCTCTGCAGTGTTCCTCACTCGATCTATGTTCTTTATGTTCTTACTAAGGCAACAGTTTAGGTTATCTTCTATTATGAAACGTTTCGTCGGCCTACACAGTAGGCCTTCACTCAGTCAAGTACAGCAAAGTTGATAGAAGCAGAAGATACTTGACGACGATGAATCAGCATCCATCACCCTTAAAGTTTATGAGGTGGTCAGTCCTCAGTCTGGAGAAGAGACATTGTTTCATAGTTATGAAACAATATGGAGACATGAAGTGCAAGGATGGAGCTATTTAAGAGCGCCACACGAGGTTGAACTAGGCCACTAGGAGAAGTAAAGCGAACTCAGATTGCTGAGTAGTTCGAGGTCCCTCTCAAATCCAGCCGCTCTTACTAGTGAAAGTTGTCGAAGGTTGATTCGCAGGTCTGTACCAAATACCCTTGTTGTTGCAAGTGTCTGACAGATTGAAACATTAAATGGTATAAAATACCGGACAGGGTTGTTAGGTAAGACACATATGCAACTGTTAGGTACCTTTATTATGAAACGTTTCGCGGCCTCACAGTAGGCCGTCTTCAGACAAGTAACAGAATTAAGGTGAGATGAAGCTGAAGGATAGCTGAAGGACGATGTAATCAGTACCATCACGCATTCCTCTTTGTATTGACTGATGAAGCACCTGTGTGGCGAAACGTTTCCTGAATAAAGATTCCCATATGCTGCATAAGTGTCTCAATCTTCAAACTTTGTCGGTTTTTCAAACCATTCAACACATACCTAACTGTTGCATATGTGTCTAACCTAACAACTCTGTCCGGTATTATATACTCATTTTAAATGTCACCAGTGAGACACACTGAACACAAGCTATTTTTTATTTTTTTTGATCCCCTGAAATAGCACCACTTAAACCTAGCATTGTGAAACACACTATGTGCCATATACAGAAACACACATTGTTTTAAAAAACTGAAACCCACGTGTCCTACACTGCAGCACCCCTTGTGACATGCAGTGAGTCGTAAGTGTTTACGTGCTGTTTCCACTGAAGCAACTGCTGCACCTACACCAATACAACTCATATTGCCCAGACCTGATTGCCTATGCAACCTATACTGAAACCTGTGAGATATCTAGATGAATGGGTTCAGAGAACCGACATGTTGAAAAATTAGACCACATGTGCAACTCTTGGGTATCTTTATTGAGGAAACTATACACTTTTTCGGTCGCCACACACAGTGGCTTCACATCCATCAAGATGATGGACCTACCAACATCGACTCAAGGTTGAGGGACTGAATACCTCATTCTCCTCCTATTCTACTCAAAGATTCTCCTTTGTAATTGGACTTGAATGAAGCCACTGACTGTGGCGAAACGTTTCCTCAATAATGATACCCAAGAGTTGGCACATTAAAATACCTAACACATGACCCAAGAGTTTCAACATGTGTCAATTTATCAACATGTGATATAGACTGAAACACATGTTCACTGGAACACAAAATACATAACATACACTGAAAACGGCACTGTTTAGTTTTTATACAGACACACACCAGTGACTTAGCCCACAACAACCATGGTCATATACTGGTGCTAAACCATAGTAAATTAGATACCCACAAATTGGTTTTAGATAGACAATGAGCAAACACTAGGACATATTTATTTGAAACGTTTCTGGTCTGTACCTTTTGATACACTTCTAACAACCATAGGTTAGAAAACATACATATAATATAAGGTGAGAGAGTGAAAGTGATACATGGTGACCCGAAGAATGCTACACAATTGTCTGCAACTACCTCACACCCAATATGTCAATTTTTCAGGTCACAATGTATCATTCACACCTCACTCTCCTCCTTTATATACTGTCCTCTTTTAACCTTCTGTATGTTAGAGTTGATCAAATGTAACAAGACCGAAACGTTTTCCTAATAGTAATAACATCAGAACAAAAGAAACGATAGGAGGGCAACTGCATAAGGCCTACTGTCCGACAAACGAGGCAGGATCCTTATCAAACGACATCTACCAGAAGCTACTCAAGAATAACTCCCGATCCCCTTAGACACCAATTAAACCCATCACACCTCCCCACTCATATATCATGTCCAGTCTCTTCTTAAAGCTTACCCTAGGTCCTAGCCTCTATCACCCCACTGGGAAAGACTGTTTCCACGCATCTACAACTCTTGGTTAGGTAAGACACCATATGCAACATTAGGATCTTTTATTACAGAAACGATTTCGCCTACACAGTAGGTCTACTTCAGTCACAAGAACAGAAAAGTTGACATAGAAGCAGAAGATACTTGAAGACGATGTAATCATCCATCAACCCTATAAGCAACTAAGTTTTTTGAGGTCGTCAGAAATCCCTCGAGTCTGGAGAAGAGCATTGTTCCATATATGTAAACAATAATGGAGATGAAGTGTGACCGAATGGAGCTTTATATAGCGCAAGAGGACAACGTAGGACCACTAGGAGAGGTAAGAACACAGATGGTGAAAAAGGACAGGTCCCTCTCAAATCCAGCCGCTCCTCACATGGCACGTGTCCGAAGTTGATTGCAGGTCTGTACCAAGATACCCTTGCGTTGCAGTGTCCTGACAGATTGAACATTAAAATGGTATAAAATACCGACAGTAAGTTAGGTAAAGACACATAATGCAACAGTTAGGTATCTTTATTAGAAACGTTTCGCCTACACAGTAGTCTTCTACCAGGTCAATTACTGAAAAGTTGACATAGAACAAAGATACTATGAAGACGATGTAATCAGATACACAACCCTTAAAGTTTTGAGGTGGTCAGATCCGTCAGTCTTGAGAACAGAGCATAAGTTCCATTCACGTATGAAATCTAAATATGGAGATGAATTGACAGAATGTAGCCTTTAATAGCGCCAAGAAGGTGAAACGTAGGCACTAGGAGAGTAAAGAACTCAGATGTGAAAAGGTCAGGTCCCTCTCAAATCCAGCCGCTTCTCAACTAGTGGAAGTTGTCGAAGTTGATTGCAGTTCTGTACCAAGATACCCATTAGCGTTGCAGTGTCTGACAGATTGAACATTAAAACATGGTTATAAAATTAACCCGACACAGGATTTTTAGGTAAAGACACATAATGCAACAGTTAGGTACTTTATTATGAAACGTTCCGCCTACACAGTAGCTTCCTCACACACAGTCAATACAGAAAAGTTGATAGAAGCAGAAGAATACTTGAAGACGATGTAATCAGTCCATCCCTTAAGAGTATTTTGAGGTGGTCAGGTCCACAGTCGGAGAAAAGCATTGATTCCATACTATAAACACAATATGGAGAAGAATTAAGTGACAGAATGGAGCTTTTTATAGCTCCAAGAGTGACACGTAGGCCACTAGGAAGGTAAGAACCTCAGATGTTATTAAAGGTCAGGACCGCTCTCAAATCCAGCCGCTCTAGACTAGTGGAAGTTTGTCGAAGTTGATTGCAGTCTGTACCAGATACCCATGCGTTTGGCAGTGACAGACAGATTGAACATTAAAATGGACACAATAAAATAACCGACAGGTTGTTAGTAAGACACATATGGACAACAGTTTAGATAACTTTATTAGAAACTTTCGCCTACACAGTAGGCTTCTCAGTCAATTACGAGAAAAGTTGAATAGAAGCAGAAGATACTTGAAGACGATGTAATCAGTCTCATCACACCCTAAAGTTTTCAGTAGGTGTTCAGTCCCTCATTCTGGATAAGAGCATTGTTCCATAGTGTGAAACAATAATGGTAAGATGAATGAACAGAATGGAGCTTTAATAGCGCCAAGAGGTGATACGTAGGCCACTAGGAGAGTTAAGAACTCAGATTTGTTGAAAGGTCAAGGTCCCTCTACAAATCCAGCCGCTCTCACTAGTGAAGTTGTCGAAGTGATATGCAATGCCTGTACCAAGATGCCCTTGGCGTGCACAGTGGTCCTGACAGATTGACAACATTAAAATGGTATAAAATACCGACAGGTTGTTATTTAAAGACACATAAGCAACAGATCCTTTATTTTATATACCAATTTTAATGTTCAATCAGTCCAGACACTGCAACGCAAGGGTACTTGTACAGACCTGCAATCAACTTCGACAACTTCCACAAGTGAGAGCGCTGGATTTGAGAGGGATACTTACCTTTCAAACATCTGCGTTCATACCTCTCCTTAGTGGCCAGTCGTCTCACCTGAAATGAACACAAAATGTATACAATACCGACGGTTTGTTTAGGTAAGACACATATGGCAACCAGATAGGACCATCTTTCATTCCGAAACGTTTCGCCTACACACATAGGCATCTTCAGCGAATACAGAAAGTAGGCAGAAACATCAAGAGATGTGAAGACGATGTAATCATTAGTCCCATCACACTTAAAGTCGTAAGAATGAACATTACACTGGTATAAAATACACCTGACAAATTTGTATAAGGTAAGACACATAGCAACCAGTTAGTATCATCTTTATTTCGAAACGTTCGCCTACACAGTAGGCCTTCTTCGGTCCTAGTACAGAAAGTTGATAGAAGCATAAGAACTTGAAGACGGATGTAATCAGTCCATCACCACATAAAGTTTTGAGTGTTCAGTCCTCATTCTGGAGAAGAGCATTGTACCGTTGTCTCGAAAACAATATAAGTTGAAGTGACAGTATGGAGGCCTTTAAAAGGCCAAGCACATGTGAGACGTAGGTTGCTTTGGAGGGTCAGGTCCTCTTCAAACCACAGCCGATCTCACAAGTAGAGGTACGAAGTTGATGAGTCTGTACCAAGATAAAACCCTTTGTTGCAGTGACCTGACAGAATGAACAATAAAATGTTAATAAAATAACCGACAGATTGTTAGGTAAAAACACTATATGCAACAGTTTACTCTAGGTATCTTTATTACTCGAAACGTTTCGGGCCTACACAGTAGGCTTCTTCATCGAGTACAGAAATTTGATAGCGAGAGCAGAAGATCACTTGAAGACGAAGTAATCAAGGTCCATCCACCCTCATAAAGTTTTGAGTGGTCATCCCTCAGTCTGGAGAAGAGCAGATTGTACCGTTGTCTGAAACACAGTAGGAAGTTGACAGTGACAGGATGGAGGCCTACTTATAAAGTGCCAGGTTAGGTGAGAACGTAGTTGCTTGGGAGGCAGGTCCCTCTCAAACCCCGCCGTTCTCACTATGTCTAGAGGTCGAAGTTGAATGTCTGAACACAAGTAACCCTTGTGTTGCAGTGTCCTGACAGAATGAACATTAAAATGGGTATAAAAATACCGACAGAATTGATTAGGTAAGACACTATGCAACAGTTAGGTATCTTTATTTCGAAAACGTTCGCCTACACGTAGGCTTCTCAGTCAGTACAGAAAATTCGATAGAAGCAGAATACTTGAAGACGATTGTAATCAACACCATCACTCCTTCAAAAGGTTTTGAGGTGTGGTCAGTCCCTCAGACCTGGAAAGAGCATTGAACCAGCCGTTGTCTGAAACAATATGCAGTTGAAAGTGACCAGGCTTGGAGCCTTATATAGTGGCCAGGAGGTGAGACGTTAAGGTTTTGCTTTGGAGGGCAGTTCCCACTCAAACCCAAGCCGTTCTCAATAGTAGAGGTCTAAACAACGTTGATGGTCTGTACCAAGAATACCACCTTGTGTTGCGTGTCTGACAGAATGAAACATTAACTGTATAAAAATACCGACAGAATGTTTAGGTGAAGACACATATGCAACAGTTAGGTATCTTTTATTCGAAAACGTAACGCCTACAAAGTAGCTTCATCAAGTCGATGTAACAGGAAAAGTTGACTAGAAGCCAGAAGATACTTGAAAGACGATGTAATCAGTTCCATCACCCTTAAAAAGTTGTTGGAGGTGTCCAATCCCTCAGTCTGGAGAAGAGCATTGTTGCCGTTGTGCCTGAAGCAAAATGAATTGAAGTGACAGGATGGAGACCCTTTACATATAGTGCCAGAGGTGAGACGTATGTTTGCTTTAGGGAGGGCAGGTCCCTCTCAAACCCACGCCAGTCTCTCACTAGTTAAGAGGTCGAAAGTTGATGGTCTTAACCAGATACCCTTTGTGTTTGCAATGTCCTGACAGAATGAAACATTAAAAAAGGTATATAAACTATCGACAGATTGTTAGGTAAGACACATATGCAAACCGTTTAGGTAACTTTATTCCGAAACGTTTCGGCCTACACAGTAACGCTTCTTTTCATTCGAGTACAGAAAACAGATGATAGAAGCAGAAGATACATTGAAGACGATGTAATCAGTCCATCACACCCTTTAAAAGTTTTGAGGTGGTCAGTCCCTCATCTGGAGAAGAGCATTGTTTCCGTTGTCGAAACAATCACTAAGTTGAAGTGACAGATGGAGCCTTTATAAAGTCTCAGGAGGTGTGACGTAAGGTTGCTTTGGGAGGGCAGTCCCTCTTCAAACCCAGCCTTTCTCACTAGACAACGGAACAGTGCTCTTCTCAACAGACGAGGTACTGACCACCTCAAAACTTTAAGGTGCTGGACAATTACACTCCGTCTTCAAGTATCTTCTGCTTCTATCAACTTTTCTGTACACTCCGACTGAGACAGCCTCGGGGGGGGGGAGTGAAGGCGAAAAAAAAAAATAAACGTTTGTCGAAAACAAAGATACCTAACTGTTGCATATGTGTCTTACCTACAATCTGTCGAAACTTTTATACCATTTAATGTTACATAATCCAGTCAGAACACTGCAACACAAGGGTAACTTGGATACAAACCACACTTCGACCTCTACAGTGAGAAACGGCTGGGTTTTGAGAAGGCGCCTGCCCTCCCAAAGCTACAGTACGTCTCACCTCCTGGCACAATATAACAAGGCTCCATCCTTGCCACTTCACTTCATATTGATTTCAGGACAACGGAACAATCTCTTCTCCGACTGAGGGACTGACCACCTCAAAACATCTTAAGGGTGATGGACTGATTACATCGTCTTGCAAGTATCTTCGCTTCTATCACTTTTCTTTACACGACTGAAGAAGCTACTAGTGTAGGCGAAACCGATTTCGAAACTAAAGATACCTAACTGTTGCATATGTGTCTTACTAACAATCTGTCGGTATTAATACCATTTTAATGTTCATCTTGTCAGACACAGCAACACAAGGGTAACTTGGTACAGACCAGTCAACTTCGACCTCTACTAGTGATAACGCTGGGTTTGAGAGGGACCTGCCAATCCCAAAGCAACCTACGTCTCACCTCCCTGGCACTAAATAAAGGCTCCATCCTGTCACTTCAACTTCATATTGTTTCAGACAACGGAACAATGCCTCTTCTCAGACAGAGGGACTGACCACCTCAAAACTTTAAGGTATGGACTGATTACATCGTCTTCAAGTATCTTCTGCTTCTATCAACATTTCTGACTCGACCTGAAGAAAGCCTACTGTTTAGGGCGAAACGATTCAGAAATAAAGATACCTAACTGTTGCATAGATGTGTCTTACCTAACAATCTGTCGTATTTTATACACCATTTTAATGTTCATTCTGTCAGACACTGCAACACAAGGGTATCTTGGTAACAAGACACATCAACTTCGGAACCTCTACTAGTGAGAACGGCTGGGTTTGAGAGGGACCAACCCTCCCAAAGCAACCTACGTCTCAACTCCTGGCACTATCATAAATGGCCCATCCTGTCACTTCAACTTCATATTGTTCAGACAACGGAAAATGCTCATCTTCCAGACAGAGGGACTGACCACCTCAAAACTTTAAGGGTGAAGGCTGATTACATCGTCTCAAGTATCATTCGCTTCTATCAACATTTCTTACTCGACTGAAGAAGCTACTGTGTAAGGCGAAACGTTCGAAATAAAGCATAACCTAACTGTTTCATATGTGTCTTACCTACAATGCTGCACACCGGTATTTTATACCATGTAATGTTCATTCTGTCAGACACTGTCAACACAAAGGGTATCTTGGTACAGACATCAACTTCGACACTCTACTAGTGAATCGGCTGGGTTTGGAGGGACCTGCCCTCCCAAAGACAACCTACGATCTCACACCTGGCACTATATACAAGGCTCCATCCTGTCACTTCAACTTCATATTGTTTCAGACAACGGACAATGCTCCTTCTCAAACTGAGGGACTGACCACCTCAAAACTTTAAGGGTTGATGGACTGCTTACATCGTCTTCAATGTATCTTCTGCTTCTATCAACTTTTCTGTACTCGCACTGAAGAAGCCTACTGTGTTAGGCGAAACGATTCGAAATAAAGATACCTAACGTGCCATATGTGTCATACCTAACAAACTGTCGGTAGTTTTATACCATTTAATGTTCATTCTGTCAGACACTGCAACACAACAGGGTATCTTGGGTACAGACCCATCAACTTCGACCATCTACTAGTGAGAACGGCTGGGTTTTGAGAGGGACCAGCCCTCCCAAAGCAACCTACGTCCACTCCCTCCCTGCACTATATAAAGGCTCCATCCTGTCACCTTCAACTTCATATAGCGTTTTCAGACACACGGAACAATGCTCTTCTTCCAGACTGAGGTACGACCACCTCACAAACTTTCACAAGGGTGATTGGACAGATACAACCAGTCTTCAAGTATCTCTTGCTTCTATCAACTTTTCTTACTCGACTGAAGAAGCCTCATAACTGTGTAGGCGAAACGTTTCAAATAAAGATACTCACCTGTTTCCTATGTGTCTTACCTAACATCTGTATCTGGTAATTTTACACATCAACATTTTAATGTTTCATATCTGTCAGGCACTGCAACACAAGGGTATCTTGGTACAGACCATCAAACTTCGACCTGTACAAGTGAAACACGGCTGGGTTTGAGAGAGACCTGGCCTCCCAAAGCAACCTACGTCTCACCTCCTGGCAACTATATAAAGGCTCCACCAATCCTGTCACTTCAACTTCATATTGTTTCAGAACAACGGAACAATGCACTTCTCTCCATACTGAGGGACCTGACCACCTCAAAACTTTAAGGGTGAGGACTGAATTACATCGTCTTCAAGTAATCTTCCTGACTTCTATCAACTTTTTCTGTACTCGACTGAAGAAGTCCTACTGTGAAGGCCCCGAAACGTTCGAAATAATATACCTAACTTTGCATATGAGTCTTACAAACAATCTGTCGTATTTTAAAACCATTTTAATGTTCATGGTCTGGCAGACACACTGCAACACAAGGGTATCTTGGTTACAGACCATCAACATTCGACCTCTACTAGTGAGAACGGCTGGGTATAGAAGGACCTGCCAGGATCCCAAAGCAACCTTACTCTCCCGCTCCTGAGCACTACTAAAAGGCTCCATCCTTCACTATTCAACTTCTAATGTTTCAAAACGGAACAAAGCTCTTCTACCATACTGAGGGACTGACCACTCCATTCAAAACTTTAAGGGTGATGGACTGATTACATCTCATCAATTATCTTCTGCTCTAATCAACTTTCTGTACTCGACTGAAGAAGCCTACTGTCAGTAGGCGAAACGTTTCGAAGATAAGAGTACCAAACTGTGCATATGTGTCTTAACCTAACAATCTTCGGTAATTTTATACCATTTTAATGTTCATTCCTGTCAGACAAACTGCAACACAACACGTATCTTGTCGTGTGACAGACCCTTCAACCTTCGACCTCTACTAGATGAGAACGGCTGGTTTTGAGAGGGACCTGCCCTCACCAAAGCAACCTACGTCTCCACCCTCCTAGCACTATATAAAAAGGCTCTAACACATCCTGTCACTCAACTTCATTGTATTTCAGACAACGGAACAATCGCTCTTCTCAGACCTGAGGGACTGACCACACAGCAAAACTTTAAGGTTGAGGACAGATAACATCGTCTTCAAGTATCTTCTCGCTTCTATCAACTTTTCTGTACTCGACTGAAGAAGGCCTAACAGTGTAGGCGAAAACGTTTCGAAATAAAGAAATACCCTAACTTTGCAATAGTCGTCATACCTAACAATCTGTCTGGATTTTATACCATTATAATGCTCATTCTGTCAGAAAACACTGCAACACAAAGGGGTATCGTTGGTACAGACCATCAACTTCGACCTCCATACTAGTGAGAACGGCTGGGTTTGAGAGTGACCTGCCCTCCCAAAAGCAACCTTAACGTCTCACCGAGGGTCCTGCACTATATAAGGACTCCATCCCTGACACACTATCACCTTCATTAGTGTTTCAGACACGGAACAATGCTACCTCTCCAGACTGAGAGGGACTGACCATCCTCCAAACTTTAAGGGTGATGAACTGATTACATCGTCATCAATTAATCTTCTGCTTCTATCAACTTTTCTGACTCGACTGAAGAAGCCTACTGTGCAGGCGAACAACACGTATCGAAATAAAGATACCTAACTGTTGCATAGGTGTCTTACTAACAATCTGTCGGTATTTAACCATTTTAATGTTCATATCCTGTCAGCCATTGCAACAACAAGGGTATCTTCTGGTACAGACCATCTCAACTTCGACACTCTCTAGTGATACCGGCTTGGTTTTGAGAGGGACCTGCCCTCCACAAATCATACTTACGTCGTCACCTCCTGGCACTATAGTAAAAGGCTTCCATCCTGTCACTTCAACTTCATATGTTTCAAGACAACGGAACAATTTGCGCTTTCTCCAGACTGAGGGACTGACAACTCACACTCAAAACTTTAAGGGTGATGGACTGATTACAATTCGTCTTCAATTACACCTTCTGCTTCTATCAACTTTCTGTACTCGAGACTGAAGAAAGCCTACTGTAGGCGAAACGTTATCGAATAAAGAATACCTAACTGTTTGCATATGTGTCTTACGCTAACAATCGTCGGTATTTTATACCATTTTAATGTTCATCTTTCAGACACAGCACACAAGGTATCTTGGTACAACCATCAACTTCGACCTCTACTAGTGAGAACGGCTGGGGTTTGAAAGGGACCCTGCCCTCCCAAAGCAACCTACGTCTCAAGCTCCTGGCACTATATAAAGGCTCCATACCAGTCACTTCAACTTCATAATGTTTCAGACTAACGGAACAAGTTGCTCTTCTCCAGACCTGAGGGACTGACCACGTCTCAAAACTTAAGGGTGATGGACTGATTACAATCGTCTTCAAGTATTCTTCTGCTTCTATCAACTTTTCTTGTACTCGACTGAAGAATCCTACTGTGTAGGCGAAACGATTCGAAATAAAGAACCCTAACTGTTTGCATAGTGTCTTACTATAACATTCTGTCGTATTTTATACCATTTTAATGATCATTCTGTCAGACACTGCAACACAAGGGTATCTTGATACGAGACCATCAACTTCGAACCTCTACTAGTGAGACCGGCTGGGTTTAGAGAGGGACCCACTGCCCCCAAAGCAACCTAAACGTACTCACCTCCTGGCACTAAAAAAGGCTCCATCCTGCACATCAACTCATATTGTTTCAGACAACGGAACAATGCTCTTCTCCAGACCGAGGGACTGACCACCTTTCAAACTTTAAGGTGTTGGACTGATTACATCGTCTTCAAGTATCTTCTGCTTCTATCAACTTTTCTGTTAACTCTACTGAATAAGCCTACTGATGTTAGGCGAAACGTATTCGAAATAAAGATACCTAACTGTTGCATAAGTGTCTTACCATAACAATCTTGTCGGTAATTTTATACATTTTTAATGTTTCATTCAGTCAGACACTGCAACACAATGGTATCTTGGTACAGACCATCAACTTCGCACTCAACTAGTGAGAACGGCTTGTTTTGAGAGGGACCTGCCCTCGCCAAAGCAAACCTAACGTCTCACCTCCTGGCACAATATAAGGCTCCACCTGTCACTTCAACTTCATATTGTTACAGACAACGGAACAATGCTCTTCTCCAGAATGAGGGACTGACCATCCTCAAAACACTTTAAGGGTGATGACAGATTACATCGTCTTCAAGTATCTCTGCTTCACTATCAAACTTTTCTGTACCTCGAAACTGAATAATCCTACTGTGTAGGGCGAAACGTTTCGCGAAATAAAGACATACATTATTGTTGCCTATGTGTCTTACCCTAACAATCTGTCGGTAATTTTATACCATTTTAATGTTCAAGGTCTGTCCAGACAAACCACTGCCACAACAAGGGGGTAACTTGGTATCAGCCATCAACTTTCGACCTCTACTAGTGAGAACGACACTGGTTTGAGAGAGACCCTGACATATTTAATTATGGTATTGCAAAGAGGTAAATGCTTACATGTTTGAAAAGAGGTGTAGGAGTACACATAAAAAAAGGCACAATACCCCCGAACATAGGAGACTGAAACCTGGTGTGATTAGTAAATGTGTCCCAAGTTGGACCTTGAAAGTCCGTCATAAGTTTCCAGACTGCTATGTGCGGATATTTGAGTATGGGATTATAATGGTAACGAATCTAAAGGAATACAAAGCGGGCGAGTTACAACAGTTGCTTCTTTGCCGATGACATCCAGTTGTTCTGGGAGATTCTGAAGAGAAAGTCTTACAAAGGTTGTGAGAGGAATTTGAGAAAGTGTGAAAAAAAAAAATTTAAAGTGATGAATACGAAGTAGTCTAAGCAACAGAGAGTAATAAAAATATATACAAGATAGAACAGCAGATCAGGGGGAAGAGGGTTGGATAAGTTCCGATAAATGTAATTAGATAGTTGAAAGAGGAACGTTTAAAAATGAGATTACGGAAAAGACAAAGAACCCATAGAACAAACTAGAGCAAAATTGTGGATAATGGATTGAAGTATGTGTGAGGGAGAGCACAAGAACATTTACCAGTGAGGGGAGAATTAACATGAGAAATGGTAATACCAACACTATTGACAGGCATGATGTAATCGTGGATTTTTACCGTTGCACGCAAGAAGATTGTATCCAAAAATAGATGTCGAGTTGAGGGCAATAGTGGTGAGAATATTTTTTTTGCAGAGAACTCAGAGCATGGAATCATGTATAGTGTTTACCAAAAGTATAATTCAGAGAGCTGAGCGGTAGGATGGTGAAGTGATTTTTACGCATTTGAGGAGGATGTTTGGATCAAAATAAGAGACTATGAGGATATATAAAATTGAGTGATCCTGGGTACACTAGTTGTTTGAAAGTCACTGATGGTCGAGTGCTACACGTCTCAAAATATTTGGCAGGCTTCACGAAGACTTTTTAAATATCGGGGGTCGATTCCCGGTCACTTGCAGTGTTGTTTATAGTGGTTAAAACACTCAGTCATGGACTCGTGTAGATGTATATATAATAATATATATATATATATAATATATATATATATATATATATATATATATAGATATATATATCATATATAAATAATATATACATATTTTTTTTATTTAACCACACCTGGGCCGATTCCCACCAAGGCTGGTTGCCCCGAAAAAGAAAAACTTTCAACCATCATTCACTCCATCAGCTGTCCTGCCAGAAGGGTGCTTACACTACAGTTTTTTAAACTGGCAACATTAACACCCCACTTCAGAGTGCAGGCAACTGTACTTCCCATCTCCAGACTCAAGTCCGGCCTGCCGTTTTCCTCCCTGAACCCCTTTCCATAAAATGTAACTATTGCTCACACTCCCAACAGCACGTCAAGTATTAAAAACCAATAGTCTGCTCATTCAACTCTATCAAACACGCCCCGCACTCCCGCTGGAAGTCCTAAGCACTCTCGCACACAAAACCTTTCGCTCTTACCCCCCTACTCTCCAACCTTTCCTAGGCCGACCCCTACCCCCCCCCCCCTTCCTTCTTCCACTACAGTACTGCATACACTCTTAGAAGTCTTCTGTTCGCTCCATTCTCTCTACATGTCCGAACCACCCTCATCAGCCTTCCTCATCACCCTCGGACAACAGTTTTTGGTAATCCCGACCGCCCCTCCTTCCTAAATTCCAAAACTAATACGAATTCTCTGCATTATGTTTCAACACCACACATTGCCCTCAGACATAACATCTCCACTAGCCTCCAGCCTTCTCTCTCGCTGCAAACATTCATCACCTCATTTGCTTCGCACCCATAAAGAGATGTTGGTAAAACATACTCTCATACATTCCCCTCTTTCAACCCTCCAAGGACAAAGTTCTCGTCTCCTGCCTACAGACTCCTAAGTGACCACTCACCCCCTTTCCCCTCATCAATTCTATGATCTTCACACTCTCATCGTTCATAGACCCATCCGCTGACACGCACTCCCAAATAATCTGACAACATACATTCACCTCCTCCATACTCTCTTCCCTCCAATCTGATATTCAATCTATCATCACGAATCTTTTGTTATCCTCATAACCTCACTCATTCCTGTAGTCATTCACCTTCAATTTTCTTCATCTTCACACACCTACCAAATTCATCCACCAATCTCAGCACTTTCTCTTCAGAATCTCCCAAGAGCACAGTGTCATCGGCAAAGACACTGTGAACAACTCCCACTTTGTGTGTATTCTTTTTCATTTAACTCCACGCCTCTTGCCAAGACCCTCGCATTTACTTCTCTAACATACCCCATCGTATAAATATATTAAACAACCACGGTGATATCACATATCCTTGTCTAAGCCTACTTTTTAACTGGGAAATAATTTCCCTCTTTCTACATACTCTAACTTGAGCCTCACTAACCTCGTAAAAACTCTTCAAACTGCTATCAGTAACCTACCTCCATACACAACACATACACTTCAACATTGCCACATTGCCCCCTATCCACCCTGTCATACGCCTTTTCCAATCCATAAATGCCACAAAGACCTCTTGCCTTATCTAAATACTGTTTTCACTTATAAGTTATTCACTGTAAAACACCTTGTCCACACAACCCCCTACCTTCCGAAAGCCCCCTTGTTCATCTGCTATATCCTATTCTCCGTCTTACTCTTAATTCTTTCAATACTAACTCTAAACCATACACTTAAACCAAGGTATACTCAGGCAGACTTTTCTCACACATCCTATATAATTTTTGCAACTCAACCTTTTATCCCTCTTTGCCTTTAAACAAAACCTATGCATGCACACTCTGCTCACAAATCCCTAGTACCTTTACCCCTACCATACATTTATTAAATAATTGCACCAACCACTTGCACACCAAAACATATCCCACACCGTCAGCTTTTTATAACATTTCTATCTTTACCCATCAATCCCGGCTGCCATACCACCCTTTCATTTAACCTACTGCCTCACTCAACTTCCCCCTACACTTCAGCAACTGGCTCCCTTCCTCACTCCTAACAAAATGTATTCCCACCTTGTCCTATACCGAAATTCACAGCTTCCCTATCTTCATCCAACTTTTAACAAATATCGCTCAAATATTCCCTCCATCTTTCCAACACCTCTAACACTCCATTGTAATGAACTCGCTCTCTCCGTTTTTTTAACTGACAAATCTTTGTGGTCCCTCTAGGCTTTCTTAACTTTTAATTCTCTCCTCCAATCTGATTTCACCAGTCTTTCATCAGCCTAATCAATTTTGTATCCTCATAACTTTACACTCTTTTATTTTCCTGTATTCACTTTTAATTTCTTTCTTCTTTTACATACCATAATTACTATATATAATATATATATATAATAAGAAAAAAATGAAGAGACTAAATATATCATATATTATATATATCTATATATATAATATATATAATATATATATATATATAAATATAATATATATAGTACTTATAATATATATATAGTCCAATATGCATGAGAAAACTGTGAAAG
Organism: Cherax quadricarinatus; assembly: GCF_026875155.1. Classification (NCBI taxonomy): domain Eukaryota; kingdom Metazoa; phylum Arthropoda; class Malacostraca; order Decapoda; family Parastacidae; genus Cherax; species Cherax quadricarinatus. Next base: position 5,508,422 of record NC_069473.1, read on the forward strand.
CATGCCGGAATAGAAGCAAATTAACAAGTGCAATATTAATTTTGTCATTAATAAGCTGCCAAGGCGGCAGCGTGGGTCCCGGCTCAAGACACAAGACTTATTTTCAGAGCCAGATTTACACAAGAGAGCAACCTTCTTAATTATTTGTTACCCTGCTTAGTTATAATTATAGTATTTCCTCTGTTTTAGCATAAATATTCTGCCGATTATCTTTTCACTTCACACTGACACATATGACTAAATTAATAACACAAATATAACCTAAGAGGAATATTTAAAGAGTTCACTGGGTTACAGTACAGATACCCTGTTGTAATAAGTGTGGATGAGTGGAACAAACTCCCAAGTACCGTATTTAGATGCCATAACGTTGTGTAGCTTTAAAAATAGGTTCCGGAAAATACATGAGTAATGTGGGTGGGTGTGAGTATAAGACCTGATAGCTTAGTGCTAACAGTCGGTTGCCGTGTTCCACTACCCTACTAATTCAATGTTACCTGAACCATGACTAGTTGTTGCATTGGCTTTCTAAGCCGGTATGAGACTTGGACTCTGCCTCGCATGGTCCAGTAGGCCCTCTGCAGTGTTCCTCACTCGATCTATGTTCTTTATGTTCTTACTAAGGCAACAGTTTAGGTTATCTTCTATTATGAAACGTTTCGTCGGCCTACACAGTAGGCCTTCACTCAGTCAAGTACAGCAAAGTTGATAGAAGCAGAAGATACTTGACGACGATGAATCAGCATCCATCACCCTTAAAGTTTATGAGGTGGTCAGTCCTCAGTCTGGAGAAGAGACATTGTTTCATAGTTATGAAACAATATGGAGACATGAAGTGCAAGGATGGAGCTATTTAAGAGCGCCACACGAGGTTGAACTAGGCCACTAGGAGAAGTAAAGCGAACTCAGATTGCTGAGTAGTTCGAGGTCCCTCTCAAATCCAGCCGCTCTTACTAGTGAAAGTTGTCGAAGGTTGATTCGCAGGTCTGTACCAAATACCCTTGTTGTTGCAAGTGTCTGACAGATTGAAACATTAAATGGTATAAAATACCGGACAGGGTTGTTAGGTAAGACACATATGCAACTGTTAGGTACCTTTATTATGAAACGTTTCGCGGCCTCACAGTAGGCCGTCTTCAGACAAGTAACAGAATTAAGGTGAGATGAAGCTGAAGGATAGCTGAAGGACGATGTAATCAGTACCATCACGCATTCCTCTTTGTATTGACTGATGAAGCACCTGTGTGGCGAAACGTTTCCTGAATAAAGATTCCCATATGCTGCATAAGTGTCTCAATCTTCAAACTTTGTCGGTTTTTCAAACCATTCAACACATACCTAACTGTTGCATATGTGTCTAACCTAACAACTCTGTCCGGTATTATATACTCATTTTAAATGTCACCAGTGAGACACACTGAACACAAGCTATTTTTTATTTTTTTTGATCCCCTGAAATAGCACCACTTAAACCTAGCATTGTGAAACACACTATGTGCCATATACAGAAACACACATTGTTTTAAAAAACTGAAACCCACGTGTCCTACACTGCAGCACCCCTTGTGACATGCAGTGAGTCGTAAGTGTTTACGTGCTGTTTCCACTGAAGCAACTGCTGCACCTACACCAATACAACTCATATTGCCCAGACCTGATTGCCTATGCAACCTATACTGAAACCTGTGAGATATCTAGATGAATGGGTTCAGAGAACCGACATGTTGAAAAATTAGACCACATGTGCAACTCTTGGGTATCTTTATTGAGGAAACTATACACTTTTTCGGTCGCCACACACAGTGGCTTCACATCCATCAAGATGATGGACCTACCAACATCGACTCAAGGTTGAGGGACTGAATACCTCATTCTCCTCCTATTCTACTCAAAGATTCTCCTTTGTAATTGGACTTGAATGAAGCCACTGACTGTGGCGAAACGTTTCCTCAATAATGATACCCAAGAGTTGGCACATTAAAATACCTAACACATGACCCAAGAGTTTCAACATGTGTCAATTTATCAACATGTGATATAGACTGAAACACATGTTCACTGGAACACAAAATACATAACATACACTGAAAACGGCACTGTTTAGTTTTTATACAGACACACACCAGTGACTTAGCCCACAACAACCATGGTCATATACTGGTGCTAAACCATAGTAAATTAGATACCCACAAATTGGTTTTAGATAGACAATGAGCAAACACTAGGACATATTTATTTGAAACGTTTCTGGTCTGTACCTTTTGATACACTTCTAACAACCATAGGTTAGAAAACATACATATAATATAAGGTGAGAGAGTGAAAGTGATACATGGTGACCCGAAGAATGCTACACAATTGTCTGCAACTACCTCACACCCAATATGTCAATTTTTCAGGTCACAATGTATCATTCACACCTCACTCTCCTCCTTTATATACTGTCCTCTTTTAACCTTCTGTATGTTAGAGTTGATCAAATGTAACAAGACCGAAACGTTTTCCTAATAGTAATAACATCAGAACAAAAGAAACGATAGGAGGGCAACTGCATAAGGCCTACTGTCCGACAAACGAGGCAGGATCCTTATCAAACGACATCTACCAGAAGCTACTCAAGAATAACTCCCGATCCCCTTAGACACCAATTAAACCCATCACACCTCCCCACTCATATATCATGTCCAGTCTCTTCTTAAAGCTTACCCTAGGTCCTAGCCTCTATCACCCCACTGGGAAAGACTGTTTCCACGCATCTACAACTCTTGGTTAGGTAAGACACCATATGCAACATTAGGATCTTTTATTACAGAAACGATTTCGCCTACACAGTAGGTCTACTTCAGTCACAAGAACAGAAAAGTTGACATAGAAGCAGAAGATACTTGAAGACGATGTAATCATCCATCAACCCTATAAGCAACTAAGTTTTTTGAGGTCGTCAGAAATCCCTCGAGTCTGGAGAAGAGCATTGTTCCATATATGTAAACAATAATGGAGATGAAGTGTGACCGAATGGAGCTTTATATAGCGCAAGAGGACAACGTAGGACCACTAGGAGAGGTAAGAACACAGATGGTGAAAAAGGACAGGTCCCTCTCAAATCCAGCCGCTCCTCACATGGCACGTGTCCGAAGTTGATTGCAGGTCTGTACCAAGATACCCTTGCGTTGCAGTGTCCTGACAGATTGAACATTAAAATGGTATAAAATACCGACAGTAAGTTAGGTAAAGACACATAATGCAACAGTTAGGTATCTTTATTAGAAACGTTTCGCCTACACAGTAGTCTTCTACCAGGTCAATTACTGAAAAGTTGACATAGAACAAAGATACTATGAAGACGATGTAATCAGATACACAACCCTTAAAGTTTTGAGGTGGTCAGATCCGTCAGTCTTGAGAACAGAGCATAAGTTCCATTCACGTATGAAATCTAAATATGGAGATGAATTGACAGAATGTAGCCTTTAATAGCGCCAAGAAGGTGAAACGTAGGCACTAGGAGAGTAAAGAACTCAGATGTGAAAAGGTCAGGTCCCTCTCAAATCCAGCCGCTTCTCAACTAGTGGAAGTTGTCGAAGTTGATTGCAGTTCTGTACCAAGATACCCATTAGCGTTGCAGTGTCTGACAGATTGAACATTAAAACATGGTTATAAAATTAACCCGACACAGGATTTTTAGGTAAAGACACATAATGCAACAGTTAGGTACTTTATTATGAAACGTTCCGCCTACACAGTAGCTTCCTCACACACAGTCAATACAGAAAAGTTGATAGAAGCAGAAGAATACTTGAAGACGATGTAATCAGTCCATCCCTTAAGAGTATTTTGAGGTGGTCAGGTCCACAGTCGGAGAAAAGCATTGATTCCATACTATAAACACAATATGGAGAAGAATTAAGTGACAGAATGGAGCTTTTTATAGCTCCAAGAGTGACACGTAGGCCACTAGGAAGGTAAGAACCTCAGATGTTATTAAAGGTCAGGACCGCTCTCAAATCCAGCCGCTCTAGACTAGTGGAAGTTTGTCGAAGTTGATTGCAGTCTGTACCAGATACCCATGCGTTTGGCAGTGACAGACAGATTGAACATTAAAATGGACACAATAAAATAACCGACAGGTTGTTAGTAAGACACATATGGACAACAGTTTAGATAACTTTATTAGAAACTTTCGCCTACACAGTAGGCTTCTCAGTCAATTACGAGAAAAGTTGAATAGAAGCAGAAGATACTTGAAGACGATGTAATCAGTCTCATCACACCCTAAAGTTTTCAGTAGGTGTTCAGTCCCTCATTCTGGATAAGAGCATTGTTCCATAGTGTGAAACAATAATGGTAAGATGAATGAACAGAATGGAGCTTTAATAGCGCCAAGAGGTGATACGTAGGCCACTAGGAGAGTTAAGAACTCAGATTTGTTGAAAGGTCAAGGTCCCTCTACAAATCCAGCCGCTCTCACTAGTGAAGTTGTCGAAGTGATATGCAATGCCTGTACCAAGATGCCCTTGGCGTGCACAGTGGTCCTGACAGATTGACAACATTAAAATGGTATAAAATACCGACAGGTTGTTATTTAAAGACACATAAGCAACAGATCCTTTATTTTATATACCAATTTTAATGTTCAATCAGTCCAGACACTGCAACGCAAGGGTACTTGTACAGACCTGCAATCAACTTCGACAACTTCCACAAGTGAGAGCGCTGGATTTGAGAGGGATACTTACCTTTCAAACATCTGCGTTCATACCTCTCCTTAGTGGCCAGTCGTCTCACCTGAAATGAACACAAAATGTATACAATACCGACGGTTTGTTTAGGTAAGACACATATGGCAACCAGATAGGACCATCTTTCATTCCGAAACGTTTCGCCTACACACATAGGCATCTTCAGCGAATACAGAAAGTAGGCAGAAACATCAAGAGATGTGAAGACGATGTAATCATTAGTCCCATCACACTTAAAGTCGTAAGAATGAACATTACACTGGTATAAAATACACCTGACAAATTTGTATAAGGTAAGACACATAGCAACCAGTTAGTATCATCTTTATTTCGAAACGTTCGCCTACACAGTAGGCCTTCTTCGGTCCTAGTACAGAAAGTTGATAGAAGCATAAGAACTTGAAGACGGATGTAATCAGTCCATCACCACATAAAGTTTTGAGTGTTCAGTCCTCATTCTGGAGAAGAGCATTGTACCGTTGTCTCGAAAACAATATAAGTTGAAGTGACAGTATGGAGGCCTTTAAAAGGCCAAGCACATGTGAGACGTAGGTTGCTTTGGAGGGTCAGGTCCTCTTCAAACCACAGCCGATCTCACAAGTAGAGGTACGAAGTTGATGAGTCTGTACCAAGATAAAACCCTTTGTTGCAGTGACCTGACAGAATGAACAATAAAATGTTAATAAAATAACCGACAGATTGTTAGGTAAAAACACTATATGCAACAGTTTACTCTAGGTATCTTTATTACTCGAAACGTTTCGGGCCTACACAGTAGGCTTCTTCATCGAGTACAGAAATTTGATAGCGAGAGCAGAAGATCACTTGAAGACGAAGTAATCAAGGTCCATCCACCCTCATAAAGTTTTGAGTGGTCATCCCTCAGTCTGGAGAAGAGCAGATTGTACCGTTGTCTGAAACACAGTAGGAAGTTGACAGTGACAGGATGGAGGCCTACTTATAAAGTGCCAGGTTAGGTGAGAACGTAGTTGCTTGGGAGGCAGGTCCCTCTCAAACCCCGCCGTTCTCACTATGTCTAGAGGTCGAAGTTGAATGTCTGAACACAAGTAACCCTTGTGTTGCAGTGTCCTGACAGAATGAACATTAAAATGGGTATAAAAATACCGACAGAATTGATTAGGTAAGACACTATGCAACAGTTAGGTATCTTTATTTCGAAAACGTTCGCCTACACGTAGGCTTCTCAGTCAGTACAGAAAATTCGATAGAAGCAGAATACTTGAAGACGATTGTAATCAACACCATCACTCCTTCAAAAGGTTTTGAGGTGTGGTCAGTCCCTCAGACCTGGAAAGAGCATTGAACCAGCCGTTGTCTGAAACAATATGCAGTTGAAAGTGACCAGGCTTGGAGCCTTATATAGTGGCCAGGAGGTGAGACGTTAAGGTTTTGCTTTGGAGGGCAGTTCCCACTCAAACCCAAGCCGTTCTCAATAGTAGAGGTCTAAACAACGTTGATGGTCTGTACCAAGAATACCACCTTGTGTTGCGTGTCTGACAGAATGAAACATTAACTGTATAAAAATACCGACAGAATGTTTAGGTGAAGACACATATGCAACAGTTAGGTATCTTTTATTCGAAAACGTAACGCCTACAAAGTAGCTTCATCAAGTCGATGTAACAGGAAAAGTTGACTAGAAGCCAGAAGATACTTGAAAGACGATGTAATCAGTTCCATCACCCTTAAAAAGTTGTTGGAGGTGTCCAATCCCTCAGTCTGGAGAAGAGCATTGTTGCCGTTGTGCCTGAAGCAAAATGAATTGAAGTGACAGGATGGAGACCCTTTACATATAGTGCCAGAGGTGAGACGTATGTTTGCTTTAGGGAGGGCAGGTCCCTCTCAAACCCACGCCAGTCTCTCACTAGTTAAGAGGTCGAAAGTTGATGGTCTTAACCAGATACCCTTTGTGTTTGCAATGTCCTGACAGAATGAAACATTAAAAAAGGTATATAAACTATCGACAGATTGTTAGGTAAGACACATATGCAAACCGTTTAGGTAACTTTATTCCGAAACGTTTCGGCCTACACAGTAACGCTTCTTTTCATTCGAGTACAGAAAACAGATGATAGAAGCAGAAGATACATTGAAGACGATGTAATCAGTCCATCACACCCTTTAAAAGTTTTGAGGTGGTCAGTCCCTCATCTGGAGAAGAGCATTGTTTCCGTTGTCGAAACAATCACTAAGTTGAAGTGACAGATGGAGCCTTTATAAAGTCTCAGGAGGTGTGACGTAAGGTTGCTTTGGGAGGGCAGTCCCTCTTCAAACCCAGCCTTTCTCACTAGACAACGGAACAGTGCTCTTCTCAACAGACGAGGTACTGACCACCTCAAAACTTTAAGGTGCTGGACAATTACACTCCGTCTTCAAGTATCTTCTGCTTCTATCAACTTTTCTGTACACTCCGACTGAGACAGCCTCGGGGGGGGGGAGTGAAGGCGAAAAAAAAAAATAAACGTTTGTCGAAAACAAAGATACCTAACTGTTGCATATGTGTCTTACCTACAATCTGTCGAAACTTTTATACCATTTAATGTTACATAATCCAGTCAGAACACTGCAACACAAGGGTAACTTGGATACAAACCACACTTCGACCTCTACAGTGAGAAACGGCTGGGTTTTGAGAAGGCGCCTGCCCTCCCAAAGCTACAGTACGTCTCACCTCCTGGCACAATATAACAAGGCTCCATCCTTGCCACTTCACTTCATATTGATTTCAGGACAACGGAACAATCTCTTCTCCGACTGAGGGACTGACCACCTCAAAACATCTTAAGGGTGATGGACTGATTACATCGTCTTGCAAGTATCTTCGCTTCTATCACTTTTCTTTACACGACTGAAGAAGCTACTAGTGTAGGCGAAACCGATTTCGAAACTAAAGATACCTAACTGTTGCATATGTGTCTTACTAACAATCTGTCGGTATTAATACCATTTTAATGTTCATCTTGTCAGACACAGCAACACAAGGGTAACTTGGTACAGACCAGTCAACTTCGACCTCTACTAGTGATAACGCTGGGTTTGAGAGGGACCTGCCAATCCCAAAGCAACCTACGTCTCACCTCCCTGGCACTAAATAAAGGCTCCATCCTGTCACTTCAACTTCATATTGTTTCAGACAACGGAACAATGCCTCTTCTCAGACAGAGGGACTGACCACCTCAAAACTTTAAGGTATGGACTGATTACATCGTCTTCAAGTATCTTCTGCTTCTATCAACATTTCTGACTCGACCTGAAGAAAGCCTACTGTTTAGGGCGAAACGATTCAGAAATAAAGATACCTAACTGTTGCATAGATGTGTCTTACCTAACAATCTGTCGTATTTTATACACCATTTTAATGTTCATTCTGTCAGACACTGCAACACAAGGGTATCTTGGTAACAAGACACATCAACTTCGGAACCTCTACTAGTGAGAACGGCTGGGTTTGAGAGGGACCAACCCTCCCAAAGCAACCTACGTCTCAACTCCTGGCACTATCATAAATGGCCCATCCTGTCACTTCAACTTCATATTGTTCAGACAACGGAAAATGCTCATCTTCCAGACAGAGGGACTGACCACCTCAAAACTTTAAGGGTGAAGGCTGATTACATCGTCTCAAGTATCATTCGCTTCTATCAACATTTCTTACTCGACTGAAGAAGCTACTGTGTAAGGCGAAACGTTCGAAATAAAGCATAACCTAACTGTTTCATATGTGTCTTACCTACAATGCTGCACACCGGTATTTTATACCATGTAATGTTCATTCTGTCAGACACTGTCAACACAAAGGGTATCTTGGTACAGACATCAACTTCGACACTCTACTAGTGAATCGGCTGGGTTTGGAGGGACCTGCCCTCCCAAAGACAACCTACGATCTCACACCTGGCACTATATACAAGGCTCCATCCTGTCACTTCAACTTCATATTGTTTCAGACAACGGACAATGCTCCTTCTCAAACTGAGGGACTGACCACCTCAAAACTTTAAGGGTTGATGGACTGCTTACATCGTCTTCAATGTATCTTCTGCTTCTATCAACTTTTCTGTACTCGCACTGAAGAAGCCTACTGTGTTAGGCGAAACGATTCGAAATAAAGATACCTAACGTGCCATATGTGTCATACCTAACAAACTGTCGGTAGTTTTATACCATTTAATGTTCATTCTGTCAGACACTGCAACACAACAGGGTATCTTGGGTACAGACCCATCAACTTCGACCATCTACTAGTGAGAACGGCTGGGTTTTGAGAGGGACCAGCCCTCCCAAAGCAACCTACGTCCACTCCCTCCCTGCACTATATAAAGGCTCCATCCTGTCACCTTCAACTTCATATAGCGTTTTCAGACACACGGAACAATGCTCTTCTTCCAGACTGAGGTACGACCACCTCACAAACTTTCACAAGGGTGATTGGACAGATACAACCAGTCTTCAAGTATCTCTTGCTTCTATCAACTTTTCTTACTCGACTGAAGAAGCCTCATAACTGTGTAGGCGAAACGTTTCAAATAAAGATACTCACCTGTTTCCTATGTGTCTTACCTAACATCTGTATCTGGTAATTTTACACATCAACATTTTAATGTTTCATATCTGTCAGGCACTGCAACACAAGGGTATCTTGGTACAGACCATCAAACTTCGACCTGTACAAGTGAAACACGGCTGGGTTTGAGAGAGACCTGGCCTCCCAAAGCAACCTACGTCTCACCTCCTGGCAACTATATAAAGGCTCCACCAATCCTGTCACTTCAACTTCATATTGTTTCAGAACAACGGAACAATGCACTTCTCTCCATACTGAGGGACCTGACCACCTCAAAACTTTAAGGGTGAGGACTGAATTACATCGTCTTCAAGTAATCTTCCTGACTTCTATCAACTTTTTCTGTACTCGACTGAAGAAGTCCTACTGTGAAGGCCCCGAAACGTTCGAAATAATATACCTAACTTTGCATATGAGTCTTACAAACAATCTGTCGTATTTTAAAACCATTTTAATGTTCATGGTCTGGCAGACACACTGCAACACAAGGGTATCTTGGTTACAGACCATCAACATTCGACCTCTACTAGTGAGAACGGCTGGGTATAGAAGGACCTGCCAGGATCCCAAAGCAACCTTACTCTCCCGCTCCTGAGCACTACTAAAAGGCTCCATCCTTCACTATTCAACTTCTAATGTTTCAAAACGGAACAAAGCTCTTCTACCATACTGAGGGACTGACCACTCCATTCAAAACTTTAAGGGTGATGGACTGATTACATCTCATCAATTATCTTCTGCTCTAATCAACTTTCTGTACTCGACTGAAGAAGCCTACTGTCAGTAGGCGAAACGTTTCGAAGATAAGAGTACCAAACTGTGCATATGTGTCTTAACCTAACAATCTTCGGTAATTTTATACCATTTTAATGTTCATTCCTGTCAGACAAACTGCAACACAACACGTATCTTGTCGTGTGACAGACCCTTCAACCTTCGACCTCTACTAGATGAGAACGGCTGGTTTTGAGAGGGACCTGCCCTCACCAAAGCAACCTACGTCTCCACCCTCCTAGCACTATATAAAAAGGCTCTAACACATCCTGTCACTCAACTTCATTGTATTTCAGACAACGGAACAATCGCTCTTCTCAGACCTGAGGGACTGACCACACAGCAAAACTTTAAGGTTGAGGACAGATAACATCGTCTTCAAGTATCTTCTCGCTTCTATCAACTTTTCTGTACTCGACTGAAGAAGGCCTAACAGTGTAGGCGAAAACGTTTCGAAATAAAGAAATACCCTAACTTTGCAATAGTCGTCATACCTAACAATCTGTCTGGATTTTATACCATTATAATGCTCATTCTGTCAGAAAACACTGCAACACAAAGGGGTATCGTTGGTACAGACCATCAACTTCGACCTCCATACTAGTGAGAACGGCTGGGTTTGAGAGTGACCTGCCCTCCCAAAAGCAACCTTAACGTCTCACCGAGGGTCCTGCACTATATAAGGACTCCATCCCTGACACACTATCACCTTCATTAGTGTTTCAGACACGGAACAATGCTACCTCTCCAGACTGAGAGGGACTGACCATCCTCCAAACTTTAAGGGTGATGAACTGATTACATCGTCATCAATTAATCTTCTGCTTCTATCAACTTTTCTGACTCGACTGAAGAAGCCTACTGTGCAGGCGAACAACACGTATCGAAATAAAGATACCTAACTGTTGCATAGGTGTCTTACTAACAATCTGTCGGTATTTAACCATTTTAATGTTCATATCCTGTCAGCCATTGCAACAACAAGGGTATCTTCTGGTACAGACCATCTCAACTTCGACACTCTCTAGTGATACCGGCTTGGTTTTGAGAGGGACCTGCCCTCCACAAATCATACTTACGTCGTCACCTCCTGGCACTATAGTAAAAGGCTTCCATCCTGTCACTTCAACTTCATATGTTTCAAGACAACGGAACAATTTGCGCTTTCTCCAGACTGAGGGACTGACAACTCACACTCAAAACTTTAAGGGTGATGGACTGATTACAATTCGTCTTCAATTACACCTTCTGCTTCTATCAACTTTCTGTACTCGAGACTGAAGAAAGCCTACTGTAGGCGAAACGTTATCGAATAAAGAATACCTAACTGTTTGCATATGTGTCTTACGCTAACAATCGTCGGTATTTTATACCATTTTAATGTTCATCTTTCAGACACAGCACACAAGGTATCTTGGTACAACCATCAACTTCGACCTCTACTAGTGAGAACGGCTGGGGTTTGAAAGGGACCCTGCCCTCCCAAAGCAACCTACGTCTCAAGCTCCTGGCACTATATAAAGGCTCCATACCAGTCACTTCAACTTCATAATGTTTCAGACTAACGGAACAAGTTGCTCTTCTCCAGACCTGAGGGACTGACCACGTCTCAAAACTTAAGGGTGATGGACTGATTACAATCGTCTTCAAGTATTCTTCTGCTTCTATCAACTTTTCTTGTACTCGACTGAAGAATCCTACTGTGTAGCGAAAAGAGTTGCACGTGTCTAATTTATCAACGTGTCGTTCTCGAACCATTCATCTACAAACCTGTCAGACCTGCATTTTTGGGGTCTTAATACTTGGAATCTTCGTTGCCAATCTTGGGCACGCCCTACTTAAACTTTTGAACAAAGTTACACGACTATGATGTGCCCTCTCCTCCCAAACGGTTTATAACTCCTTTCACATAGCCTTTATTCTATTCAAGTGATGGACTGACCACATCACTCAAGGTTGAGGCTGTTACCTCTTTCCTCCTGTTCTTAAAGTTCCCCTTGTATGGACTGATAACCACTGTGGGGCCCAAAACTTTTTCCTCAATAAAGATCCCCAAGGTTGCACATGGTCAATTTATAAACATGTCGGTTCTCTAACCCATTCTCTACAAAACACTCAACAACATGTGATCTACACTCAAGCCAAAATGTACCTACACACACACACACACATGTGACCTACACTAAAACACACATGTAACCTACACTCAAACACTCATGTGACCTTTACACTCACACACACGTGCCCTACACACACACACACATGTGACCTAAGCTCAAACACACATGTGACCTACACTCAAACACAACATGTGACCTACACACACACATGTGACCAACACTCAAACACACATGTGACCAACACTTGTGACCTTCACTCACACACACATGACCTACACTAAAGATACTGTAACCACACTTATACGACGCACGATTCCACAACTTCAGAAAAATGAGTTAATTCTACTCGTTGCCGATTTTCACCGTCAAGTTTTGATGGCCCATCGGAAGAAGATATTTTTATCTGTTTTAGTTACGACCCTATCAACCAATCCTTAAAGAAAGACGTGTGTGTAAAAAAACTTAATGTAAACAAACGGGGCGACACGTCCCCGGCAGTGCGATGGTCTGAGCAAACTGGTTCTGTATATCTGACAGCCTCAAGAGAATACTGAACATCTGAACTGAATAGTGAACATTTGAACTAAATATTTGAACTGAATATTGATCTGAATATTGAACTGAATATTGAATATTTTAACTTATTGAACATTTGAACTAAATACTGAACATATGAACTGAGTATTGAACGTTTGAACTACAAGAGTAATTAAAGATGCAATCTGGTGAGAAAGCTAATTAGCAATTTGAGTTATATTGCATATTAGCATGTTGCATGGTAGTATGTCTGTATGGAAGTTTATATGTATGGCAGCATGTTTGTATGGAAGTATATATATATGGCAGTATGTCTGTATGGAAGTTTATATGTATGGCAGCATGTTTGTATGGAAGTATATATATATGGCAGTATGTCTGTATGGAAGTGTATTGTATGGCAGCATGTTGTATGGAAGTATATATAGACAGTATGTCTGTATGGAAGTTTATAGGTATGGCAGCATGTTTGTAGGGAAGTATATATGGCGATGTCATAAGTATATATGTATGGCAGCATGTTGTGGAAGTTTTTGCAGTAGCTGTATGGAGTAATATGTATGGCGCATGTTTGTATGGAAGTATATATATATGGCAGCATGTTCTGTATGGAAGTATATATGTATGGCAGCATTTTGTATGGAAGAAATATATATATGGCAGTATGTCTGTATGGAAGTATATATGTATGGCAGTATTTTTGTATGGAAGTATATATGTAAAAGCAGTATGTCTGTATGGAAGTATATATGTATGGCAGTATGTTTGTATGGAAGTATATATGTATGGCAGTATGTTTGTAGAGTTTTGTATGGTAATATATCATGGTAGTATATGACTAGGCAATATTAATATTGTCTGCAAAACAGAACGTTTTAATGGTAGTAGTGTATGGCAGTATTTATGTAAGACATTATGTCTGTATGGTGGTATGTCTTAATGGTAGTATGTATTGTAGACTATGATTATTAGTATGACAACAGAATAATACGGTTGTATGGTACGTCTGTATTGTGGTATGTTTGTAAAGGAGTGTGTATGTATAGCAGTATGACTGTATAGAAGTATGACTGTACAGTAGCATGACTGTATAATAGTATGATTCGCTTGTTGTAAAACTATGGCTGAATGATTATATGGTAGTTTGATTATGGTTGTATGATAGAATGATAGTATAAGTGTATGGTGGTATGACTGGTAGTGTGTCTTTATGGTGATGGTTTGGTATGGGAATTATTGAGTGTGCCTTCTTGGAAATATGTTACTGTGAGGAGTTTAGGGGTATGTGTGTATGTAGTGTTGTGAATTTTATTGTGTCGTATGGAAATGAAGTATGTTCTGTATGAAAAATATGTCTCCCATGAAAATAAAAGGGCCCAAAAGTGAACTAATGTGACATTTATTGTGGCAACGTTTCGCTCTCAGGAGGCTTTATCAAGCCGTAATGGCTTGATAAGCTCCTGGATGAGCGAAAGTTGCCACAATAAATGTACTTAGTTGCATTGTTTGTCCTTTTTTTATTTACATATTGTCGGAAATTCTACCAACTTTATTACAATTGTCTGCAAGGTATCGTAATATGTCTGTATGGTAGTGGTCTGTAACGTAGGTAATCCTTTTGAATGGTAACATGTCTGTAAGGTATGGTAATATGTCTGTATAGTAGTATGTCTGAAGGCATGGTAATGTGTCTGAATGGTAGTAAAGTCTGTAAGGTATGGTAATATGTCTAAATGGTAGTATCACCCATGGAAAACATATTTGCATGGTAGAACGACTGTCCCGGTAGTATGATAGAATATTTGTATAGAAAATGTCTGCAGAATATGATTATAAAAGTCGTTGCATTTTTCCGCACAGTATGTTTACATTGTATTCTATGTTGTGTTGTGTGTGTGTGTTTTGTTGGTGTGTTGTGTGTGTGTGTGTGTGTGTGTGTGTGTGTGTGTGTGTTTGTGGTTGTTGTGTGTGTGTGTGTGTGTGTGTGTGTGTGTGTGTGTGGGGTGTGTGTGTGTGTGTGTGTGTGTGTGTGTGTTGTTTGTGGTTGTGTGTGTGTGTGTGTGTGTGTGTGTGTGTGTGTGTGTGTGTTGGGTGTGTGTGTGTGTGTCAGTATGTCTGTATAGCAATTTATGTATGGTTGTAGGTTTAGAAGTCAATAAAATTTATGACTGAGACATGTTATTTTTGGTGTCTTGAGGGAACGTTTCGCCAGCCAGATGGGTTCATCAGTCCAGCACAGAGGAAAAAAAGTGGAAGATCAGGAGAAGTTTGTGGTAATCAGTCCCCCAGCCAGAGATGTCTTCAGTCAAATTCTTGATAAGAAGTACAGCATATGTACACAGAAGGGTCTCATGTAATGGGGCTTATAAGAACATATGAATATAAGAATGGAAAAACACTGCAGAAGGCCTACTGGTCCATGCAAGGCAGGTCCTTTTCCAAACCACCACTTCCCAAAGCTACCCAAGAATTAACCTGACCAGCCGAGCTGTGGTGCGCACGTCAGTTTGTGTGCGGCCAGCAGTAACAGCTTGGTGATCAGACTTTGATCCGTTACGAGCCTGGTCTCAGACCGGGCCGAGGGGGGTTGACCCCCGAAACCCTTTCCAAGTATACCCCAGGTAAAACCCACAACACCAATCAAACCCAGCCCCTCCCACTCATATATTTGTCCAATCTCTTCTTTAAGCTACCCACGAAGCATTAAACTACAGATCAGTGTCAGTGACATGTGTAGTATGCTAAGTAATGGAGAAGATTATTAAGAGACGAGTTGTGGAGCACCTAGAACGGAATGAGCTCATCAACGACTGTTACAAAAAAAGCGATTCTAAAAGCTTAGAGATCTCCAGTGAATACTAGAAAGGACTGCCCTTCTAGCATCCAGCCTGTTACTGGGTTTTCATAACAAGTAGTCAGTATCCTTGTCCAATTATCCATTAGAATTCAGTATGATTCAATAGTGCTTCAGGATTACAACTGGTAGACCACTAACTAGAGAAATAAAAATTTAATAAATTTATTAAGTCTAGAGGTATATTATCAAATTAAATTAACTTAAATTAATCACAGTAATCAAAATAATATCACTTCTCTCGAGTTCAATATTATTGTGCTGAAAGCACATATCACATTTATAATTCTTAAGTACCGTCTGGTACATCAACATTTAATAAGATATTACAAATATGTTCAAGTAAGTTTGTGTATGTGTGTAAGTGCTCTAAGTAGTTAGCTATGTCTCACGACTCGACTAGACTTAAACAAGTGACTGACAAAGTCCTCAAATAAACTAACTTCTTGACCGACTGGCAACCAGAGCAGTCTGCTTGAACAACAAAAAGAATGCTAAAGCCCAATAACAATACAACAAGCAACTGCGACACAGAATCAGGAACAAGGAGATAATATAACGACACTAAAATAGGGACCATCAGCAGATCCCTCCACAAAAGTTACAAAACTCCCATACTACTGAATCTAAGTTCAGCATAAGAAAATCCCCGACTGTGATAAAACACGAACCAGTACAAATTAGGTCATAAGCTATAGTTTTAGGACCTGAGTTGTTTAGAGTGTCTATGCGACACACAACCTTCAATACCAAAGTCGAAAATCACTAAAAATCTATACAATGTTCGTGAACAGGGGTTCTACAGAACTAACAAGAAAATGAGACAGACAATCTGTCCAAAACCACCAAGAGAGTCCCAGACCAGACTGAATACTTCAGGCGAGGTGAAGACACCCCCCCCCCCTCGATCACGTGATAGCTCCGTGGACAACTGCAGCTCAGAAGCCGGCAGAATAACGAGCAAAGAGCGATAATTACAGTAGTTAGACAATCAAGACTTGAACTGAGTACATAATATGTTACATCCTACCTAACAACATAACTACATCAAATAATAATATAAAGCAATACATTTACGATTTAGCTATTATCGCAAATATAAGCAATATAAAATTAAAGGGGTTGCAACAACGACAACTAGCACTCTTTCAGGGACTGGAAATCATGTGTCACAACCCTATTGATGTTGTATGATAGGGTGACAACAGTAAGCCATGAGAGGGAGGGATGGGTAGATTGCGTTTTCTTGGACTGTAAGAAGGATTTTTGACACCGTTCCACACAGGGAATACCTGTCAGGAAGACATCAGCAAATCATAGTACGTGACGAGGTGTCAGAGTGGGCTCCTGTGACGAGCGGGGTCAGTTCTAGGACCGGTGCTGTTTCTGGCATACGTGAACATGACGGAAGGAATAGACTCAGAAGTGTCCCTGTTTGCAGATGATGTGAAGTTGATGAGAAGAATTCAGTCGGACGAAGACCAGGCAGAACTTCAAACGGATCTGGACAGGCTGCAAGCCTGGTCCAGAAACTAGCTCCTGGAGTTCAACGCCGCCAAGTGCAAAGTCATAAAGATTGGGGAAGGGCAAAGACGACCATAGGCGGAGTACAGCCCAGGGGGCCAGAGACTACAAACCTCACTCAAGGAAAAGGATCTTGGGGTGAGTATAACACCGGTCACATCTGATTCGCAAATCAACTAAATAACTGCTGCACCACATGAGCGCCTAGCAAACCTAAGAATAGCATTCCGACATCTCAATAAGGAATCGTTCAGGACCCTGTACACTGTGTATGTCTGGCCTATATTGGAGTATGCAGCACCAGTTTGGAACCCACAACTAGCCAAGCATTTAGGAAATTAGAGAAAGTGGAAAGATTTGCAACGAGACTAGTCCCGGAGCTGAGGGGAATATCCTATGAGGAGAGGATAAGGGAAATCGACCAGACGACACTGGAGGACAGGAGAAATGGAGAGGATATGATAACGACATATAAAATACTAAGAGGAATTGACAAGGTGGACAGAGACAGGATGTTCCAGAGATGGGACACAGCAACAAGGGGTCACAATTGGAAGTTGAAGACTCAGATGAATCACAGGGATGTTAGGAAGTATTTCTTCAGTCACAGAGTTGTCAGGAAGTGAAATAGTCTGGAAAATGATGTAGCGGAGCCAGGATCCATACATAGCAACCACAACCAAGTGAGTACAACTAGGTGAGTACATACACACACACACCAACATATATACATACATATATAAAATATATATATATATATATATATATATATATATATATATGTATATATGTATAATATATAAATATATATATATATATATATATATATATATATATATATATATATATATATATATATATTTTATATATATATATATATATATATATATGTATATATGTATAATATATATATAATATATATATATATATATATATATATATATATATACATATAATGTATATGTATGTATTTTATATAATATATATATATATATATATATATATATATATATATATATATATATATATATATATATATATATATATATATATATATATATATATTATTAACACACTGGCCGATTCCCACCAAGGCAGGGTGGCCCGAAAAAGAAAAACTTTCACCATCATTCACTCCATCCCTGTCTTGCCAGACGGGTGCTTTACACTACAGTTTTTAAGCTGCAACATTAACACCCCTCCTTCAGAGTGCAGGCACTGTACTTCCCATCTCCAGGACTCAAGTCCGGCCTGCCGGTTTCCCTGAATCCCTTCATAAATGTTACTTTGCTCACACTCCTACAGCACGTCAAGTATTAAAAACCATTCGTCTCCATTCACTCCTATCAAATAGACTCACGCACGCTTGCTGGAAGTCCCTCACACACAAAACCTCCTTTACCCCCTCCCTCCAACCCTTTCTAGGCCGACCCCTACCCCGCCCTCCCTCCACTACAGATTTATACACTCTCGAAGTCATTCTGTTTTGTTCCATTCTCTCTACATGTCCGAACCACCTCAACAACACCTCCTCAGCCCTCTGGATAATAGTTTTCGTAATCCCACACCTTCTCCTAATTTCCAAACTACGAATTCTCTGCATTATATTTACATCACACATTGCCCTCAGACATGATATCTCCACTGCCTCCAGCCTCCTCCTCGTTACAACATTCATCAACCATGCCTCACACCCATACAAGAGTGTTGGTACAACTATACTCTCATGCATTCCCCTATTTGCTTCCACAGACAAAGTTCTTTGTCTCCACAGACTCCTAAGTACACCACTCACCCTTTTTCCCCTCACCAGTTCTATGATTCACCTCCTCCTTCATAGACCCATCTGCTGACACGTCCACTCCTAAATATCTGAATACATTTACCTTCTCCATCCTCTCTCCTTCCAGTTTGATATCCAATCTTTCACCACCTAATCTTTTTGTTATCCTCATAACCTTACTCTTTCCTATGTTCACTTATAATTTTCTTCTCTTACATACCCTACCAAATTCATCCACCAACCTCTGCAACTTCTCATCAGAATCTCCCAAAAGCACAGTGTCATCAACAAAGAGCAACTGTGACAACTCCCACTTTGTATTTGATTCCTTACCTTTAAATCCACACCTCTTGCCAAGACCCTCGCATTCATATCTCTTACAACCCCATCTATAAATATACTGAACAACCTCGGTGACATCACACATCCTTGTCTAAGGCCTACTTTCGCTGAGAAATAATCTCCCTCTCTCCTACATACTCTAACCTGAGCCTCATTATCCTCGTAAAAACTCTTCACCGCTTTCAGTAACCTACCTCCTATACCATACACCTGCAACATCTGCCACATTGCCCCCCTATCCACCCTGTCATGTGTCTTTTCCGAATCCATAAATGCCACAAAAACCTCTTTATCCTTATCTAAATATTGTTCACCTACATGTTTCACTGTAAACACTTGGTCTATACACCTCCTACCTTTCCTAAAGCCTCCTTATTCATCTGCTATCCTACTCTCCGTCTTACTCTTAATTCTTACACTAATAACTCTACCATACACTTTTTCAGGTATACTCAACAGACTTATAACCCTACAGTTTTTGCACTCTTTTTTTTTATCCCCTTTGCCTTTATACAAAGGAACTATGCATGCTCTCTGCCAATCACTAGGTACCTTACCCTCTTCCATACATTTATTAAATAATAGCACCAATCACTCCAAAACTATATCAACACCTGCTTTTAACATTTCTATCTTTATCCCATCAATCCCGGCTGCCTTACCCCCTTTCATTTTATCTACTGCCTCACGAACTTCCCCCACACTCACAACTGGCTCTTCCTCACTCCTACAAGATGTTATTCCTCCTTGCCCTATACACGAAATCACAGCTTCCCTATCTTCATCAACATTTAACAATTCCTCAAAATATTCCCTCCATCTTCCCAATACCTCTAACTCTCCATTTAATAACTCTCCTCTCCTATTTTTAACTGACAAATCCATTTGTTCTCTAGGCTTCCTTAACTTGTTAATCTCACTCCAAAACTTTTTCTTATTTTCAACAAAAATTTCTTGATAACATCTCACCCACTCTCTCATTTTGCCTCCTTCCCTCCTTTCGTTAGGTTCATTCTGAACCTAACGAAAAAATATATATTTCGTTGTGTATGTTTATTATTAAATTATTATAAACTTATCTAAAATATATTTAGTTGGATTAGGTCTTTTGGTACAACGTATAAGAGAAAATTTTAGAAAGGACTGAATTTTAAATGAGTTTTTGCTAATTGACCAATTTTACCTATTCGGAATATATATATATATATATATATATATATATATATATATATATATATATATATATATATATATATATATATATATATATATATATGTATATATATTATATATATATATATATATATATATATAATATATATATATATATAATATATATAATATATATATATATATATAATATAATATATATATAATATATGCAATAAGATCACAGTAAACAGGGGGATTTCAGAATATGCAATAATGAATTAAAATTTTAAAAAATTTACAGAAAACCTACTAATAACTGTTCCTATGTCCACTATTTTTCCCTCGCATCAAGATAGAGTCAAACTGTCTGTTTTCTCATCAATGTTTCTGAGAGCTTTACGAATTTGTAGTCCTGAGTTCATAGATGAGGAAATATCCAAAATTTATGAAATAGGTAATGATTTAAAATACCCAAGAAATGTAATTGATAAATCTTTTAAAGTTGCTAGAAATACTTTTTACAATCCAAAAAGGGACAACCAGCCTTATTCAACTAAAATATGTTGGTTCTCCCTTACCATGAAAACTTGGTTGATATGCCTTCTCTTCTTAAGACTTTTAAATATAAAGTTGTATTTCAAAAATCTTGATACAGTAAAAAAAAACTTTTGATAAAGAATTCTTCCCAAAATGCTGATGGATGTGTCTATAAGATTCCTTGTAAAATTTGCGATAAAGTTTATTACGGTCAAACTGGTAAAAATCTCGAACTAAGATTAAAACAACATAAATATAGCATTAGAACTGGACAAGATTCCAATGCTCTATTTATTCATGTAAGAGATTTTAACCATCCAATTGATTTTCAAAAAGTTGAGAAAGTAGTATCAAGCAAGTCCATGGTCGACAGGAATATAATTGAATCTTGTTTCATAAAAAGCAGTTTTGACAATAATATGAATATTTCCTTTGGTTTATATAAATTAGATCCATTTATAATTAATAGAATTTGGGAAGAATTTAATAATACACTGGACAAATAATCTTTAAAATTTCTTATTTCTTGGGTAGAATAGTTTGTGGGGTGAGTTGTGCCAAGGACCTATCCAAGTTGGGTCGGCGCGCATCAGGTGTTTAAACCGTTGTGGGATCTGATAGTGAGGTGCCGGCCAGACCCCTTATATAGCTTCCTTGGATGCTTTACTTTCATAGTTCCTTGATAATGTGAGTAGTCACGAAAGCGCTTGGGAATTTCTCTATTCTTTCAGAGTGGTTGTTTTGCATATATTATATATATATATATATATATATATATATATATATATATATATATATATATATATATATATATATTATTCATTATCACACTGGCCGATTCACACCAAGGCAGGGTGGCCCGAAAAAGAAAAACTTTCACCATCATTCACTCCATCACTGTCTTGCCAGAAGGGTGCTTTACACTACAGTTTTTAAATTGCAACATTAACACCCCTCCTTCCAGAGTGCAAGCACTGTACTTCCCATCTCTAGGACTCAAGTCCGGCCTGCCGGTTTCCCTGAACCCCTTCATAAATGTTACTTTGCTCACACTCCAACAGAACGTCAAGTATAAAAAAACCCTTTGTCTCCATTCACTCCTATCAAACACGCTCACGCATGCCTGCTGGAAGTCCAAGCCCCTCGCACACAAAACCTCCTTTACCCCCTCCCTCCAATCTTTCCTAGGCCGACCCTTCCCTGCCTTCCTTCCACTACAGACTGATACACTCTTGAAGTCATTCTGTTTCGCTGCAATCTCTCTACATGTCCGAACCACCTCAAACAACCCTTCCTCAGCCCTCTGGACAACATTTTGGTAATCCTGCACCTCCTCCTAACTTCCAAACTACGAATTCTCTTGCATTATATTTACACCACACATTGCTCTCAGACATGACATCTCCACTGCCTCCAGCCTTCTCCTCGCTGCAACATTCATCACCCATGCTTCAACCCTATAAGAGCGTTGGTAAAACTATACTCTCATACATTCCCCTCTTTGCCTCCAAGGACAAAGTTCTTGTCTCCACAGACTCCTAAGTGCACCACTCACCCTTTTCCCCTCATTAATTCTGTGATTCACCTCATCTTTCATAGACTCATCCGCTGACACGTCCACTCCCAAATATCTGAATACATTCACCTCCTCCATACCCTCCCCTCCAATCTGATATCCAATCTTTCATCACCTAATCTTTTGTTATCCTCATAACCTTACTCTTTCCTGTATTCACTTTTAATTTTCTTCTTTTGCATACCCTACAAATTCATCCACCAATCTCTGCAACTTCTCTTCAGAATCTCCCAAGAGCACAGTGTCATCAGCAAAGAGCAACTGCGACAACTCCCACTTTATGTGTGATTCTTTATCTTTTAACTCCACGCCTCTTGCCAAGACCCTAGCATTTACTTCTCTTACAACCCCATCTATAAATATATTAAACAACCACGGTGACATCACACATCCTTGTCTAAGGCCTACTTTTACTGGGAAATAATTTCCCTCTTTCCTACATACTCTAACTTGAGCCTCACTATCCTCGTAAAAACTCTTCACTGCTTTCAGTAACCTACCTCCTACACCATACACCTGCAACATCTGCCACATTGCCCCCCTATCCACCCTGTCATACGCCTTTTCCAAATCCATAAATGTCACAAAGACCTCTTTAGCCTTATCTAAATACTGTTCACTTATGTGTTTCACTGTAAACACCTGGTCCACACACCCCCTACCTTTCGTAAAGCCTCCTTGTTCATCTGCTATCCTATTCTCCGTTTTACTCTTAATTGTTTCAATAATAACTCTAAATGCACTTTACCAGGTACTCTCAACAAACTTATCCCCCTATAATTTTTGCACTCTCTTTTGTCCCCTTTGCCTTTATACAAAGGAACTATGCATGCTCTCTGCCAATCCCTAGGTACCTTACCCTCTTCCATTCATTTATTAAATAATTGCACCAACCACTCCAAAACTATATCCCCACCTGCTTTTAACATTTCTATCTTTATCCCATCAATCCCGGCTGCCTTACCCCCTTTCATTTTACCTACTGCCTCACGAACTCCCCCGCACTCACAACTGGCTCTTCCTCACTCCTACAAGATGTTATTCCTCCTTGCCCTAACACGAAATCACAGCTTCCCTATCTTTATCAACATTTAACAATTCCTCAAAATATTCCCTCCATCTTCCCAATACCTCTAACTCTCCATTTAATAACTCTCCTCTCCTATTTTTAACTGACAAATCCATTTTTCTCTAGGCTTCCTTTAAATTTTAATCTCACCCAAAACTTTTTTTTTATTTTTTAAAGAAATTTGTTGATAACAT